>ML798308.1:127839-150030 GCA_009831015.1 Picea engelmannii | reverse complement strand
TCATCCATATTTACTTCTTATCAACCATGAAAAAATAATAATGAGTCATATTTACATCAAACACTATTGGGTCCATTACCCAAAACTTTGTGCTATGGGTCTTTCTTCAAGGGTTGACATCAATGACAACCAACCTTAATCAATGACCAAATTTTATGGCTCAGATCCCACTGGTTGGGTAACTCAAATGGAACATTATTTTTCTTTGTACAACATTACAGATGCCTTGGCCAAACTTTGGTATGGTGTTCTCCATCTAGATCAAGAACGTTGGCAATGGAGAAAAACTGCCCATCAAGGGTATGTTGCTTGGACACACTTTGTGGCAGAGCTTTATGAACGTTTTGACACTGACACCAACCATTTAGGTCATTTGAAAAAGTTGAAACAATCTGGCACAGTGGAAGAATTTATAACTGCTTTTGAGTGACTGGATTTTCATACAGAGGGCATGTCTGATGCTTTTTTTCGAGAATGTTTTATTAGTGGCCTCAAGGATGAGATTCATTCCCATGTCCTCATGACTCAGCCTCAGAGTTGGGTGGAGGATAATAAATGAGCTAAGGAAGAACAACATGTTGTCTCTTCTCAAAACCATATACCCTCCTTTATTCCTCGCATTAAAATAGTAAATCCCGCTCCTCCTTCTACTCCACTAAGGATCCAAAAATTGACTAGGGCTGAAATGGATGAATGCTAACTCAAAGGCCTTTGCTATAATTGTGATGACAAATATTTTCCGGGACACAAGTGTAAGGAACAATTTTTTTTTATGGTGATCTTGGAGGATGTTTCGGAAGAGGATGTTGAAGCTCCCCTTGTGTCTGAGTCACCTGAACCCACTGACATAACCCCTCCCTCAGACCCTCTCAAAGTAGAATTGGTCATTTTCCTAAATGCTCTCACTGGCTTCTCTGCTCTCCAAACCCTCAAACTAATTGGCTACATCAAGCATAGGAAGGTCATCATTCTTGTTGATAGTGGAAGCACCCATAATTTTATTCATCGCCGCATTGCCCAAGAAACTAATTGCTATATCCGGGCAGTCAATAATTTCCAAATCATGTTTTCCAATGGTGGGTCCATGAAATGTGGAGGGCGTTGTGAAAATTTGCGTCTCCAAATTGGTGACTACCCCCTAAAATATCATATGTTTGATATCTACATGGGTGGTTGTGACATTGTGTTGGGTGCAGACTAGCTAAGGACCTTGGGTCCCATTCTCATGGATTTCAAGGAATTAACCATGCAATTCGACCAGGAGGGCCAACAATAAAAGTTTCAAGGCATCACCACTGGTTCCCCTGAGATCATTAGTTCCCATCACATGGAAAAGCTGCTCAAAAAAGGTCATTTGGGCGTTATTCCCCAACTCCATGCCATACAAGCAACTGAGACACCCTCTGTGCCGCATGACCTCCAATCTATCCTCTCTAAACATCAAGTGGTTTTTTCCACTCCCCAGGGACTCCCTCTTTCTCATGGTGTTCATGATAATTCCATTCCCCTTGTCCTAGGAAGCCTTCGTCCCAATATCCATCCCTATTGTCACCCCTTTTCCCCAAAAAATGAAATTGAGAAAATGGTTCAATAATTACTTAATGCAGGTGTTATCTGCCCTAGTACGAGCCCCTACTCTTCTCTTATGGTCATGGTCATGAACAAATAAGGTTCTTGGGGCATGTGTCCTGACTTACGTGCCTTGAAAAAACTCACCATTAAAGACAAATTTCCCATTCTTGTCATTGATGATCTCTTGGATGAATTGAGTGGCGCCCAGTTATTTACTAAACTTGATCTTCGTTCTGGCTACCACCAGATCCGTATGAAAGAGACAGACATTCCTAAGACTACCTTTAGAACTCATGATGTCCACTATGAGTTTTTGGTCATGCCCTTTGGCTTGTGTAATGCTCCCTCCACTTTCCAAAGCCTCATGAATAATGTCTTTTGTCCTTTTCTCCGTCATTTTGTCTTAGTTTTCTTTGATGATATTCTCATCTATAATAGAACCTGGACAGACCATCTTGCTCATGTGGATCGAGTTCTCCATCTACTCTATTAGCACCAATTTTTTCTGAAACAATCTAAATGTGCCTTTGGCACCTTAGAAGTCGAGTACTTGGGTCATCTTGTTGGAAAGGATGATCTCAGGGTGGATCCTAAAAAGATTGAAGCTATGCAAGACTGGCCTCACCCAAAGACTCTCAAAAGCTTGCGTGGTTTTTTGGGCTTAACAGGTTATTATCGCAAGTTTGTTAAGAATTATGGAAAGATTGAGGCCCCTCTCATTGCACTCCTTAAAAAACATTCTTTCACCTAGACTACAACAGCTTCTCAAGATTTTCAAACCTTGAAGATGGCCATGTGCACCACTCTAGTCCTGGCCCTTCCTGATTTCACAAAGACATTTTTCCTGGAATGTGATGCTTTAGGGAAAGGAATTGGCGCTGTCCTTATGCAAGAGGGTCAGCCTTCGGGCTTTACCATCAAACAACTGTCTGAATGGAATTTGGGAAAATCAATCTATGAAAAGGAAATGTTGGCTATTCTGCATGCCGTTGATCTTTGTCACCCTTATCTATTGGGGAAATGCTTCCAAATTAAGACAGATCATAAAAGCCTCAATTATTTTCTAGAACAACGCATTTCCTCCCCATAGAAACAAAAATGAGTGACTAAGCTCTTTGGATATGATTATGCGATCATTTACAAGAAAGGCAAAGATAATGTGGTTGCGGATGCAGTTTCCCAAAAATATGAAGTTGAAGGGTTCCTTTTTTCTCTCTCCTTCATTGTACCAGATTGGCTCCAAGATGTTCACTAGGAATGGCTACACAATCCCAAAAGTTTGCATCTGATACAACAATTGTAGTCCAATTATCCAGTTTCCCTGGGGTACTCTTGGCTCCATGATGAGCTTCGATACAAAGGCTGTTTGTATTTAAGTAAACAATCGAAACTTAAATCCACAATACTTTCTGAGCTTCATGCTACACCCACAACTGGGCACTCCGGGTTTACCAAAACCTATGACAGGGTCAAACGTTCTTTCTTCTAGGATGGTATGAAACAAGACGTTCGTAATTTTGTGGATGAATGTGATGTGTGTCAACGCAACAAGGGGAAAACAGTCAAATATCATGGCACTCTACAACTACTTCCGATTCCACCTGCTATTTGGTGGGATATCTCTATGGATTTTATTGTAGGTTTACCTAAATCGGGCAATAAATTAGTCATCGTGGTGGTAGTTGATCGCCTTTACAAGTATGCTCATTTCTATGATATTCAACACCTATTTACAACATCCACTGTGGTTCAACTTTTCATGGATCATGTCTTCAAGCTTCATGGCATGCCACATTCTATTGTTTCTGACCGTGACCCAACTTTCACCAGCAATTTTTGGCGAGAATTATTCAAGCTACAAGGCACCCAATTGCATCTTAGCACAACTTATCATCCCTAGAATGATGGTCAAACTGAAGTTGTCAACAAGTGTTTGGAAACATATTTGAGGTGTTTTGCATCGAAAAAGAAAAATCAGTGGGCTCAATGGTTACTACTGGATGAATGGTTGTATGACACTTCATACCATACAACTACACACATGACTCCTTTTGAAGCGGTATATGGACAAAAGCCACCTTCAGTTCTCTCATATTTACCAAGTGTCTCGAAGGTCCAGGCAGTTGACCAAACACTTACAGTTCGAGAGGCTATTCTCCATACCCTCAAAGATAATTTGGTGGCCCATAATTGCATGAAGAAACAAGTAGATCAAGGTCACTCTGAACATCAATTTGCAGAAGGGTATCATTTGTTTCTTTGACTACAACCTTACAAGCAAAATTCCCTCAAGGCAGACCATTGTCAGAAACTGGCACCAAAATTTTATGGTCCTTATACTGTTCTCAAGCATGTGGGATAGGTGGCCTATTAGTTAGCTTTGCCCAATCATTCTAAGCTACATTCTATTTTTCATGTTTTCTTCTTAAAGAAGGTGATTGGAACTAAGTTCCAAACTCAAACCAACCTTCCCGAGTTGGACGAAGAAGGATCCATTTGGATACAACCAGAAGTAGTTTTGGACCAACGTGAGCATCGCCTATGTCAGCGAACCATCAAGGAAGTGTTAGTCCAGTGGAAAGATACAACCCCATAAGATTCCACTTGGGAACCAACTACCATTCTACAACAATTTCCATATCTCAAGCCTTGAGAACAATGTTGTTTTTAAGGGGGAGGACATGTTAGGGACCTAACACCTCAGGTAGGTAGAATAATATATTCCGATATAATAAAGGTCAATATTAATAAGGCCTAGCAATAAGGGAGAATAAGTTGAATGTAAGAATACCTAACAGAAGCTTCTACTTCTAGAAGGATCTTCCTCTAGATGGTTCTTTTGATAGACATCTTTAGTATAAATAAGAGTCGAGGGTATGCAAACTGTTGTCTTGGATATTATCGTAATAGAGATCTGCTCTACTGGAGGTTTCCCCCTCAAAGAGGCAAGTGAACATTGCTCACAGTAATCTAAGTGCTCTTTCTGGTTTTATTCTGGTATCATTTTGGTATTATTGTGGTGTTGTTCTAGTTATATTGTTTCTCATCTGCCATTTCTATCATTTTATTTCTGTTCTACATACTTTTTATATCTGGAATATTACACTGAAGTAGACATGGACCGGGAGCTCTGCAACATGCCAGCTCAGATTCATGCCGACAAATATGTTTCTGGCACACATGACATCGAGCAAATATGAATCCATGTAGAAAGCTGGTGTCTGTCCTTCCTTTGACTTCTGAGCCTGTTGTATACATATGCTCAATCGTTTATAAATTATCGCTCCCCAATTGAAACCAATTCCGGATATCACCACTGTGTAAGCCAAGGGAATCCACGCCTTTGAAAATCTAGAGCAGTCCTTCTCTCGATATAATTGATAGATGAGAGCCATCAAATAAATGTATGGATCCCTCAAATTGGCCATCCCATACCAGCCAATGCTCTGGTTGGTGTACTTCTTTTCCTCCCTCCACCATGAGGCCATTACTCGGCTGGTGTCATAGCAGTTGTAGAACTTCACCATGAATTCTGTGTTTAGCCACTCCTTGGGATCCCTAAGATTGTAGTATTTCTAAACTTCTAATGGTAGAAACACTCTGAAACACCCACCATTGTCATCGTTGATTAAAAATTTCTGTGTGTTTGTGTGGTCGATGAGCCACTTCAGGACTTCAGTACAGGGAAAAATAGGGATTCTTCTTGCCACCATATGTAGGTACGATCATCGAATGTTTGGGAATACCTTGTCGTCAAGCGCTCTTACATCTGGATCAATTTTTGGGACATATTCTTGGTATTCCTCCTGACTGATCTTGTTAAAGAGTTCTCCCCAATGTCAGAGTGCCATCTTGGATCCCGTGCTTTCCTTTGTATCTCCAAAGGCCGGAGGATGGATGAAAACCTTTTCCGTTGTTGTTTTAAGGACTAGTTCTGGACTCAGAGTGTATTCCAATTGTTTTGCGGCCCCTGGAGAGGAGCGTTCACCTACCTCTGGTTCTTTCAGCTTCAGTGCCCTCGCCGATCGCTGAGTGGTTGGATTTCTCGACGACATTGTTCCTGCAACTAAAATAAACTTTTAGGGACTGTGTAAAACAAAAACTGGATAAAAACATATGAATTACAACCAACAAATTTACAGACTCAGATACATACCTATGAAACTTGTTAAAACCTAGTTATTTTGACAATCACGAGATTGATACAGCCTTTGAGTCGCTTGTCTTTCTCCTTCGGATGTTCCTGAATTCTCTTATGTGCATAATGATTTAGTTTACAATGGCTCAAGAGAATTTAAACAAGGAAGACCTTACCATGTCATATCAACCATTGAATTCGGGCAATGAGTGGAATTTTAGCAAATCTGCCGCTGAATCTCTATAAATTAAATTCATCATGGGTTGATGGCGGAGGCGCAGGTGGTGATGTGGTCTATCAATGATTTCAAACGACTGTTTTGATTGGCATAAGAGGTAGCAACTAATGCAGGATTTGGTATTAATTAGCTCCTTAAATGCTCAAAATCTGATCGTATCTAATGCTAAAACGTCCCATCGTGTCACTCTGGTAGTGGGTGGATTGGGGATCAGGGATGTGCTATGAATGTTTTTATTGATGTCCTTCTGCAGAAAGCTCCGACACCGATCAATTTCACCATATGATGTTTCCGTAGAAAAGTTGACTCGGTGGTGTGACTTGGACTTAAGGAACCAAGGATGACTCAGGGTAAAACTAGACCGTACGGTTCTGCAATCGGGTAAATACACGTGGTGTTGAAGACCGGTGACCTAATTTACGGGTATTAATCAGAGTCGGGACTTTCCCTAAGTTATTTGTTCTAAAAAAAACCTTAGCTTTCCGATGTTGAAAAGTATCCAGGGTCGGCGATTGACGATAAAAATATCAAATTCTTTCTTCGGATTAGCTCTCTCGAAAAAGTCCCGATGCCGAAAACGCATTTGGGATCAACAATCAAGAATTACCTTTAGCGTGGTTAGAATGTTTGTTGCAATATTTTTAGTTTCTCCCCGATTCCGATAAGCACGTCGGGCATCGCCTATCGACAATATCTCTTCGACAATATCTCTTCTCTCTTTGTTAACGTCTATCCCCCTTGTCTTTTACTGATGTCGAAGGGGAATCGGCTATCGGCGATATCCTCATGCAAGACTTGACGCAAAACAAAAAATTCCTTTTGCCGATGCTGATGGGGATCGATGCTCAAAGACTGAGGTTTTCTGAGTGGTTCTTTTCCTTCTTTTGAATTCCTTTTGGTGCTGAATCTGAGCATGTCGAGTGAAGTGTTTTGGCTATCGACTCTTTATTCAGGTGTTAAGGCCTTTTAATTCATGGGGTTTTATATGTTCACACAAACCAAAATAGGTGATGAGAGTCATGAGAATAGGTAAAGACAAAACATTTCTAAAAATAAAGTCGAATTCGACAGTGCAAAAGATCAAGTGGTACCCCCCNTCGACAGAGGCTTTTTGGGGTGTGTTGAGTGTTCAACAGGATGATATAACCCTAAGAGTCCAGTGGGAAGGTTATAAATATGATAATAAAAAATATGGGGTTCATTCTCGGAAGTGCAAAAACTATCGGGACTCCCAATCCTAGGGGTGAAAAACAACATGAGTGTTAAGTTGCCAAGGGGAACTATGAATGGGACAACTTATGTGGGTGAGAGTGCTACCAGTTGATAGTACCAAAATGTGGTAGAGGTAAAGGTACTGTAGAGAAGGATGTAGGGATCCTAAAGGAAAATATCATAGGGTGTGACTCGGATATGAAATTGTTTACAAAGGGAGTAATTACATGCCAATGTCGTACATATACCTAAAGGGGATGTAAGCTTGTTGAACACGTACCTGCACACATAAAAACCAAATACCCGACGTGAACAATATCTAATGATAAAGAAAATATAACAACTATTTGATAAAACTAAAAGTGAGCATGCGTACATGAACGTGGCGTTAGAAAAATGCTCCTCCGGGGAAAAGTGCGAATGGTAACTCGAGGAATGTGAATGTGTAAATGGCTGGATCAGGATATCGTGGCTGATAACGGATTGAAAAACATAGGTTCTGGGCTCCTGCAATAGAAGGTGGAAGTTGGGAAAGGGCCTATATATGGATGGTGGGCCCATAATGATACCTCATTGGCATGGACACTACTGGTGATCTGGGGAGAGAGATGTAAGGCGATTTGGAGATTACGGGAGCGTGAGGCTACCAATTTGGGAGTTGCGAGAGACATGGTAGTGATATTATCATCCTGCATTGTGTGATTGTGATGGATGTTATCTAGGGGTTGTACGAAGGGTCGTAAAGGGGTTTTTGGAACCACTCAATATGCCCTGGAGGAATAAAATCCTTGGTTTCGATCATGCATAGGGAGGCTTGATCAGGAGGGTGAAAGACCTCTTGTGAGAGGAAAAGTGTTCAATGATGGAGTGCATTCCATGGGAAATCAAGGGTAGTTAGTGTCTCCGATATATCTTCGTCGTGGTGGAACTTGTAAGAATACAGAGGATCCTAGTAGATGGTAGGGGGAATTGTCATCGAGTAAGTGTTATTGTCCTCAAGGGGTGAGGACGTAGAAGGGATATCGTGTATAGGGTGCGAATTCCCACTGGACATAAACCAAATATCAAGACACTGTGGGGGATATCTCATTTTCTCGGGGACTGATGACAAAATATAATGAATGTCAGTAATGTGAGCCTACGTGGGGAGTGAATGAGAGGGCTCCGGCTGAGAAGTGTGGCGTACTGCAGCTAATGTTTGGAAGAATTTAGGTAGAGCTATGAAGTGATGAGTTTAATGACCATATTCTAAGCATATGACACAAGAGAAATTGGTTCGTAACCCTTTCTTGCATGTGGTGGAGGAATCCGTAGTAGTAGTGGTTGTACTTTATGGAGTAGTAAGCAATGGGGTTTCTTTAGGGAGTTGGATAAGATTGTGTAATTCAGGAAGAGTAGGAAATATGTTAGTGGGGTGTCCTTCTCATTCACATAGAGCATAAGGAGGTTGATATTGGGGAGGTAGTGGAGCTATGGGTTCATTCTTCCTCTGCTTGCCCCCAAAAATGGTGGTGATGTCGGCAGTTGGGGGTGGGGGTGGTGTGGTAGGGGCTTGTATTGGAACTTTCATCGATAATCCTTCTATATGAGGAGGGAGAGATGGTGCATGGAACATAGAGGGTGGATGGATATACTATACAAATATGGCGAGAACCATGTTAGGAAGGGTGAGGGTAGAAACTATCTGGAATGCCTAGACTCCAGGTCGGGGGTAAAAAAAGGGAATTTTGGTAATTGCTTGGGGGACTGTCTCTCAAACCAGGATTTTCCCTTGGAAGCGGGGGGGGGATCCAGGAAAAGTGGTGCAATGGTGTTCTCAGGGAACTCCTGAGGTAATAGTTCTTCGACTGGTGCAAATTCGATATGGGGAGGGGCCTCTGTGAGAGGAGTTGTGTCTCTGATATCTATTCCGTTGGAGGAAACTATACACACTTGTTCTAAAATAGATGGGTTGAGGAGAGGTGGTTCTCCATGATAAGTTTCTAACACAGATGGGTCTTTGAATATTCCAGGGCCAATGTCGACGACTAGAAAAGCATTAGAGCTAGCACATACAAGAGGGAGGATGTTATCAATGTTGGTGGAATGATTAGGCTCATAATGTGTAAGTTGGTCGTTGGTGATGATTTTCCCGTTATCGGGGAACATCATCATATGAAACATAGAAAAGGCTACTGCCTCCATAGCATACATGTAGTTGCGTACAAGCAAGATATTGTAATAAAGTGGGGCGTCAATAACTTCAATGCCAATTAAGATATTTTTCCCCCTGTTAGCATTAGAAGTCACTCCTGGATTGCAACAGGAGCAGAGCCCAATGCCCATCAGTTTATGTCACGAATAAATTTAATGGGTGATCAAATGGGTAGAGACCCAGAAAGGTATCACTCTAACTCAGGGACTAGGCCTGGTATGTAAAGAACAAAGGAGGTCTTGATCTAACTTCCATCAGTGAGTTAATTGTAAAATGAGTAGGTGGAAGACTTGGTGAGATGAGTGAGCAAGACTTCCCTGGGCATCAGGCCTTTCAATAGCTTGAGGAAGAAAAACTCAGAATACAAGATCCTCTTGGTTCTGAGTTTCAGGGAACTGAAGGGTGACTTGAATAGATCCTCCAATTCCAAATCATTCAGCGTTGAGAAAATACAAGAACTGATTAGAGACAAAGCAACTATTACAGTGATCCAACCTACATCATCCTATAATAGCACAACTCAACTGGATCCTCCAATTCCGAGCTGTTCTAACACAGTGTAAACAAAGAGATAGAAAGAAGCTGACATTCATAAGGCGAGAAGTCTCAAGTGCCAATACATAACCAGAGCAACCAGTGCTTTATTTAAAACTTTACAATCAGGAGCCTAGCTCAACCATCGATATATTACAAAATGGCGAAAATGCCTACATATACTCAAAACAAAACAACAACAATGAAAATGAGACACTGCATTAAAAACATTGCGTCTGCATGTCTTCTGACAGTCTGTGCATGCAGACTCTGGACGATCGTGCACTTATGACAGATGCAACCAAACTCCTGACTGTCCTGCAGATGAATTGACATGCTTTTAATCCTTTTCTGGACTTTCCATTTACGACAAAGATGATGTCTAACCACCTCCAACAACTTCAATAAATCCTTTCTTGGGATTGGGAACAATCTTGGTCAATTCTGCCCTCTGGGACGTGGAGGTCTCCTCATGGTGCCACTTGGATCAGCTGAACGGTCTAAAGGATAGGGCATGGAGGATCTGGCATGCTTGGCATGGAAAGGGGAAAGGGAGTGATCATGGAAATAACAAGGGTGAGACACATGGCAAGAAGAAGGGGCAAAGGTGATGAGATAAAATGGTAATGGGGGACACATTATTTATGGGAGGCTGATGTGGAAGGGAGCGAAATAGATGTCGGAGGACGAGGAGGGGCCAAAGGGAATGAGCCCCATCACATGGTCAAGTGGAGAACAGATGGCAGGGGAGGAAGTGGTAGAGAAGGCGACACGATAGGAAGGGGGCCCTACATCAATACCACACCATTCTGGACCCCCCCTTATTAAAAGAAGAATGGCAGAGGGGGTCTGGAATTGCTTGAGCACCGTCGATCTAGGCACCTCAATCTCGACCGTTCAAGAGATGTGCGCCCAATTCCGGACCCCCCCGTTAAAGGTAGAATGGCGAGGGGGCTCCAGAATGAAACCTCATCTGCAAATCTAGGCAGGCAAATCTCGGTCGTTCAAAACTGCCTGCTCATTAAAATGACGTGCCCACCCTCTAAACTTTGGAAAAATGAGTTTTTTGAATCTCTTTCTTTGCCCAAGGGGACGCTTCTTTCAAGAGAGCACCCCCTACATGATTATGTTCTAACATTAGGCTCCATGGGGGATGACACGCCCCCTACGGGTTGTCGAGAACTCTTTTGTAGCTTCAGTGCCTTGCTGTTGGGCTATGGAGTCATTATTTAAAACTTAAATATAAAAGAAAAACAATATATACAATCATAGATGAGCCATGTGCGACTCAAGGAAAACATCTTTTTAGGAAATGCCCATTCACAAGGCCATTGAAAAATTCTTGATCCTTCAAATCTCGCAACCTGTAGGTATTATTTGAAAACACTTCAGAGATTTTGAAGGGCCCAACCCATAGGGCTTCAAATTTTCCATGTTTTCCCTTGTCTTGTTTAGGAGCATCTCATTTCAGCACCAGGTCTCCTATTTGAAACTCATCCTTCTTGGCCTTTTTGTCAAAATCCTGCTTGATCTTCTGCTAATGGTCCTGAATTCTGTTCATTACCTGCTCTCTGGCCTACTGAACCTCTACTAGTTGATGAATTCTTATGATCATATTATCATGCTCTTCTTGATAATCCTGGAAGAACTTTGCTACAGGAATGGCTAGCTGAGAAGGGAAAACAAATTCTGCTCCATAAACCAATTAGAAAGGGGAGATGTATATAGATCTCTTTGTGGTCACTCGATCGGCCCATAGAGTGAATTTCAACTTTGAATCCCATGCCTTTTTGTTGTCCTCCAATAGTCTTTTGATGATCCTTATCAAGCTTTTGTTGGAGGACTCTGCTAAACCATTTCCCTGGGGATAGTATGGGGTGGAGTGAATCAGTTTGATCCCAAATTGCTCACAGAACTTGGCTAACGGCTCAGCCTTGAAAGAGGTTGCGTTATTAGTGACAATTTTGTTTGGGCAGTCAAATCTTGTGATGAGGTCTTCTAGGAATCCAATGATTACCTTGTGGGAAGCACTCCTGGTGGGAATAGCTTCTATCCACTTAGTAAATAAATCCATAGCAGTTAGGATCCATCTTTGCTACCCACTGGAAGCAGGGTGGATTTCTCCAATAAAATCTAGGCCCCATTGTTGGAAAGGTCGCGAAACAACTACAGGCTTTAAAGGCAGAGATTTAAGCTGTTGCTTTCCTGAAAATCTTTGGCATTTGATGCAGGCTCTAACCTTTCTGCATATGTCAGTGAATAAGGTGGGCCAGTAGTACCCAACCCTAAGGATTTTGTAGGATGTGGTCTTCCAAAAATGATGCCCTCCACATAGGCTGTTGTGAAATTCAACAATGATCCTGTTAGCCTCTTGTGGATTCATACATTTCAAAAGCACCCCCAGGGGGTCTTTCCAATATAAAACTTGATTGACAAGGCAGTATCTGACTGCTTTGAGCTTTAGATCTCTTGCCTTGTTTCTTTGCAGGCCATCTTGAGGCTGCAACTCTTGCAGAAAATATATGACATCCTTATACCAAGGACATCGAGCCAACAGGGGTTCTGCTTGAGGGTCTACATCAGACAACTGATCCTGATTTTCTGAACATTCATTGATGAAACCTACCCCCAAAGCTTTGCAATTTGCTTCAGCCAATAGCTTGGCTAAACCTTGACCTTTGATTAATTTGGTAGGCCTTATTTCCAAGTCAAACTCAAGGATCTTGGCTATCCACTTACTCCTCCTCCCGTCTATATCAGGCTGAATAAGAATGTCCTTAACAACAACAGAGGGGACATAGGCAATGATATTCAACTGCAGGACATAGGTTCTAAAGGCTTTGAGAGCCTTTACCAGGGCATAGGCCTGCTTCTCCATAATGTCATAACTGACCTCGACATCCCTTAGGGCTTTGCTAAAATAGGCAATAGGCTGCTCTAGCCCAGCCTTGTTTGTTTATAATAAAACAATAGTCACTGTGTCATTTGAGTTAAAGGAGAAAATAAGGAAATCCTTTGAGTAATTGGGACTGATAAGCATAGGAGCTTCTGTCAAGGCCTTCTTTATCTACTCAAAGGAATTTCAAGATTTGGAGGTCCATCTCACTTCATTTTCCTTTCTCAACATGGTTGTTATAAGCTTTACCACCTTAGCAAAGTTAGAAACAAACCTCCTTAGAAAATTAATCTTACCAAGGAAAGACTGGACTTCTTTCCTGGATCTTGGGATTCCCAGGGCTTGGATTGCTTCAACTTTGCTAGGATCAATTTTGACTCCTTATGCTGATACTATGTGGCCCAGTAACCTTCCCTCCTTCATGGCAAATAGAGATATTTTGGGATTCAATGAGAGGCCAAAACTCCTGCATTTCAGAAAAAATTTCCTAAGATGACAACAATGTTCTTTGTTAGATTTGGAAAAGACTATTATGTCATACAGATAGATGACCACAAACTTATCCTTTTCCCCAATGAAAGCTATGTCCATGGCTCGTTGAAACATTTCCCCTGCATTCATCAACCCAAAAGGAATTTTAGCATACATGAATGTGCCCCATGGAGTGGTAAATGCCGTCTTTTCCCTGTCCTCAGGAAAAATAGAGATTTGATTGTAGCCAGAGAAGCCATCAATCATGGAAATCATGGATGCTCCTATTACCCTCTGCAATATATGTTCCATCTTTGGTAAGGGGTAATTGTCCTTTTGTGAGCTCCTGTTCAGGTTTCTAAAATCTACACAGAGTCTAATTTCTCCATCCTTCTTCCTTACAGGGACCAAGTTGGCCACCCACTCTGAATATCTCAATGGCACGATGATCTAGGCATGTAGCAACTTCTTCACTTCTCTCTCCATGATAGGAAACACCATAGGATTGATCTGTCTTAGCTTCTGCCTAAATGGCTTTGCCTCCTTTTTCAACGAGATTTTATGCTCAACGAAAAAAGTGTCATAAGTTTTGAGATATTCATAGGTCCAGGTGAAAACATCAGCAAACTCCCTCAATAGTTTAGCATATTCAACCCTTTGTTCCTTTGTTAGACTCCTTGACAATCTGACAAACTTGGGTTCATTCTTGGTGCCAATGTTGCACTGAGTTGTATCAGTATCATCCTCTGATATTTTCCCTTTTAATGCCACATCATTGCTATCAAAAATCCTTTCCAAAGGGACCAGTCCCCTTGGAATATGATTGTTGGGCAGTTGCACAATGTCACGCTCTGCAATCTTACTCAGAAAATTACCACCATCAAGCTTTTCTTTAGAAACATAGTCTTGGTCAATATGCATCTTTGAAAATTCTTCTACAGTCTCCAAGAATCTTTTGATCTCTAGATCATCCTCGAACACCTTCCAATGTTCGACATTGTCAGGTATGGAGGGCTTGTATTTTACTTCTACATCATATCTGAATTTATGTGGCAAGGGCACTTTGAAATTGCTTGCTAATGTAGCCAAGGAATCTGCCACTGTGTTCTTCTCTCTTGGAACGAAAGAAATATTAAATGATGAAAAGAAACTGTCGATTAGGTCCCATACCTCATTTCTGTAACTCCTGATTCGAGGATGCTTGGCCTGATAAGCGCTTCTGATCTGCTGGACTATCAATTCTGCATCCTCGAACACTGCTACCTCTTGAATTCCCATTCCCTTTGTAGCTCTTAATCCTAGAACAAGAGCTTCATATTCCACTACATTGTTGGTTGTTTCAAATTCTAGCTTGTATGACAGAGATATGGTTTCCTGAGTAGGTGACACAAAAAATACTCTGGCACCAATGCATTCCCTGGAAGAGGCTCCATCAAAAAACATTTTCCAGATGGAGGTGATGGGGGAATAAAATTCACAAGAAGTGGTGGGCTGCTTTCTGAGTTTTAGAAGAGGCTTGGGGGCATTAGTGAGTTGCAGCAGACTAGAACCTAAATCAGTATAAAGGGCAAAGATAGGATGGTTGGTAGGATTGGCTTCGTCACTGATTATATAGGCCAACTGAGCTTCTCTGTATAGTCTCCTATGTTCCCCTCTGAACACTGTAATAGTAGCATAGGTTAGGTCCATCTGTATAGTCCCCCCTAGTATTTTTATCCAAGATCTCGATAACAACATACCAAAATTGGGGGGGACATCAACCACTACAATGTCCATGACCACACTTTTCATGGGCAATTGAAACAAGGTCACGACCAAGTCTTTGATGACTCCTAGGAATTGAACTTTCCTGGAGTCAAAGGAATAGAGGTCATGATAGGCTCTGGTGACTTCTAGTCCTAATTATTCCATGACAGTTTTGGGCATGAGGTTGTGGGAAGCCCCTGAATCCATCAAACAATTGTGCAGGATCTTGTCATGTATGTTCAAGGATGTGTAGAAGGGAGGGGATGAATCATTCCTATCTTCTACCATAGGAACTAGAATGACTGCAGGATTTTCTTCTTGCAAATTGATGGAGTATGTGGGAAGGCATGAGGCTTCAGACTATAATAGCTCGAAGAGGCATTTTTTTAACACTTCATATTTGATCAGTTCGTAGAGGGGCACAGGGATTCTAATTTTCTGAATTTCATGCTCAAAGTTAAAAGAAGATGTAAGCTTTGGGATTTCTCTTACTTCAGGAACATGACTTTGGACCATTGGAGAGAGGGGTTGGGCCTTCTTACCTTCATTGTTGTCTGCTACTTCATTAACATGTTTCTCTATTCTAGTGAGCTATTCAGGAACATCAGGTGCCCCTATCTTTTTCTTGGACCTCAGGTTATACCTACTTTGGCTACTGCTAGCCTTGTCTCCCTTGCTATGTTCATTTAGCTAACTGTCCATGAGAGATTCCTCGTATGCTGATTGAGTGAGATGAGGAAAAGGAGGAATTTCTACGAAGCAGTGGATTTCGAGATCAAGCTCATTTGTTTCCCCTTCTTCTTCATCAGCCACAAAATTATTTTGAAGAGGGGCTTGAATTTTCTGGTCTTCTCTATCTCTTCCTCTCTGGTCTCTCTGCATAGTTAGGGGAACAATATTGTTTGGCCTCCTAAATCTTCCTTTGTTTTCAGCATTTTGAGGATTTCTGTATGCTTTCTTCCCCTCCACCTTCATTTTCTCTATCTCTGCAGACAAAGAATTCACTATCTTGGTCAATTCATCCACTTGAGGGTGAGGCACAGAGGTTCCATAAGTTGAGGCTTTGGATCTTCCCTTTCCCCTATCTGCATCAGTCTTATTCCTCAGTCTGTCAACTACCAACACATTAGATTCCACCTCTATGGCCGCATCTTGAATTTGAGCTAAGGAAGTATCTCTTCTTTCTCTCAATAGAAGACATAAGTCAGGGTCGAATGCACTAGCATAAGAAATTTTGCCAGAGGCTTCTGTGGGCTTTATCTTAGCAGGGATCTTATTATACATCTTATTGAATTTTTGGAGAAATATGAGACATACTCTCCTCCCATTTTCTTCAAAGACCTAAATTCTGTCGTGTAATACATGAAATCCTTCTTATCTCCCTACTGCCTCAGGAAAGCACTATCTAGAGCTTCAATCCCAACAATAGATCATGGGGCCAATCTCCTAAACCACTTCCTCACCTCGTCGTCTAGGCTCTTGACGAAGACTCTCATCCAGACATCTTCATTTTCAATGTTTAGGTTGTCTGCATAACTGTAGAAAGCAGCCAGGTGCTCTTTCGCAGTTATGTCCTCTTCCCCAGTGAACTTGGGCATATATTTTAGGTAATCTCCAATAGGGAGAGGATTCACAGGTTGAGGTAGGATTAAGGGAGCATATATGGCAGCTACTATGTTGTTCATTCTATTTAGAGGGGGATTGGCACCAACCATAGGAACAACAGGTGTGGGGGAACTAGGAGGAGATGAGGTTTGAAGCGGAAAGACAAGAGCTGAGCTTATAGAATGGGAGGGGAACTGCAACAAATCTGGAGAACAGGCTTGCAGGCTCAAAGGCACAGAAATTTCCCTTCCCTCAACAATAGTAATAACATGAGGAGGGGTAGTAAAACCTGGGGCAGGAGAATGTTCAAAGGCACTGGGTCTGAACTAGGGTACCACCTCAGGGGAGAGGGGAGTGACAAGAGTTTCCCCTACTAATTCAAGACTAGGAGAATAAAATCCAGCAGGAGCACTTCCGAAATTTAAACTACAAGAAACTCCGACAGATGGTAATAAAACAGGATGAAATGAAGGGGTTGGAGTTTCTACAAAATCTTGAAAATCACCAAAAATATCTATTTTAGCAGTAGAAGTACCGCCTTCAGAGGACTTTCCCTTTCTGATGATCTTCTCTGGGTCAACTTCAGGTGGCGCTAACGACAGCTGAGGAGTAGACTTTGTGTGTCTGCCTCTAGAAGCCAGGGCTGAAACAATGGAGTCGCTTATGGGTTGGAACCAGTGGGGTCGCCTAATGGAGTCGTGTCAATGGAGTCACCAGGTGCTCTATAGAAATCTTGATAGTTATGATATCTGATGCACCTTCAGAATTAGTTAATCATTGTTGTTCAATCCAGGGGAAAATATTCAACTTTGTCCCTGGAAATGACGCCAGAAATGTTAGCGTTAGAAGTCACTCCTGTATTGCAATAGGAGCAGAGCCCAACACCCATCAGTTTATGTCACGAATAAATTTAATGGGTGATCAAATGGGTAGAGACCCAGGAAGGTATCACTCTAACTCAGGGATCATGCCTGGTATGTAAAGAACAAAGGAGGTCTTGATCTAACTTCTGTCAGTGAGTTGATTGTAAAATGAGCAGGTGGAAGACTACAAGATACTAGATATAATAAATACCCAGAACATAAATAAAATGCTAGAAAATGGCAGAATAACAATAATATAACCAACATAATCTCCACAATAACACAGTAATAATATGAGAACAACAACTGAAATAACACTTTGATTCAGAAAGCAATGTTCACAGGCCTCTTCGAGGGGGAAACCTCCAGTCGAGCAGTGCTCTGATACAATAATCTCCAAGCTAGGGTTTTCATACCCTAGACCCTTATTTTTACTAAATATGTCTATTAAGAGAAGCATCTAGAGGAAGATCCTTCTAGAAGTGGAAGCTTCTATTAGGTCTTCTTACATCCACCTTATTCTATTTTATTGAAAGGACTTATTAATATTGACCTTTATTACATCTGAATACATTGATCTACCTATGTGTGGTTTAGGACCTTAACATGTCCACCCCCTTAAAAACAACCTTTTCCTCAAGGCTTGAGATGTGGAAACTGCTGCAGAATGGTAGCTGGTTCCCAAGTGGCACCTCCTGGAGTCATATCTTTCCACTGTACTAGCACTTCCTTGATGGTTCTCTGATGTAGGTGACGCTCACATTGGTCCAAAACTACTTCTGGCTGTAGCCAAATGGATCCTTCTTCAGCTAAATCTGGAAGGTTGGTTTGAATTTTTCACCTGATTCCAATCACCTTCTTCAAGCATGAAACATGAAAAATAGGATGTAGCTTCGACTTACTGGGTAGAGCTAACTGATATGCGACTTGTCCCACATGCTTGAGAACTGTGTAAGGACCATAAAATTTGGGTGCTAGCTTCTGACAATGCACAACCTTGAAGGAAGTTTGCTTATATGGTTGCAGTCTCAGAAACAACTGATCCCCTTTTGCAAATTGACATTCAGAGCGACCTTGATCTGCTTGCTGCTTCATTCGATTCTGTGCCATGAACACGTTCTCTTTAAGGGTATGAAGGATATCCTCTTGGACTGTAAGTGTTTGGTCAACCACCTAGACCTTCGAGGTACCCAGTAAGTATGAGAGAACTGAAGGTGGCTTTTGTCCATATACCGCTTCAAAAGGAGTCACGCGAGTGGTTGTATGGTATGTAGTGTTGTACCACCATTCGGCTAGGGGTAACCATTGAGCCCACTGGTGTTGTTTTTCAAAGGCAAAGCACCTCAGATATGTTTCCAAACACTTGTTGACAAATTCCGTTTGACCATCTGTTTGGGGATGATAAACTGAGCTGAGATGAAATTGTGTGCCTTGTAGCTTAAACAGTTCTTGCCAAAACTGTTTGTGAAAGTTGGGTCACGATTAGAAACAATAGAGTGCAGCATGCCATGAATCTTGAAGACCTGGTCCATGAAAATTTGAGCCACCGTGGATGCAGTAAATGGGTGGTGAAGAGTGCAAAAATGAGCATACTTGGAAAGGTGATCCACCACCACCATTATGACTGATTTATTCCCCGATTTGGGTAAGCCTATAATAAAGTCCATAGAGATATCCTTCCAAATAGCAGGGGGAATCGAAAGCAGTTGGAGGGTGCCTGGAGATTTTACTATTTCTCCGTTGTTGCATTGACACACCTCACATTTAGTGACAAACTTATGGATGTCCTGTTTCATACCATCCTAGAAAAAAGAACGTTTGACCCGGTCATATGTTTTGGTGAACCCTGAGTGCCCCGCTGTGGGTTTAGCATGAAGCTTAGAAAGTACCATGGATTTGAGCTTGGATTTTTTACTTAAATACAAGCGGCCTTTGTATCAAAGCTCATCCTGGAGCCAGGAGTACCCTGGGGGAGCCGGAGCCTTGTTATACAGTTGCTGGATCAAATGCAAACTTTTGGGATCTTAAAGCCATTCCTGGTGCACAGCTTGGAGCCAATCGGGTACAATGAAGGAAAGAGAAAAAAAGGATCCTTCATCTTCATATTTCCGGGACAGTGCATCTGCCATGACATTGTCTTTGCCCTTCTTGTAAATGATCTCATAATCATATCTAAAGAGCTTAGTCACCCATTTTTGTTGCTCCTGGGAGGAAATGCATTGTTCCAGAAAGTACTTGAGGCTTTGGTGGTCGGTCTTAATTTGGAAGCGTTTCCCCAAGAGATAAGGACGCCACAACTCAACGACATGCAGAATCACCAACATTTCTTTTTCATAAATGGGTTTTCCTAGATTCCTTTCAGACAATTGCTTGCTGGTGAAGGCCAAAGGTCGAACCTCTTGCATAAGGACAATGCTAATTCCTTTCCCTGAGGCATCACATTCCAACACAAAGGTCTTTGTGAAATCAGGAAGGGCCAGAACCGGAGTGGTGCACATGGCCATCTTCAAGGTTTGAAAATCTTGAGCAGCTGCTGGAGTCCAAGTGAAAGAGTTCTTTTTAAGGAGATCCGTGAGAGGTGCTGCAATCTTTTCGTAGTTCTTAACAAGCTTGCAATAATACCCTATTAGGCCCAAAAATCCATGCAAGATTTTGAGAGTCTTTGGGTGCGGTCAGTCTTGCATAGCTTCAATCTTTTTCGGGTCAACCCTGACGCCATCCTTTCCCACCAGATGACCCAAGTATTCTACTTCTGAGGCACCAAAAGCACATTTGGATTGTTTCAGGAAAAGTTGGAGCTGAGAGAGTAGGTGGAGAAATTGATCCACATGAGTAAGATGGTCTGACCAGGTTTTTCTATAGATGAGGATATCATCAAAGAAAAATAAGACAAAATGATAGAGACAAGGGCGGAAGACATGGTTCATGAGGCTCTGGAAGGTGGAGGGGGCGTTACACAAGCCAAAGGGCATGACCAAAAACTCATAGTGGCCCTCATGAGTGCCAAAGGCAGTCTTGGGGATGTCAGCCTCTTTCATATGTATATGGTGATAGCCCGAGCAAAGATCAAGTTTGGTAAAGAATTGGGCACCACTCAATTCATCCAGGAGGTCATCATTGATAGGAATGGGAAATTTGTCTTTGATGGTCAGTTTGTTGAGAGAACGGAACTCAGGACACATTCTCCAAGAACCTTCTTTCTTCAGTACCATGACGTCTGGAGACGAGTAAGGGCTCGTACTAGGACGAATGATGCCTGCAGTAAGGAGTTCCTAGACAATTTTCTCAATTTCATTTTTTTGTGCAAAGGGGTGGCGATATGGACGGATATTGGGGGGAAGGCTTTCTAGGACAAGGGGAATGGAATGATCATGAACACCGTGGGAAGGAGGGATTCCTTGGGGAGTGGAAAATACCGTTTGATGTTTAGAAAGGAGGGCTTGGAGGTCTTGGTGCATTGGGGGTGTCTCTGTGGCTTGTATGGCATGGAGTTGGGCAATGACACCAGAATGACCTTTTTTGAGCAGTTTTTCCATGCAATGAGAACTGATGACCTCATGTGAACTAGTAGTGATGCCTTGGAATTTATATTGGTGGGCTCCTTTGTCAAATTGCATGGTTAAGTTCTGAAAATCCATGAGAATGGGACCCAAAGTCCTTAGCCAGTCTGCACCCAACACAATGTCGCAACTACCCATTTCAATAGCAAACATATGGGATTTTAGGTGGTAGTCACCAATTTGGAGACGCACATTTTCACAGCGCCCGCCACATTTCATAGAACCACCATTGGCAATCATGATTTGGAAATTGTTGACAACATGGATGTAGCAATGGGTTTCTTGGGCAATGCAGTGATGAATAAAATTGTGGGTGCTGCCACTATCAACCAGAATGATGACCTTTTGGTGCTTGATGTAACCGATTAACTTGAGGGTTTAGGGGGCAGAGAAGTTGGTGAGAGCATTGAGGGAAATGAATAGTTCCACTTCGGGAGGGTCGGAGGGAGGGTTTATGTTAGTGATTTTTGGTGACTCAGGCACATGGGGAGTATCAACATCCTCTTCCGGAATATCCTCTGAGATGGCCATAAAAAGATTTTGTTCCTTACATTTGTGGCCTGGGAAATATTTGTCATCACAATTATAACAGAGGCCTTTGAGTTGGCATTCATCCATTTTGGCCCTGGTCAATTTTTGGATCTTTAATAGGGTGGAGGGAGTAGTGGGGTTTATTGGTTTTAGGGCGAGGGATAAAGGAAAGCTTACGGTTTTGAGAGGAAACAATTTGTTGTGCTTCTTTATATTTTTTAGTAGCCTCCACCCAAGTCGTAGGTCGAACCATGAGGACATGGGCCCAAATCTCATCCTTGAGGCCACTGATAAAACACTCTTAAAAGAAATCATCAGTCATGCCCTCTGTTTGAAAATCCAGTCGCTCAAATGAAGCTATGAAGTCTTCTACTGTTCCTGATTGCTTCAATTTTGTCAAACGACCCAAATGGTTGGTGTCAGTGTCAAAACGTTCATAAAGCTCAGTCACAAATTGGGTCCAAGCAATATACCCTTGATGGGAAGCGTTTCTCCATTGCCACCATTGCCAGCGTTCTTGATCTAGATGGAGAACACCATACCGGAGTTTGGCCAAGTCATCTGTAATGTTGTAGAGAGAGAAATAATGTTCCATTTGGGTGACCCAACCAGTGGGGTTCGAGCCATCAAA
>ML798308.1:82720-126984 GCA_009831015.1 Picea engelmannii | reverse complement strand
AGCTGCGAGGTTACACTTTGGTTTGAAGAATGCTACAGTGCTGAAATCCCCAAATTCTTAACCAGAAAGAAATGTGTATTTACTTGGCAACCCGAACACAGATGCGCGACAATAGATCTCACCGGTTTAATTTTTTTATGTTCCCCAAGGGTTAGGTATTCAAGGGTTCTACAGACAAGGGTTTTCCCTATGCTATATCTCTCTGATATACGTGCGGGGTCCAACAATAGTATTCAGCCCAATATCTCAGGTCACTAACTAAGGAGGATAGACTGTACCCTTAGATGTACTACCCGACTACCCAGGTACTAGAGAGTATCTTCCCGAGTGCTGTTCTCAGTGACACTATAGAAATCCAGTGAACGATAGGTTTATCTAAAGAAGGCTTTAGGAAATCTAGGCCAATCCGTACACAGGTGCTGTCTAATACGCTACCACTCGAAGGGTACCAACATGGGTTACAAGGGTGGCCAATAAATGTGCGCTTAAGAACCACTTGTATTTCCTACGTGTATGAATCCCTCAACCACGGGTTTATGCATGTAATGATAGATCTCTGTGGCTTAAAGACGCCAGAATACGTCTCTACCCTGGAAAAAAAAATACCCACAATTTCTGCCAAGGAAAGTGCTCTGATACCACTTGTAAGATACCGGATATAATAAATACGTAGAACATAAATAAAATTCGAGAAATGGCAGAATAGCAGTAATATAACCAGCATAATATCCACAATAACACAGTAATAATATGAGAACAACAACTGAAATAACACTTTGATTCAGAAAACAATGTTCACAGGCCTCTTCGAGGGGGCAACCTCCAGTCGAGCAACACTCTGATACAATAATCTCCAAGCTAGGGTTTTCATACCCTCGACCCTTATTTATACTAAATATGTCTATTAAGAGAAGCATCTAGAGGAAGATCCTTATAGAATCGGAATCTTCTATTAAGTCTTCTTACATCCACCTTATTCTATTTTATTGAAAGGCCTTATTAATATTGACCTTTATTACATCCGAATACATTGATCTACCTATGTGCAAGTTAGGACCTTAACAAAGACTTGGTGAGTGAGCAAGACTGCCCCGAGCATCAGGCCTTTCAAGAGCTTGAGGAAGAAAATCTCAGAATACAAGATCCTCTTGGTTCTAAGTTTCGAGGAACTGAAGGGTGACTTGACTGGATCCTCCAATTCCAAATCATTCAGCGTCGAGAAAATACAAGAACTGATCAGAGACAATGCAACTATTACAGTGATCCAACCTACGTCATCCTATAACAACGCAACTCGACTGGATCCTCCAATTCCGAGCTGTTCTAACACAGTGTAAATACAAGTGCCAATACATAACCAGAGCAACCAATGCTTCGTTAAAACTTTACAATCGGGAGCCTAGCTCAACCATCGATATATTACAAAATGGCGAAAAGGCCTACATATACTCAAAACAAAACAACAACAACGAAAACGAGACACTGCATTAAAAACATTGCATCTGCATGTCTTCTGGCAGTCTGCGCATGTAGACTCTGGACGATCGTGCACTTATGATAGACGCAACCAGACTCCTGACTGTCCTGTAGATGAATCGACATGATTTTAATCCTTTTCCAGACTTTCCATTTATGACGGAGATGATGTCTAACCACCTCCAACAACTTCAATAACTGCTTTCTTGGGATCGGGAACAATCTTGGTCAATTCTGCCCTCTGGGATGTGGAGGTCTCCTCATGGTGCCAGCTGGATCAACTGAATGGTCTAATGGATAGGGTATGGAGGATCTGGCATGCTTGGAGTGGAAAGGGGAAAGGGAGTGATCATGGAAACAACAGGGGTGAGACACATGGCAAGAAGAAGGGGCGAAGGTGACGGGATAAAATGGTAATGGGGGACACATTATTTATGGGAGGTTGACGTGGAAGGGAACGGAACAAATGTCGGAGGATGAGGAGGGGCCAAAGGGAACGGGCCCCGTCACGCGGTCAAGTGGCGAAAAGATGGCAGGGGAGGAAGTGGTAGAGAAGGAAACATGACAGGAAGGGGGCCCTACGTCAATACCACACCATTNCCCCCCCCCCCCCCCCTTTTATTAAAAGTAGAATGGCAGAGGGGGTGTGGAATTGCTTGAGCGCCATCGATCTAGGCACCTCAATCTCAACCGTTCGAGATATGTGCACCCAATTTTGGACCCCCCCCTGTTAAAGGTAGAATGGCAAGAGGGCTCTAGAATGAAACCTTAGCCGCAGATCTAGGTGGGTAGATCTCGACCATCTGAAATTGCCTGGTCATTAAAATGACTTGCCCACCCTCTAAACTTTGGAAAAATGGGTTTTTCGAATCTCTTTCTTTGCCCAAGGGGACACTTCTTTCAGGAGAGCACCCCCTACATGATTATGTGCTAACACCCCCCAAGTTCTACGAGGACATTTTGGAAGATCCCTCTAAAGGATGATGATCGACCGTCATAAGGTCTCAGGGTGATGGAAGATTGTACTAGCTCAGGTGAGCCGAGTTTCTGCCATACTACTTTGGACACGATTCATGTGGATGAACCTTCATTGATGATGCATCGATGAACTGTGATGTTTTGGATCTTAACTGGTATCTGGAAATCTACCAGGGTGGGGAGGCATGGTTCTTTGCTATCTAGATCAAAGGTGATGAGTCGAGTCTGAACTGGGTCAACTGCCCCCAAGGAGAAAAGCAAGGATTTTTGTTGTGATGGATAGGTTTGGAGGACCTCCAACACACACATGGTTGCAGAAGACTGTGCTAAGTCATCGACCAGACTATAATTATGGGCTGCCCTAGCATGAGGGTTATGCATATTCCACCGTAAAGGGTTGGGTTCAATGTTAGGGCATGGAATCATCAATGGTTGTCTTGCTATAGCAGGAGCTGCTTCTGAGGTGGTTGATGTAGATTTAGGAGGAAAGTTGTATGTACGACTACATGTTTGCAGAAGAATCTCTTCTTCATTGGTGAGGAGGATATTACGATTGGCTGGATTCCCGGGTTGAGTGGGAACTGGGTTTTGATATTGGCCCATTTGTGGTGGAGCAGAGTTTGCCTCATGTTGGGTATTCATCACACCTTGGTGTGGAATGGGGTTTTGAAAAATAGTTGGAGGTGGTGGTTGAAAATAATGTTGTGGGGCATGCTAGGGGGTAGGTGGTGCCAAAGCGTGCTATGTGTTCATGGATGCTTTCATCCGTTTGTAATTGGAAATTTGGGGACAATGGTGAGTATAATGTCCATACTCACCACATAGAGTGCAAGGGAAGTTAGTTATGATATTATTGTTCTTCCCTTATCATTTTTGATTGTTATTTTTTCCCCCTTGGGGGTTTTGGTTTCCTTGATTCTGGTTTCCCCCAGTAGGACGATTTTATTGGGGGTTATTTCCTCTTGGTCTCGGGTTTCTATTGTTTCAGGTTTTTCCTCTATTCTTGGAATTATTCGGTTGATGAGCCGTATTTTCCGTATTCAACTGTTCAAAATCATGAACCTATTGAATGGGAGAGGGATGAATAAAGTTAACATTGACATGTGGTTGTTCTGGTGGAGGAGTAACCAACTGGGGAGGACTAGGAAATGGAAAATATGGATTGTTTTGTGGCAATGATCCATATGGCGTATAGGAAGTTGAGGTACTTCCACCACTGTTAGGGTCATATGTGGGGGTTAGGGGTGGACCCGTACTTGAGTGAGAGACCAGATGCATCTGGGGTACGGGTGGGGTTTCCCCTAATGACTGAGGGGGAACACTGGAATATGAATGTTGGTGAGTGGGGGGAGGGTAATAAGACGTCCAGCCATAAGGGTGAAGATACTGATTTGCACCATAAGTAGGTGATGGGTGGCCATAAGGGTTGCGGTGTGTCATAGAACCAATAAACCCATCTACAACATGGGACATCCCAAGTTTGTCCTGGCCAAATGGTATGGGTCTTGGTGCATCATGAAATAATGTGTACAAGTAACTTGACTGGGCATATATGAGGTTGAATTGCTGGGCCTTGTTGATGGATTTTTCTTTCGAATGAGGAAAAGTGGATGCTACATCTTTGGCGATAACAAAGACAAGTGATTTAAGAAACCAATCGAGACATTGTTCTTTGGTGGTTTCTGCTTTACACAAACTACATCGCTGACTCCATTCATGGATGTGGTTGGCGATGTGGATATCATTAGTTTGTTTGAACTTGGAGAGAAGTTCTAAGCTAGTATCGTGATGAACTGGTAAGTGGAAAAAGGACAAAAATGCATTATACAATGATTCAAAAGTCACATGGGACCTTGATTTTTCATCCACATACCATTTGGTTGATGAACCAGTGAGAGTTATTTGAAATAGCATCAAGTAGATGGAATCACCCATGATGTTGTTTGAGGAGCACCATAAGTGGAAGGTCATAACATGGTTGGCGAGGTCTTCCCATGGTTTTTCTTCAAACTTTGTAATATCTGAAGGCAATTTTGTAGACATATTGGGCCAAGTGGCATCATGCAAAATGGGATCATTCGTGAGTTTGGTTCGATCAGGAATGTTGAGGGATGCCAAGTATGGCATAGGGAGATTTGGTAGAGGATTAGTTCCAACCATTTTGTGTGTAGGTAATGGACCTATCCCTTGAGAGGGATTTGGTGGGTTTGTACTTCCTCCTTCAGAAGAAGTTTGACCCACGCCTCTTTGTGAGGGAGAACTAACAGATAGATGACCTTAGGTATTTGACCCAAGTAAAGTGGAACCAAGAAAAGCTGATCCCAAAATGGTATCACTCACTAGGGTGTGAGGTGGTTGAGCTGGTGAGTTGGAGAGGCTAGGGACTCCTCCTAGAATAGGAGGGAGATTCTACAAGCGTTTATACCGACGAGGATTCTGTGGTTCCCCTATGGTTCCGACTAGCAAAGTGAATGTGTGAAAATGGTGACAAGAGAGAAATAAATGAACCAGAGCTTTTTGACCTTCAAAAAATAGTATAACTCGCAATTGCATGTAATCAAATGAACATCATATATAAATCAACTGTAAAGTAAACAAACATGTGGATAGGTGGATTTTGTCTGCGTGGGGGAACAACAAAAACAAATGCTTGTGTCCTAAAAGACTTATTGTCCTTCCTCTCAATTTAGCATTGGGCCTTCGAATAACACTCAACAGTGGGGTATGGAGCCACCATAAGAGGAACTAGTGAAGGTTGAAGTAATCAGTTAAAATGAGGGGTAGAGGGTGCATATCCCGAAAGAGTTGGCGATATTTTACAATAGCCACACAAAATCTGATCAAGGTGCGATTGTAGCCCACAATCGACACCTAGGTGGATATCCTATGTTTGGCCACGAAGTACCTCGGTCAAAGTGCCACATTTAGATTTTCGGCCTAAGAAATTGGTCACGGGCTAGATGCCCTCACAAGAGTTGGGTGACTGAAGGAGGGATGTGTAGAACAACTGGACCTCAGCCTTCGACCCTTCACGGGTATCTCCCTGCCTTATGGTATAGGAACACTTGACTTGGAGGATTTGAAAGATCCCTATTGTCAACTTTTATTGTTTAAAAATGTGAGAACCTGATAACGGGGGGTTATTTGGATGCCTACCCCTGAGATCCTACCTAGACTAAAAAAGTTCTTTTGGCACCTCATGTGGAGGAAGATTTAGTGTGTTCTTAGAAAAGTTTTAGATGTGGTGGGATGAGAGATTGGGGTCATGGACCAATCTAGTTTGAGTTAAATTGGTGTCGATACTTTCTAAAGAAGTAGCCAGATCTTTTAGGGTTCCTTTGAAATACTTTGTGAGTACTCAAAAAGAAAGCCTACTTTGACCTCCACTATTCTAATAGAAATTATGTGTGTGATGAGTGGATTTGTGTTCAAGAAAGTGAAAACGTGTTGCAAAATATTTTAATAAGTCAAGTGTAATATTGCAGCATGTGGACTTCCCCTGGTCCTTACAAATTTCTTACCTAGCTTACTATGTTTCTTTGTTACAACCTTGCAAAATATTTAAAGTTCTAAAGAAATAGCAATGTGGACATATGGGTCCTTAAAAATCCTTTCAACTCTTTAGAATGTTGTCTATACTAAGAAATCTTTTGAAACTATCCTAGGATTCTAGACATGTGGGGATGTGTGGGCTCATTACTTGATCTTTTAAACTTTCCTAGAGTGTTGTCTAAACTAATAAAGATTTTAGAAACTATCCTAATATTGCAAATATGTGGGCATGTATGGGACATTACAACACTTTAAGATGATTTCCAAAACTAAGAGGTACCCTAGGGGGGTTTTGTCCTCTCCTAATGTTTTTTTAAAGGGAGATGAAATTTCCTTTAAACCACCTTTTTTGATTCCCAAGATCACACTTTGGTGCAGGGGCAAAGCATACTTGAGGGTTGAAATTTATTTCTAGTCCCAAATTAATTGATTGTGTTTGAAAAAACAATAACTTCAACTCAAAATTTTAAATGCCAAATGAGCCATCCATGTGGCAACAAATCAAAGAGAAGAATAGTGATTCTTTTTATCCCTATGTGCTTATGTTAGCTAACCTTTCTTGTGATAAATGACTCTAAGTGAAGTGTGATTGCTTTACAAAGTGCAGGAAATTAAAATATGAAGGCAAAGGGCCCTCAAACTACTCATAAAAAACCTTACAATTTGTAAAAAATGAACTGATGTGTGGGATGTAGTTCTAACAAGAGCGCAGAGGGCACAAAATTATGAAGGTTTTCACATGCACAGTGTGCATCTGTGTGCCACAAAAGCCATGGAATTCCTGTCACGCGTCAGGAAAGAAATTTCCAAGTGAAATTATCTTTCCTTGGCTCTGAATTCTGACTTTGGAAGGTTGGACTAGGCCGCTTTTGGTACTTGCATATCCAAATTATTAGAAATAAGTTCTCTCAAGACTTAAATAGGGAGGAATTTGATACCAATCCCCAGTATGGTCACCAATTTGTTGTGTTGGTTTTGCCACATGGGTGAGAAAAAACACAACACTTACCTTCTTAGTTAAGCAAGCTAAAGAAGACAGAGTTTTGTGAGTTGATTAGATAACCAAATATGCATGAAACAAAGAAATAAAACTTAAAACAAAGAGAAATAAAATGTTCGAGAAGCTTGCAAGAACTAGAACCATGAAAAGAAAAAAATGACCATCATATAGCTACCAATGGATCAATATATTGATAGGATAACACCGTAGAGAAATGTAAGGACTTGTGAATCTCCTCTTCCTCCTTGGGAGGGCTCTTGAGTTCCCTAATAGAGATATCTTCTCTTCATACAATGGAAAATAAAAATGGTGAAGAAATACAATGCCAATCCTCTCAAGAGGTGAGTGGAAAGGCCCTTGCTATAGTGCTTGAATGATTCAAAGAGAAAAGAGGATTCTCAAAGAAGAATTCTTGCAGCATAACAATACCTTGAAGTTCTTATTTTTCTAGCACACCCATGGCACATATTTATAGTGTCCATTCATGGCAAGATATAATTGGTTCATAGTGTGAACAAGAGGTCTTTTAGGGCATTTCCTAACCCTTGACCAACCTCCAAGCTAGATTTCGCTCAAATCTGAGTGTCAAATCATGTTGGGGGTCGCACTAGAAGTGGTTGAGAGGTCGACAAGATTCATAAATGTGTCGTTCATGAGAAGTGCACAAATTTTCTCATAGACAGTCACGCATCTTGTGCACAGTGCGCACTGAGGGATGTGTTAGCCTACGCACTATGCACGCGCTTCCTTTGGTGAATTTGCACACTTTATTTTTTGAACCAAATGTATAGTTTTTTTCCTTTTTGATGGATTTTGGTGTTGTAGGTGGACTAATTGTTGCTGAAATTGATGTCTTTCTTCAACCATTGCGTGCAATGCTGCAGACAATTTTTCAGTGATAACACTCCCTAGAGTGAATTGATTAGCTTGGGGGGAAGTACCAAAGTGTCACTTGAAGGAATAATTACACATAGTGCCATGGGGGTATAGTCTAGCTTGTAACATACTTTGTGTAAATATCTCAATCAAGTGTGACATTTATGTTATTTTTGCTTTTGCAGTTCTTTGATTTTTTAAGAGAATATTTTCATTTCTGTCAAGATCTCTTTGAGTGAGTATATGGAAGGTTCATAATCAAGATTTTATATTTTTCTAGCTACAAGCCTCTGGGACTTCATCCCCTTCTTCCCATGAAATGAGGGACAACCCCTTCTTAGGTCAATACACCTGAAAATACCAAAAGGTAAGGAGATGAGGGGATAAAGTGTGGAAAGTGACAAGTATGGTTAGGAATGGCACAATGACTTGTCAAGAGGACCTCCTGGTAGCAAACCTATTCCTAAGGGTGATCCACTTACTAGGGAACAATGTTAACTACCAAAGTGAAACATGGAAAAGAGCATAATGTCCAAGAAAATGTACCATAATAAAAAGTAGTAATAGATGCAACAAACTCAAATGCCTCAAATATTGAAATGACACTCACCATAATACCTAATTTGTACCTCATGGAGCAAGACTCAATGTCTTACAAAGGCTAGCTAATGTGGTGGATATTGTCATGACGAACTTGGAACTGTGGTGGTGAGGTGGGTCTTTTTCCGTGCAAGTGGACACTGTTGGTCAAGTTGTCTCTTGGTACTCCATTTATGCAACCCGAGGGTGTCAATACATCATCTTCTTAGTTATCCCTATGAGCTGGGGATAACATGGCTTACCAATGCACCAACTACCTTCATGTGCTTGATGAATAACGTGATCAACAAGTTCTTGGATAGATTTGTGTTGGTATTCATTGATGATATCCTAACCTATTCTAAGAACAAGGAAGATCATGAAGAGCACCTGAAGTTAGTGCTTCAAGTGCTGAGAAAGCACAAGCTCTATGAAAAATTTAGTAAAGTTGACTTTTTCCAAAAACAAGTCCATTACTTAGGCCATGTCATCACCGAGGAAGGGGTGGCATTTGGTCTTGCAAAGATCAAATCCATTATGGATATGCCTACACCAAAATATGTAGCTGATATAAGATCCTTTATGGGCCTAGTAGTATACTATAGAAGGTTCATAAGAGATTTTTCTAAGATCAGTTACCCAATCACCTCCTTTCAAAAGAAGGGATTCAAATTCGTTTGGACAAAAAAGTGTGAATATAGTTTTCAGTAGTTGAAACACCTCTTAATCAATGCACCTGAGATGAAAATTGCAGACCCAAACAAGGAATTCCTTGTGTGTATGAATTCCTGCAAGAAAGGACTCGGAGGAGTCCTCATGTAAGAAGGGCATGCGATTTGCTACGAATCCAAAAAATTGAATAAACATAATAATCGATTATGTGACACATGACTTGGAATTGGCTGCCACAGTACATGCTTTGAAAATGTGGAGGAATTACTTCCTAGGAATAAAATTTATACTTATGACATACCATAGTGGGCTGAGATATTTGTTTTACCAGCCCAAACTCAATGCTAGACAAGCTGGGTGGATGGCTCTTCATAGTGAATTTTATTTTGAAATCAAACATATTAAAGGAAAATAAAATAGAGTGGCTAATACCCTTTGTAGAAGCATGAAAGTGATTCACTAGGTAGCTATAAGCACCTGTGAATCAAACATAAAAGAAAGGGTTAAAGGTGCACATGAAACATATGAGTTTTTGAAAGCTATAAAGGCACATCTAGAGAAAGAGCCTACATGAATGAAGTATGAGGGATATCAACTGTTGGATGTTGGCCTATTAACCTAAAAAAGTTGGTTGTATATCCCAAATTGTGATGAATTGAAGAACTTCATCATGGATTAACTACATAAAAGACCATACATTGGCCATCCTAGTTATCAGAAAATGATCACAACCACTAAGAAACTGTTTTATTGGCAATGAATGAAAAAGGACGTAGCTGGTTACTTAGATAAATTTTTAGAATGTCAGCAGGTTAAAGTGGAGCACAGGCACCCAAAAAGGATGTTGAAACCCTTACCAATTCCAGAATGGAAATGGGAAACCATCTCCATGGATTTCCTAAATCAAACAAACAAAATGATGTCATTGTGGTGGTTGTGGATAAAGTGAGCAAGGATGCTCACGTTATCCCTGTAAAATCAACCTGCGAGGCAATAGATATTGCCAATATTTTCATGAAATAAATATTTAGGCTACATGGTATACCTAAGGAAATCATATCAGACAGAGATACAAAATTTACTTCAAATTTTTGGAAGTTTCTAGTCGCTGGTTTTGGGACTAAACTGTTATTTAGTACAACCTATTGTTGGATAGACAGAGAGAGTAAACCAAGTGCTAGAGGACATGTTAAGGATGCATGTAATGCATCAACACAATAAATGGGAAGATTACCTACCACTGGTATAATTTTTCTACGACAATGGATATCAAGAGTCATTGAAGATGAGTCCTTTTGAGGCTCTCTATGGTATACAATGCAATATTCCAATCAGCTAGAATAACCCAGTGGAAAAAATAACACTTGCACCAGATATGCTCAAGGAGATGGAACAACAAGTAATTTAGATAAAACAAAATCTGAAAATAGCTCAGGACATGCATAAGATCTATGCAGATAGAAATATGACTCCTAGAGAGTTCAACGTAGGAGGTCATGTGTATCTTCGAATTAGACCCAGAAGAAGTTCGTTGAGGATGGGAACTTGTGCGAAGCTATCACCTCAGTTTTGTGGGCCCTTTCAAATTTTGGACAGAGTGAGACTTGTAGCCTAGTGTTATCAGACAAATCGGTAAGTGTGGACACAAACTAATCTCCCTAACTTCCACAGGAAGCTAGAACAAAGCAAGACAGAATACAAACTTCATTGTCATATAAACTAGTTTCGAGAGGTACAAGTGACATACCTTTTAAATCATGCTTGATCCTTGCTAGTGTTGTCCTTATCGCTCCATATTTGTATTTGTGGGATGGTGAAGATTTTTAAGAAGCACAAACCAACAAAGAGAGAGAGAACAAAGATATATATATTCCAATGAATTCTATATATAAGGTCAATGAGTTATACAATAAAAGTCAAAACACCTTTATANGGAAGAAATGTATTGCTGCATTATATTAAATGGAAAGTGGAGAATACAACCCATGCCTTGATGTTGCAAGGTCCCTTTCAATGGCTCTTTTCTCCAACACACACACCTTTTCTCCAATGCCTTTGATGAAGAAGATCCACAATCTGACTTAGAGAGCTAAAGCAAAACTATCTCAAGTATAATCTATAGCAGAACTCTTCATGCATATGCAAGCCTTTGCAAAACTTATCCTTTTCCATAAGAGACCCCTCTTTATATAGGGTGAAATAGGGATGGATGAGGATATTAGGATGATCCCACTAAATCATAGAAGCGATTAAGATCCAAACCGATCAGAGGCCACCTCATATTTTAGAATATTTCCTTCTAGAACATTCGTGAATTTTGACTTTTCCCTTGCTTAATCATCTTCACACCCTATGCATAGGCAGCCTGTGACAATGTCGTAGTACATATTTGGTGCAACATGCGATGATCAAGCATCGCCACACCCCAAGAATAGAGAAGGGTGCAACGATCTCCCTTGTCATAGTTTTTAAGGAGGAAAAAGGAAAACCACTTTTCTCATGGAGAAAGTCTCTTTTGATGTTGTCAGAGAACATGGAAGTGAGTTATGCACATGTCATCAATTGATCACTGGGGTGACCAAAATAATGTGTAAAAAAATGCCCCCCAAAGTATGAAGTTGGAACCTGTGACAATTGAAATACTTTGTAGAACATGTGTGTCGAAAGCAAGGAGCGCATTGATCAATAACCTGTAAGCAATCAAGCATATGCATAATAATATACCATATTTTAAGTTAGGGATTCCCATACTCAGACTACAAGTTATTCTAATCATAAGTGTCAAATGATTCATGGCCACTAAATATACACTGTGGATCCATGCGCTTAAAAAATTCAAATTCGGACATAACCACGAGACATACACAGTGGATCTATGTGTCAGTAAAAACTTATGAATACTCTGTCACAACCTGGAAAAATATGAAGAGATCTAGGGTCTTCATTTCCATCGTCTCTAAGTATGAATCTAGCCATGTGATTACATGTGTTGAAGTCAAACATGGTAGAAACCACTTGATTACCGATCATTAATGAAAATTGTTAACAAGTGCGAGGGAAATCACCATTGATGTCAATGACTCCCAAGGTACTCTAGTACAATCCAACGAATGTGAATGAATGAGTTGAAGTCGAACACTCTATGTAATCTTCTAATCAGGGGTTAATGATGTGAACCCACTATTGAAAGTGAGCAAACCTGCCATTGAGGCATGCATCTCTAAGGTACTAAATGATTTCTAAGTCTTGTTCCTAGATAATGAGTTGAAGTCAACAAGAAACGACTCGTCATAGGAGGGCCTTAATGTATCCCCCATCAATGAAACAAAATAGGTAACATATGTGAAGTAGATCAGAGTATGAAGTGATTTAGAAATAACTCAGGGAAGGATGGCATGGTAGAAAATTTATAAATGCAGATGGCCGACTCCATAGAAGGTTTGTTTAGGTTGAACTTCTCTTGAACATATGAACAACACGATAATTTTCTTGGAAACATTGACTCAAGGAGGACCCAACATATGAAATTGTGGATGGTAAAATGAGAGACAAATGGATTTCCCAACCTAGATACAATGATGAAGGGGGGTGTCATGTTCAAGAGTGACTTTTACTACCACTAACATAGATACATAGACACATTTCTTTCCCAATTTCCTCCCACCATTTCTGGCAAGTACCTCTTTATTTTTATGCAAGCATGAGGAGGATAACATATGCTTGTGATGTAAGCTCATCCTTTGGAAGAGTCCCTTGGATTATGTTTAATGAACCCTAAGAAGGAGTGGTTCGATCCCATTTGGGTCTTTGAATGTTTGTTTTACGAGTCCAAAGAAATAAATCTCAGGGGTTTTTCATGTTTAGAGAGTCTGAAAAACACTTAAAGAGAACTCCATAATGTCCTTTTTCGTAAGTTAGTTTGGAGATACTGAAAAAAGAGATAATCTACTGCTCATCAAACGTTTTTTTCAAATACTTTTACAAGCGTGAAAATGACACGATCGCTTGTCTATCTTTTCATGTTTAAGGAGCTTGAAAAGATCTTAAAGGATACTCCATAGGGTTCGATTTCCGTATTACCAATGCAAGTTGGAAAAAATGATAAAAGGTTACTCGATTGCATTCTCATTGTTTCACAAGCGTGAGAAAGAATTAATACTGTGCTCAGAGTTTTTCCTAAAAAACCCTAAAAGCATTTGTACATAAGAAAAATACTCAAAAACAATAAAAAATGGTGGACCCCTATCAAATGTCTTGTCCTTAGATCTTTCAATCTGTAATAGAAAACACTTTGCAATGTTGATTAGACTTTAGGACATAGGTAAAATATTATTATTTTTTATTTTTATTTTTTGCAATAAAATATGGTAAAAAGTAAGAAAATAGGTCAAAACAACCCATTTACCATTTCATTTTGCAATTTCACCCAAATAGTTCCCAAAACCCTCTTTTTCACCCAAATTTCAAACGTCGATTCTAGAGGGCCTGGTGGATCATTTCACAAACCGCTTCCATCAAAAAGGTAATCTCTTTCCTCTTTATCTTTTCATGGTTTAAAATTTCAGTTTTTTGGTTTAATCTTGAGTTTGGGTCGATTTTTTTGGGGTACCTTCGCTTTGAGATCGTTGCAGGCCCACAGTATCAAGGACTGCGACGATTTGAAATTGTTGCAAGGGACCCAAAACTAGGGTGCGACGACGTCACTTTGCATGAATGCAAAGCCCTGCGACGACCACAATTCAATTTTTGAAAAGATAAAAATGAGTTAGGAAAACTTCCAAGAAATGATTTTTTATGATTTTAATCATATTTTGATGTTACTTCGCAGGTTTTCTTGAGTCAAAATGCTTGACTGGAGAGAACGAGAGCATCAGGAAGAAGACTATTTTTCTGGGAATGACACAGGCACAGTTATGGAACTCTGTGAGTGTGGTTTACTCAATTTATTCAAAATCCAGGGCATGAGAGCCCAACTGAGATTGCTAGAGTATCTGCTCCACATGTGGGATGTAAACGAACAAGCCTTTCACGTGGGTGTGCATACACTCACCTTGGATATAGATGACATTTACTTTCTAATGAGGTTATCTCACCATGGCTCTTGGGTATCACTCTCGGGAAGAAGAGGTGGGGGAGAACCCATGGATTACTATGCTGCATACCATTGCGTGCCAGGAACGAAAAAAAATAGTGGCAATGTTTCCATTAGAGATGTTTGGGATTTACCATTGTGAACCATCCTTTATACCATTTCCTAGATGGCAGGGAGTGCGACTCCCCCCATGGATTTGCAAATCCACTTTCAGTACGCCATAGAGTGAATAAATCCTAGGGTCTTCAAATGGTGCGAGGGAGTCTTGAATAACATGAAAAAGCAACTGACAAAGTGCCATAATGGTTGGTTGAAACAATTTGGTTACATATCCATTTTGGTGTCCTCCTTCTTGGAGAGGTTCCTCGTCTTACATATATAGATGGAGTGGGGCATACCCACTCCATAAGATCCACAAATGAAAATATGGGTGGACTTGATGTCTCGTCACGGTGGCGTGCCTATCCTAAAGTATGATAGAGTTTTCTTCCAATGGATGAGAGATTAACTAATCATGGTAGAGGACTATGCATACACTGGGACAGACTTCTGTGGGGATCCTAACTTATCTCTTCATGAGGGATCTCAGTGGGGATACATAGGTAAGAAGGGAAATTTCATTTATATGATGTTTTTGATATTTCAATTATATAAAATGTTTTTTTTCATTTATCCAAGACTAGTCAAGTGATCTCAATAATGCAGCTGTGGTGCCCTATCATCCTCCATGATCTTCTCCCATTCAGAGGCGAGGAGAGAGAGGTGCCCTGGTAGGAGTGGGTACTGCAAATCTAGAGGTTGATTGAGCAGAACCTAGAGGGGTTAACTGTGAACATCCCTGATGCAACGGTGAAAAAACTTCCTCGACACTATCAACGTCATACAATTGGCGTATCTACATCTATTGGCCGACTGCTCTATAGAGTGGCATGAGAATTTGTTTGTTACAATGAGAAACATCCTTGAAGCTTTTGTATATGAATCCATGTGCCTCACTATTTTGAAATTTTGGTCCTTGGACAAACACTTTTTGTAACTTTTTGTCGTATTAATAGAAAGTTCCTACCGCCTTACTTGTCTTTTTTTTAAAATGTGTGATTGGGTTTATACATGTCTCAAATTTCTTTCTAACACATAATTAGCCAATGCATCTGTCAAGGTGTTTAGACATCTAGGAATACATTGATACTCAATATAATCAAAATGTCTTTCCAAGAGGTGAATTAGTGAGTATACCCATAACAAAGTAGGACTTCGGATGGAATAAATGTTACTCAAATGCAACACTACTAACTATGAATCAAGTCGTACAATAAGATGACAGATGCCAAATGAAATGGAGTTAGTTAAAAACTCGATAACTGCACTGTATTCTGCAATATTATTAGTTGCACGACCAAGGCAAACACTGTGTAGATTGATCAACTCATCCGTAGGTGCAGAGATTGCCTATGCAATAGATGCTAGGTTTTGAGTACTGCGACTAGCACCATCAACAAAGATGATATAGGGTAGCGAAGACACCAACATATGGAAACCAAGCACAATGCAAGGTAAGCAGCTAAAAGGAGGATCAAAAATGAGAAAAAACACACTAAAGTATGATACACTAAAAATACACAACACTCATGAAAAAATAGTTTAAGCATAATACTTCTTCAAGTAAATCCCATTTCTAGGTTCACTCAAAGGAATTCCATCATAATCTACTAGCTCATAAGCCCCTTTCTCCAACATTCATTTCACAATATAAGGGCCACGCCACATTGTATCGAATTTACTGACCCCTAATAAGTCACGATCCTGTTCATAAAGAATAATTAAATCACCCTCAGAAAAAAAACACGTGGTTTGACATGCTTGTCATATTGAGCTTTGAAACACTTCTTCTTAGTTTCAATGACTAAGGAAACATCACAACGAGTCTCGTCTAATTGCATCAAATACAAGATACGTTCCTCTTCAACTGAGGTGTTAGGGAGAAGTTATAAAACTAGTTTCAAAGATGGGATTTCACATTCAATCGAAAAAATAACTTTGATACCATATACTAATTGGAAAGGTCTAAACCCCATGGTAGATTTGATGGATTTCTGATAGGCCCATAATGCCAAGAAGAACATCGTGTGCCATCTTGAATTCTGAATTCCTACCATCCATCAAAGCATAGTAATGGGAAATTTGTTGATTGCTTTAACTTGGCCATTGGCCTCTGGATAGTAAGGGGTTGAGTTTTCATGCTGAAGACCTAGCTTATCTGTAAGTTTAGACATCATGAAATTGTGAAAATGACTACCATGTTCAGTGACGATGGATTGAGGGACACCAAATATAGTAACGAAATGATTGAATATGAACAATGTTTCAATTTTTCTGGTGTTATCAAATGTAGGCATCGCCTCGGCCCATTTAGTGAAATAATCCACTGTTACGATGATGTATCCATGCCCCCTAGTTGAGTGAGGGTTACATGTCATGAAGTCAATGCCCCATTTAGCGAATGGACCAACGAAAACTACAGGGTAAAGAGGAGCAGGATGAGATCAGATCTTATTTTTATATGTTTGACAAGTGTGGTATTTTTGAACGGTAGTAATGCAATATTTAAATAATGAAGGAAAAAAATAACCAGATCGTAAGATCTTTTGGGAAGTGGCATACCCAAAAATATGGCCGCCACATGCTCCGGAATGTAAATCATTCAAATATTTCTCAACTTCATCATAGGTTAGATAGCATCGAAATATGGAATCAATACCTCGATGATAAAGGGTATCACCAAGGATAATGTATTGACGGGCTTGATACCGAATACAATGATGATCTACACTAGAAAGATTGGGCCGAAAAGTTTGGGTTTGGAGATAAATGATAATGTCTCCATACTATATTTCATCATAACTGATAAAAAAGAGAGACTCATCAGGAAATGAATATTCAACCACAATTTTTGTCTCAGTAGAGGGAAGGACACATATCAACTCGGAAAAAACCAAAGACTTCTTTGACTTAGCTCGCTCAAAATCGAAATCAAACTCCTGGAGAATCACTATCCATTTGGAGTATTTCCCCCCCAACAATTGTCGATTAAGGATGTGTTGCATGGGGTTGCAATCAGAAATGACTGTGGTTTTGCACAGTAAGATGTAATGATGAAAACATTGTACAACTTGAACAACTACCAAGGCCAGTTTCTCCACATATAGATATTTGGTTTCTGTGGTCGTGAGACTCTGACTCAAATAGTAGATAACATGTTCATCATGTGAATCATCCTCTTGGACTAGAACCATAGCTATGGTAGAGTCCAAAGCAACTAAGTACAAGAAATAATCTCGACTATAATCAAGTGGGAATAAGAGTGGTGTACAGGTTAAGGAAAGTTTCAAAGCTTCAAAGGCTTTGTTGGCAGTGTCGTCCCATACAAAATCATGACCCTTTTTAAGAATTCGAGTAAAACCTTTTGTTAATTCAACATAATTGGGGATGAATCGACGTAAAATTTTTTCCTTCCCTTGCAAACTTTGGAGTTGGCATAGTGTAGAAGGAGGAGGCAAATTGAGGATAGATTTAACCTTTAGAGGGTCCACCTGAATCCCATGTGTAGACATGATAAAACCAAGAAGTCGTCTGGACTCCACATAAAAAATGCATTTCTGTGGATTCAATCGCATGCGATAATAACAATAGCGTAGGAAAATGGCTTGTAAGTGTGTCGGGTGATCTTGACAATGCATGGAATGTGCCAGTAAATCATCTAGGTAAGGTTGTGCAATGTGGTTAATGTCATGAAAAACATAAGACATAACGTGTTAAAATTTCACGCCAACATTCTTGAGACCAAAAGGGAGTTTCCGGTATGCGAAGGTTTCCCAAGGGAAAATAAACGCAGTCTTATGTTGATCCACAGGTAAAATATTGATTTGATTATAGCCAGAGAAACCATCCATTAAGGAAAAGATTTCACTGCCGACACAGTTGTCAACGATTTGTTCAACAAAAGGGGTTGGATGATTGTCTTTAGGAAAATATTTGTTAATATCCATATAATCTACAAAAACATGGATTGTGCCTTATTTCTTCATAACTGAAACATGATTGGAAACCCAATTAGTCAAAGCCACAAGATAGAAAAAACCGGCTTTAAGAAGATTTTCAACTTCGAGTTTAATAGAAACATATTTGTGTGGATGTACTGGGCGAAGTCTCTGTCGAACGGTTTTAGCATCCAGGTAAGTCTTAATCTCATGTACAACAATATCTGGATCAATGTCAGGCATCTCTTCGTAACTCCAGCAAAAACGTCACGAAATTATTGGAAAAGAGTTTTGTAAATTCAGACCTCATCAGCAGAACATGAGGCACTGATGTGAACATTTTCCACGACTCCGGGTTTAATCGAAATATCTAGAGGGATGGTGGGTGAAATGTTACCCAATTTCCCTTCATACAAAACATCTTGTATTGGTTGAGGAACAAGAGAAATAGTAACAATAGCAGATGGATTTGAAATCTGTTGATGTTCTAAGCGAAAGTGGTGTTCCAATAGGAGCTTGAGTGATTACCACACTTCCAGTAGTAACCTACATATCTTGTGGGACCATGGTAGAGCTAGCGAGCTGGAGAGGAAGAATTGTGTGAGAACCAAAATTACTGGTCTGAAACTGTGACAAAATTACTGGTCGTGCCAGCAAAATGATCTAAAGGTATTGTATAAGTAGTGGAAGTAACAGGTGTATGTGATGCCATAGGTTGATTAGAGGTCCTTTGGCGTAGATGAATCATTCCTAGTTTTTCAAAAATATCTTGTCCCGAAGAGGTTTTCCAAAGAGAACGGACAGGGGGAGAAGAGCTAGGATTAAAAATTCTAGCAGTATGAACCAGAGTTCTAAATGACTCACTATGAAAGATTGGATCATCTACACTAGAATCTACGTGAGTTCCAGTAGGCATTCTATTATAATCATCAACAACAACGTCGCGAAATCAAGACAAGAAGGGTATGGGATAAAGCGGGTGGAAACGTTACATTGATGATCTGCTTAATGGACTTACACCTTGGTGCAAGCTCCCACACATAATCATGGGTATACCCTCCATGAAGCCCGAGTGAGTTTGGCCAACGTTGATTCTAGGTACCGTGAAGACTTTCCCCTCCACAGTCACCTCGTGTAAAGAATCTAAAGAGATAGGCCACTAAGGTTACCAATTACAACAATGATGCCCAAGGAAGTAGTCGACAGTCCGATCCACATGCAAGGAAAGGGTATCTAAGCCAGAAATCAACTCGAGAAGGTCCCCATAGGATTTTCTTCTCAAGTGACCCCCAATACTATGCACAACCTCTACACTAAGACCAACAAAGCAGGGTGAGTAACTCTGCTAGCCCTAATGCGACCTCATGATTGACCCTTGTGTTAGGAGGGCTTCCCAAGACAAAATGTAGCAAGTGGATTTGAACTATCCCTATCACAAGATACAATTGTGTGTTTTGATGATTTGGAGAGTGTGCCTTACAAACTATTCCAAAGTACTATCCTAGCTAATGTTGGTGTATAAAAGTTCTAGAAAATAAAAGTTGCTAATAGATTTTAAAATTACGCTGTATTTTAAAGGTTGTTGCTTACTCAAAAGGGAAACATAAATGAAACTGATGATGTATTTGACCTTGACCCAATAAAATGCAAGAAGAGATGATATGCAATTGTTTCATTCGATGAAATCTAATTACAATAGGGAGAAGGTTTCTCTTTTCAGAATACAAAAGCTACAAAACACAATTTCTCAATCTATGAATGATATGGGTTCCAAATAATAAAAAACTACTAATTTTTCCAATATTTCTCTTTTTGACAAATATTTGAATGCAAAAATTTTCTTACAAAGACTATTAAAAAGAAGAATAAACTTTAGTTCTTTCCTTTTCAAATCAAAACTGAGACATAATCCAAAAAATAAAGAATTGTCTAAGAAGACTAATGGACTCAACATTATTTCCCAAATCAAACTCACAATGCAAGCAAAAAATGAAAAGATAAGAAAAGTTTTTGTCGAATGAAAACAAAAATCATTTTTTAACAAACAACACTCCAAAACTTAAAAACCATCCAAAACTCAAAATAAATCAGGAACAACTTATCAAACAAGCACTTAGGAACAAAGTCCTGGGATTATACCCTTGCAACAGGAAGTAAAAAATGAAATTTACCAAGCTTATGAAGACGACTCTCAATTCTTGAAAATCAATCAAATCCAAGCTTAAAATATGTAAACCAACCATTTACCAAAGCTAAAAGTTCATCCCAGGAAGTACAGACAAATCTGGGCAAAGAAAAGAAAATTGACTGTCACTCAACAATTCCTACAGGAATCGTCGCAGGCTACAGAAGAGTACAGTGCAATGATGTTGGATTGTCACAGGGTGTCAACAAGGCACAATGTGACATCATCGCCCTTGTATACACAATAAGAGTGTGATGAAAAAGGATCATCATAGGCTGAGAATAACACACAGTGAAACAATCTATGAATATAAAGAAAATTTGGAAGAATGACAAAATTTCTCAATGAACCTTCAGACCCAGGGAGTCAAGATGGATCACCCACAGAATCAGAGAATGAAATTGACCAAAATAAGGCAGGATAAAACAAAATAAGAAGCAAAAAACCAAAAGAGTTCGTATACCCAGTATGGTCGCCAATTTTGTTATCGAAAAAATCGTCAAGTGCAGACACAAACTAATCTCCCTAACTTTCATAGGAAGCTAGAACAAAACAAGACATAATACAAACTTCACCTTAGACTTCATTGTCATATAAACTAGTTTCAAGAGGTACAAGTGACATACCTTTTAAATGACGCTTGATCCTCGCTAGTGTCATCCTTGTCGCTCCATATTTGGATTTGCAGGATGGTGAACCTGTTTAAGAAGCACAAACCAACAAAAAGAGAGAGAACAAAGATATACATATTCCAATGAATTCTGTATAAGATCAAGGAGTTATATAATAAAAGTCAAGACACCTTTATAGGGAAGAAATGTATTGCTACATTATATTAAATGGAAAGTGGAGAATACAACCCATGCCTTGATGTTTCAAGGTCCCTTTCAATATATCTTGGCTCCAACACACACACCTTTTCTCCAATGCCTTTGATGAAGAAGATCCACAATCTAACTTAGAGAGCTAAAGCAAAGCTATCTCAAGTATAATCTGTAGCAGAACTCTCCATGCATATGCAAGCCTTTGCAAACCTTAGCCTTTTCCATAAGAGATCCCTCTTTATATAGGGTGAAAGAGGGATGGATGAGGAGATTAGGATGAACCCACTAAATCAGAGAAGTGAGTAAGATCCAAACCGATCGGAGGCCACCTCATCTTCTAGAAGATTCCCTTATATAAAATTAATGAATTTTGACTTTTCCATTGCTTAAGAATCATCACACCCTATGCATAGGCATCCTGTGATGACATCACAATCCATCTTTGGTGCAATGTGCGATGATCAAGCATCGTCGCACCCCAAGCATAGAGCAGGGTGCACCAATCTCCCTTGTCATATTTTTTAGGGAGGAAAAAGGAAAACCACTTTTCTCATGGAGAAAGTCTCTTTTGATGTTGTCAGAGAACATGGAAGTGAGTTATGCACATATCATCAGTTGATCACTGGGGTGAAAAAATGAATGTGTAACACCTAGAGACTAGCACTTCCTCCCATAGTGAAAGCACATAATGTTTTCCATGTTTCGTTACTAAATAAATATGTACATGATTCTAATCATATAATTGAGTGGTCTATGATCTAGGTGGAACTCGAGGGAGAATTCCTGCTAGAGCCACAATGCATACTAGAAAAGAAAGAAATCCCACTCAAGAACAAAACCATTGCACAGGTCAAGGTGTAGTGGAAACACTTTGGTCAAGATGAAGCTACATGGGAAATGGAGGATGCCATGAAACATGCATACCCGTTTTTGTTCACTGATGTACATAAATATTACAACAATAGGTAGAACACCGAGGATGATGTTCCTTTAAGGGGGAGGGGATTGTAACACCCTTGTTTATCCCCATCTTGTAAATATAATTATGTTATTACTAAAATACTATGGACAAGTCTGTTATGTGTGGATTTTGGAAAATGATGAACCTTTCTTAAGAAGGTAATGTAAATGTTTATGCTATTAAATAAAAATGGAAATTGTTAAAAAACTGCTAAAGGTGTTGCCAATGCAAATTATGATGCCTAAGAGGGGATGGCGAGGGGAACCAGTAATGGTTGAGATGACCCCTTCCAGGCCAATACTCTACTGAATTTAACATACCCAAACCCAGAATAGTCCTCTGTCTTAGAGAATTTAATTACCAGTCAAGCTGGTAGTTGGGAAGTCTTCCTCAAGAATCAACGAGGAGATGGGAAAAGTACCCCATCTAGAAACTTCCTGGTCTGACCCAAAAATTGGGAAATGGACCCACAAATTCTAGTTGTAGAAGAAAATAGAAAAGAGGAAAATCATGGGTAGAAGGTATATGAGACACACAAATGGATTTGGGGACCATATCTGAAGAAGAAGAGCATGTGCAACTCTTTGGTTTTGAAGAGAATTGAGAAAATAAACTGTTCTGGGTACAAGAACTATTGGGTAGCATTTTCTAATCAGGTTGATAAATGAGGCTATAGATAAATTGACTGATTGAGTGATCATTCACATCACCCCCCCTTTCTTGGTGGATAGAAGACTGGACTGCCAGGTTCCAGTGGTATAAGGAGAGTAACCTTAGTCCCTTTTTGTTTGTTTTTCAAAAGAAGAACTCTCTCTCATGACATCATACTCTATCTAGGGGGTGTCTAGATGTGGAATACACCAAGAGCAGTTGTGCCTATGGTTGGGTGGAAAGTGGCACACCCTTCAACAATTGCCAACTATTTCTAAGTTTCAGATAAGTGTTTTCTGTGTCTAGTATTGTCATGAATAGTTTATTTTATACCATGGATTTCATGTTCTAGATAATTGTAAAATTTATTATCCTATTGAAATGATGGAATTTCCACTCCGATTGTCTGGCCGACTGGGAAATCTGAAATAATGTTTGGAAAACATATTTCATTGTTGGTTTTTTGCCTGTCTCTATTTGGAAAGGGAAGATGTTAATAATGAGTTATTACTCAGATTAGGGACAAAGTGCTGGTTGATCACCTATAGTAATCTATATGAAAAAATCCCTAGTATTAGTAAATTCAAGCCACTAAAATTCTCATAGAGCAACTTGGTAATTAGGAAAATGAAATTATTGTTAGAAACTTGAAGGTCAAGAAACTGACTTTGGTCTCTCTGTTGGTCTGGAAAATATACTAGACTCAGAACTTGAAGGAAGTTTAGACCCCTAGTTGATATTAAGGAAAAAATCCCAATGTTAAAGAGAGGTAAAGTATTTTAAAAATAAATAATAAGAAAAGTATGAGAAATGAAAATTTAAGCTTTAAATTTGAAATAAATGAAATTTATAATTTAATGCATTGTGATTAATTAAGCTTCATTAGAATTTGGTAAGAGAGGAAATTTTACTAGGAATTACACAGTAAATTTGATGTCCAAAGGGGAAAGATTTGGGAATAGTAACTATTCCCTTAAAATAGCAAAGAAATGCATGTAAACATGAGATTAGTAAATTATGGTAAAAACATAGTTTTACCATAGAGGATTTTATTTCCAAGAAATGTAATATTATGCAAAATAATTTAAAAAAATAATTTGCATAAATTTATAAATGTAGATGTGTGATTCTATGTTTCCTAGACAAAGTTGAATGAATGGTAAAGTCTGGTAACTACTGGTAAATTCCCAGATTTACCATTTAAATCTTCTAATACTTGAATAATAAGGATGGAAACTATTATACTACAACTAGAAATTTCTGCCTCATGCGTGAGTAATGGAAAACTTGAAATCTTTCCCTTCTGTGCAAAAGTTTAAACTGCGCTAAGATTTTCCTAGTTTTAAGAATTACGCCCAACACATGCCGCTCAGGAACTCCTAGAAGAATTTTGGTAAACATATTCTTTTTATTTATTAAATGCTCGGGAAATATACTTTCCTTCTCTCTCTCAACATATAGACATTTATATTTATATTAAAATTAATCTATTGGAGCAAAAAGAAGGGAACAAATGTTTGGAGTGTGACGACCAATGGAGTTTTAAACATTAGAATATTAAATATTAAATCAAATCCTTTTCGGAGTTCACCATCAGAGTAAAAGGAAGGGCGTGTTTGAATGAAGAGCGAAGCTATCAAAGTGATGACATGCGAATTATATAAATTAAATATTAAATCAAATCCTTTTCAAAGTTGACCATCAAAGTAAATGGAAGGGAGTGTTTGCATGAAGATCGAATCTGTCGGAGCGATGGCCTAAGTGTTGTAAGAATTATAAAAATTAAATATTAAATAAAATCCTTTTGGGAGTTGTCCATCGAAGTTGACCATCAGAGTAAATGGAAGGGAGTGTTCGAATGAAGAGAGAAGCTCTCGAGGCAATGGCACGAGTGTTAAAAAGGTGCCACATATACTTTATAATATTAAATGTTTCTCTTTCGTAACTGACCATCAGAGTAACGAGAAAGGAGTGAACGAACGAAGTACAATAACTTGAATAATATAAGGTTATAAAATGTATAATATTGCATGTGAAGGAGGTCCAAAATACATGAGATAATATATAATATCAAATATATTTTTAATTCCTTTTACTTTCCCTATATATATATTACATGAAGATTTCGGTGAGAAGTCATAAACCACGGTCTTTGATTTATATGTTAATCAAGGTTAAGAAACCTAAGTATATTATAGTTTAATTAATTACATTAGAACATAATATAATTACTTAAATTATGAGATAATCATTACAAGAGTGGTATTTAAACTAATACCAAAACCCTTTTTGGGATGTAGAATTCCCAAGGGAAAGAAAGGGAAAATAAATCCTCATTAATTACCGGGCCAAAATTATTAGGCTAAGTAAAAATGTAATTTCAGGGCGGGGGGGCGGGGGGTGTGTAATTAATTTGTGGAGACTAATTATTCCTAATGAGGATTAAATAAATAAATACCGAGGAGCAGTATTTTAGGAAGTATTAATTAAGTAACTTAATCAATTTATGGGAAATTGAACAATGCCAATCTCTTGTCGAGTGAGCCTTTGTACTCTATGGTGATGTGGTGCATTGTGATGGGTACACGTGTCAATTAGATATTGAGCCACATGTCATGTTGGGAGGTAGGTACACAATGGAAACAATGGCCAAGGTGGAAAGCGAGATCGATTTTAGTCGTAGATCCTCGAAGGACCCACATAAGCTAAGTGTAACTGGAGCAGGAGAAGGGTCATTAACTGTCGTTCGAGTTGGAAAATATGGAGTAACCAGAGTCATTGATTTTCCAACCATGAGGGATGTTGGATATGTAGGTTAGATTTGTTGGAGTGTGGGTAGTCGGATAGAGTCTGTTGGAGCGTTTTAGGTGTGAGAAATCTACTAACTCCAATGGGAGGACTCCGATGAAGAGGCAAATCTCTGAACTAGTGGATGAGGGAGTTATATGGGTCAAGTGGAAAATTCCACGTTAGTGCCATGTTGAATGGCACTAGTGAAAGGGAACCACATGGTTGCCACATGGCACTAAATATGAACTCAATAAATGAGAGTCTGGAGATTTTAGGAATCTGTAACTTCTGATCCAGAGCTTAGTTCTGAGCATGGTTATAGTCGTTGGAAATATCTTGATGAGCATAAGACAATGGTGGCCTTGAGAAGAGGCTTTGATATGAGTGAGGAAAACAAAAATTTAATACCCGATCCCTTAAAAAGGTACTTAGTGGGTTGGGTGTGTTACATCATGTATTATATTGGGCCATGCTTAAATGATTTATGTATCAATGTAGGGTCTAGGTGGTATCTCCAAAATCCTTGTAGTCATTCATGGCCTTTCCTTTTAATTCCCATTTCCTAATATACCTCTCTCTTATGAATCTAGCTAACTATCCCTTGGCGGAAATAAGTCACCATCATGTCGACCATTGATGACCTAGGTAGGTATGAGAGGGTCTTCACATGGATCTACTATGACACATGATATATGGGAACTTCTAGTCTCTCTCACTTGTTTTTATGTAATGTAATATTTTTTCTCATGTTGTAAAGGTTGTCATACCTATTTATAGCTCACTTATCTTATGCCTAAGCATGGAATCCCCATATTATGTATTTGTCACACTTTGGCTATCTAACCTTGGAGATTATTCTGTAGATGCTCACTCAGTTTCACATTTCTCAACGTAGTTTCACAGATCTCGAGGTAATACACATATTCCAAGGCATCATTATCACATTATCTGAGGCACTTTGGGGATATTTACACTCTCATCAACCACTTTATTTCATGCCACATAATAGATGCTACAACACTTTCCTCATTCATCACTATTTGAGCTATTTACTACTTGATTTGAAGGTTGACCTCACTGATGTGGACAACACACTAGCTTTTGGTGGTCTTATGACCCATTTTTTACTTGGAGGGTCACTTTCCATGCTTTGTGAAAGCATCTATGCTTGAGATATGAACATGTTCATACCTTGGAGGCATATTTTGACAATTTATGAGCATGATTAGAGAAGTCATCCACCTTTTGAGGGTCTCTTCACTCATTCCATGATGGAATTATACCTTTGGAGGATAGATGTTAGCTTATTCTTTTCTTGAGAGGCTTCCACACCATGATTTGAGGCACAAACTATGATTTTTCAAGGGAATGTTGAGATTATACACCAAGTCGACCTCTCTTTTGTGGGAAGACCCCCTTCTCTTGAGGGTTTTATGTACATGTGGCATGTTTTTCTTGTAGTTGGACTTAGTCTCCTTCATTATGTGGATGGAAAGTCACTTTTGCAAATCTCCAAGGCTAAATTTAGGGAGATTATAAATAATAAAGAATGGGAAGGTTGTATATGCCTCATCTATAAATAAAGGCTCTCTTCTCATTCCAATTTGTTGTTGTTGTTGAATATCATTTGAGAATCAGTTTGTTGAAGATCTACTTATTTGAAGTTTTGGTGTTAATTCTTGGAGCTCTCTCTTTCTTGGTCTATTTATTAGTGTATTAAAAATTTGTTGTGATGGTTTAAGGCTTCTACTAGCTTTCAATATCAATCCATTGAAGGGTTACTATACCACCTGGAGAGAAGACATTTTAGGGTTTGTTCCTTCCTTCTCTTGATAGCTTGGGTAAGTATTCAATCCTTTGATTTGTTTTTTCTATTGGTTCCTTGGAAAGGGTTTTCAGTATTTATTTCAAGTTATAGTTGATCTTGTTGGTGAATTTTTTTTCCCTCATGGAATCCCTTCTTGTAGGGCCTTGGTATTCATACCTTATCTTGACTAGATAATAGTCTATTCTACCCTAGGGGTTCTAATATGTTAACCCTAATCCTTAAGATAATAATGACCAATTCTTAGAGAGGCATACTTATTGACCCCATAATCCCTAGTAGGAATAAGGATCTAGTCTTCTCCCAACAACCAACCAAAAAACCCTAAAAATCCAAAACATTTTATTTTTGTTTGTTTGGAAAGAAATATAATGGTGAAAAATCAAAGAAAAATCAAAGAAAAATCATAAATTTATATTTGTTTCTAAGTCCAGTGAAAAGTCAACGGTTTATTTATTTCATAGACTTATTTTATCAATGGTTTGTGCTTAATTATTTATTTTTAACCCTAATAAGGAACACCAACCCTATAGAATAGTGCTTGAAGGTTTTATTTAACATTTTGTGGGCATATTTAAGGATTTCTCAAATATGGAAAATACATAACAACAATACAAATTCAGATTTAAAGAAACCCTAAATCTAGGATTTGGTGCTTAAAGGTTCATTTTTACTCATACCTAGCCTATGTTTCATTTCTAGATTCTGAATACAAGCTTATCTTACATATGTAGTGATGAAATGTATATCTAAAGTGCTTTCAATTGCTTATATTTTACTTGGAGATCTTATTGGTGAATTCTAGTGCTAATGTTGGAAACCCTATGGGGGATTCACCTCATATTTTTAAAGTTCTTTCTTAGTTCATTGTTACATATCTTTAGAAATTGATTCTAACATTTTTTGGGTTGTTATTTCATAGAATATATATTTCCCTAGTGAGATCATCTAAGACGTCTTGCTTTCAAGTGGATTTTCTCTCCCTCGGATGGTCTTCTCTTCACTCTAAATCTGAAAATTTTGTGTTTATTTATCACAAAACAAATTTAGTAGTTGTGGACAACCATAAGATTTTCCTTTTTCTAGCACATAATTGATTGGTAATCAAATCACACATTGAATCAATGATTTATGCTAGTTGATTACACTCTTTGTGCCCTAAAGTAGCTTAAAAGTGGTTCTTGCTTCTTTGAAGTTTCATTTATTGGGTGGTAGTCATTTAATTGCAAATCTGAATTTGTTTACATTGGTTATCTTTCATATCATTTTTGGAATACACATCCACTAGCTTCTAACCCTTTTTCTCAAGTGGATATATTGGTGGTTCATGCTATCATTTATAATTAGTTAACTTGGAAGCATTTAATCAATTATTGGAATCCTTGTGCATATAATCATTTTACATTTTGTGGACTCTTTGAAGTAAACCATAAGATTGCATGGTAATTAATTCACTAAGAGGTTTACTTAATCAAATAGGAATACCCCCCTTGGATTCTTGGAAATGTCCTAAAGTGAAGGGGAAAATGTGCTGAGGTGACAATGGTACATTTCCCATATTATTGTGCCAAGTTAGCACCGATGTTGAGACTTGTCACAATGGTGATAGTTCAAGAAGTAACATTTTTTGCACCATTGTTGGGAATAAAGTCCATCTCTGGGTGTTTGTTGGGTTTATTTTGTAAGTGTATATTGATGATATTTTTGTGAATGTTAATCTAAATTGTCTCATCTAGCGACTCCACCTAAAGAAAAGTAACAAAAAGATACTCTACAAGAACTAATTCCCAAGATATTGTTGATCTTATGCCTGAGCTTGAGCTTTATTATAGAAGAAGAACGTACAGGCTTAAGACAAGAGAAGTAAATAATCAATTAGGACTTGAATTTGTGCAATATATAAGAAGATTATTTGTTGATAATTTAATTTTCCTATATCAAAATCAAACGAACGATCCTTGGTTGAATGATTGTTATAAACCATTTGATTTCTCTAACATTGCAGGTTATCTTCATGATTTTTCTAGTTCACTAGAGAAAAATGTCTTTGTTTCATGGTGATAATGTTATTGGTGCTAATAAACATTGGTATGCTTTCATGGATTTTGTTAGAGATCTTTCAATTGAACATATTGATGTGTTTTATAAATGCTTGGCTCTATCATTGAAAAAATATGCTAGAAAATGGTTTCTTGGATTGCCTAATAATAGTATCGAATCTATTAATGCTTGTAAGAATGTTTTATTTGATAAATGGTTGGAAAAGAGATATAGTAGGTTTGTTTTGAATGCCTTAACTAATATGACGAAGAATGAAAATGAGACAATGTATGAATTTAATATTAGATTTGATAAAATTATTCAAGATATTCCTTAAAGTCATCATCGTACCACAACCACTATTTTGCTATACTATTTGAATTCTTTCCAAAGCTAGTTCAATTTATTTTTGAATGAAGCCAAACCTACCAATCTAATGGATGCTAAGAAAAAATCCAAGAGTTTGGATGATAATTGGGTTAGTTCAGGGAAGTCGAATGTCCTTAATCCTATTAGATCTAGAGCCAATACTAAGCCTAAAGAAATTCATATTGTTGAGCCCGCGCTTGATCCTCTCGCCACCAACCTAGAGGGAATGAATAGATTGGAAACACATTTCTCACACACCACTAATTCCTTGTAAAATAGTCTTATTCAAGTGGAAATGAATCAACAAAAGAATGAGTTTCCTCCTAGGAATGGTTATTGGGGTCCTCCTCCAAATCAAAGACCTCCTGCAACATTGGAGCTATCCAATATGATTGATCATGATGCACCTTATTATTATTAGGCTTGTGATATTTTCCATGATGAAAGAACTTGTGCCAAATATATTGAGTTGACTAAACCTAATCTCCAAAGTGATGAGAATGGTTTTAGATTCACACAATAATACTTTTAAGGAAAGAAAGAAGTTCACTCCATCCCAAGAGAACATGCATCAAGTGAAGGAAAAGTCTATAGAGGTAAAAAGGGTAGCTAGGATCCTTGGTGAGAAGCCATCTCAATATGAAATCCAAAGGATGTATGCTAATAGGTTTAAAGGTGTGACCTTTCAAAGAATAAAAGGTAACCCTCCTCAATATAAACACGGTCCTTTGAAGCTTCCTAAGAAATATAATCAACCTGTAGGGCCAAGTGTGGAGGTACCTCAAAGTAACCCTTCAATGAGTAATCATTTTGAGTTAAAGTTGGATGTAACAAGCTGGATGGGTAATGCCAAGTTACCCATTCCCATTGTTGAGTTAGCAAGTATTCCTTCTGTAAGAGAGAAAATTAAGGAAGTTTTGGGGCTTGAAGTGATGAGTCAATCAACCCAAGTTCTATATGATAATGACGATTCCCCCATCATGATCTAAACCATGGATCAAGAAGGAAGGAATAACCCAAGTCACCAAACCCTTTTCATATCTTTGGTAGTGGGTGACTTATTGTTGCATAATTGTATGTTGGATTCCGAATCTTCCACCAATGTAATGTTTCTCACTATAATGAATCAATTGGGATTAAGAACAACAATACCTTACACAAAAATATGTTCAATGGATTCCAAGGAAGTTGTGTGGTTTAATCAAATATATTCACGTAATCTTGGAAATCTACTAGGACTTTTAATTGTTAATGGATGTGGTTGTCATTGATGTTCCAGATGCAAGGGGAATGCTTTTATATTGTAAGTGGGTTGTTGATCTTGGATGTAGCATCCAAATGGACCTATCTTATGCTACTATCCCTACTTCTGAGAATGCCTTTGTGACTTTTCACCATGAGAATATATCATGTTGAATACCCCTTAGATCCTATGAATGAGTTGGTTTGCTATGATTAAGATTTAGGATCTTATACTATGCTAGAAACTGAAGTAGCTCCTCAAGAAAATGTCAATATTGCTTGGAAGATGAAATTTAATGGAGCTAAGTCTAGAACAGGGTCCAGTGTATGGACTGTGTTTACATTCCCTTTAGGTGAAACTTTGTGTTATTCCTTTCATTTAGAATTTGAAGCAACGAATAATGTGGCTGAATATGAAACACTTTTACTTGGATTGAACATGGCTAAGAATATGGGAATTAAGATTTTAAAAATTCAAGGTGACTCTGATTTGGTGATCCTACAAGTAAAAGGTTATTTTCCCCTTAAAAATGGAATATTGAATAAGTATACAAATTCTATGTGGGATGCCATGGAATGGTTTGATGTGTCCTTAGAAGTGGAACCTAGAATGTTTAATGATAAAGTTGATTCTTTAGATGTAGCCGCTTCAACTATCAAATCATGCTAAGATTTATTAGAAGGTGCAAAGTTAGAGATCACATTTACCCCTTCCATTCATGACAATGTTGAACATTGGAAAGTTATTGATGATGATGCTTAAATGATAAGATTCATAAACAACCTTCAAGAGTTTTCCAAGAATGAGATTGATTGGAGAGAAGAAGGAATGGATTACCAAGAGAAATTAATAGACAACAAGGTTCCTATTGGCCTAGTTTCTTTGGAAATGATGTTTGACATACATGACATATACAAGAAAAATAAAGAGATGGTTAATCCTGATGAGTACATGGGAATAACCATTGGATCCCAAAGTAGTCCTAAAATTTTGAAAATTGGTAAAGGAATTTCAAGCGAAGAAAGAAAAGAGATTGAAGATTTGATTAGAGAGTACATAGATGTATTTGCTTGGTCTTTGGAAAGGATGTTTGAAATACATGACATATACAAGGAAAATAAAGATATGGTTAATCCTAATGAGTACATGGGAATACACATTTGATCCCAAATTAGTCCTAAAATTTTGAAAATTGGTAAATGAATTTCAAGCGAAGAAAGAAAAGAGATTGGAGATTTGATTAGGGAGTACATAGATGTATTTGCTTGCTATTATGACGATTTGAAAGATTTAAATGAAGGTGATATATTCTATCATACTATACCCTTGAAGGAGGATTCCAAACCTTTCTAACATAAGTTGAGACATATTAATCTAGAGTTGGTTCCCATTATTCAAAAATAGTTGCAAAAGTTTCTTAAAGCAAAGATTATTACACTTACAAGTCATTCAACTTGGGGGATCAAAACTTGTAGCGGTAAGAAATAAGACAAGTGATATTACCCATTGCCTAACATGGAGCATTTGTTTCAAATAATAACATGATCGACAATGTTGTCTTTATTGGATGGATTTTCAGGTTATAATCAAGTGTGGGTGAATGAATATGATCAACATAAGACTGCTTTTACCACACCTTGTATCTAATATTATAGAGCCATGGAATATGCATTTAGAGATATTATAGAAAATATAATTGAGATATATCAATATGATCTCACGTTTTTGAAAGAAATAAATTATCATGTTGGGCATCTTAGACAAGTGTTTGAAATATGTGGCAAGTATGGAATATCATTGAATCCAAAGAAGTCGATATTTGGGGTTCTTAAAGGAAATATTCTTGGACATATAGTTTCAAAGGATGGGCTAAAGGTCAACCCTGAAAGGATTGAAGTTATCAAAGAAATCCCTTTTCCCTGAAACGAGAAATCTTTGTAGTCATTTTTCAACAAAATCAACTTTATCTGAAGATTTGTCCCTCATTTTTCCAAAATAACTAAGCGCATAACCAAGTTGGTTGAGGAAGATATGGATTTAAAATGGGATGAAGATGGAAATTTATTCTTTAAAGACATCAAGGAATCCATTGTGAAGTCCCCCATGCTAGTAAGTCTGGATTATTCGAAGGATTTCCAAGTTTTCTGATACAATTGCAAGCATTTTTCTCTAGAAGATAGATCAAGGTGATGATAAACCCATAGCTTTTATGATTAAATCTCTCAGAGATGCTGAGTTGAAGTATTCCATCATGGAAAAAAAATATTATTCTCTTCTCAAGTGATTAAATCATTTTAGGACAAATGTGGGTTATTCTAAGATAATTGCTTATGTTCCCCATTCAACGGTGAAAGACATTTTAGCTCAACAAGATTTCTTGGGAACTAGAGGAAAGCGGGTGTCTAAAATTCAAGATTATGATTTGAAAATTAAACCCACCAAGTTAGTTAAGGGCCAAGGATTATCCCAAATGATGATTGAGGGAAATGAAGTTTCTCTTGGATTGAAAGAAGATCCTTGCCATATGACCTTAGTAGTGTTGGAAAAGTTGGAACATCATGATTGGTATGCAAAGATCATTTATTATCTTGAGAACATCATAGGTTTGAATAATCACCTAGTATATCACAAAAGAAGAGATTTAATAGTAAATGCATCCAAGTTTTGTTTCATCAACCAAGGGCTTGGATGGAGAAATATGGATGGATTAATTCTTAGATGTGTAGACCTTGAAGAATCTAACAAGTTAATGGATGAGTTTCGTAAGGGGCTATGTGGTGAACACCATGCAACAAGAACCACCACCTGATTATGATTGGTTTACTAATTATTGGTTTATTAATGATGGTTGATGAAGTATGTAGCTACAATTTAATTCTGCCAAGCTTGAAGAGCTCCAAGCCACCACAATTTACTTCCTGCTACTATCATCATTGATTTTCATACTTCCACTTTTCCAAATGAGAATCAACCACATGGAATTTTCATATAGTAGGTTAGAGATGGTTGTGTGTCTATTAGATCATGCCCAAGTCGACAACATGAAGCTCCAGCTCTTGGTCAAATATTTCTATCAACCGATGTCAGTTTCTAGGCAATGATTTTGTGGGGTCAATTGCGAGAAGATGAAGACTAATCCTAGAAATCCTAGACATGGGTTTTGTGCAGGATGAGCTCATTTAGGTTATGTGCTAACATATTTTTCAAAAATGAAAAGGTCTGGGAGATATCCTTGATTATTTAAACTGAATTTCTCAGAAAATGTTGTTGTGACCGGTTTGAGATCCATAAGAATTGGATCTATGCAATCTTGATTGTAATGTATAAATAAGAGGTATGAGACCTTCATAGCGATGACTATATTTTCATATCAAACTACTATAAGAATCTTCTTTCCATTTGAATTAATATATCAATATTTGTTTAATGTTCAATTCATGAGTTTTATGCATTGAGTTTATAAGTTCAATCTTATATACGTTCCTTTCTAAGTAGCATTTCCCAAGCCAGGAGGGCCCCTTGAGGAGGAGTGAACTACTCATTTACTTTCTTATTGGTATTGTTTGCTTATTCATTTGCGTGATTTACATTTCTGTTTATTTCTCTGTATGCAAATTCATTCATTCTAATTTACACAAGATAACTAATACAACAAACATCAATTGAACAATTGGTTGTTATTTTAGATGCGGGGAAAAATGTAATTAAAAATCCAGTAGATTGATGATACTTAGTGTTTAGAATTGTATTTATGTCTTTCTTTTCATCATTTTCAAATACTCTATTCCTTCTACAACTGAACAAAACTTTGTTTTTGCAGCTAAACAATGAAAAATTACTCTATTTTATGTAGCTAAAGCAATGACTCTGTTTTTGCAGCCAAATAGTGAACAACTTTTCTTTTGCATAAGTAGTCATTTAGGGATAGATTGGAAGCTAATGCCTGCATATATTTTGCATCCACTTCGTCAATTTACGATCCCCAGGTTGATAATTTAATGTAGTAGAGTTCATCTAATTTAACTGAGTGACACCTTTGTATCCAGTCATAGTGCAAGTGGCCTTCCAACAATTGGGACTTGATTTTATAGAAGACTTTAAAGATAATTCCAAAAATAATCATAAGTGGATTCTCACGACCATATATTACTTCACTAAGTCGGTTGAATCCAACAAACTAATAGGGCCACTGACAAGGTAGTCATTAAATTTTTAGAAGAAAAGATCATAACTCTTTTTGGAGTTCTAACAAAGATCATCGCCAACAATTCCAAATATTTAAGTTCTTCAGAGTTATCAACTTTTTGTTTCAACTATGGCATTGTCCTATCCCATTCCTCCAACTATTACCCTCAAGGAAATGATCTGGTGAATCAAATAATAAGAATTTGATTACCATTATTAAGAAGAATATGGGGGATAACAATAAAAGTTGGGACAGTAAAATCAAGTATGCCATATGGGATGATAGGATAACCAAGAAATATTCTATTGAAAATATCCTTTTTGAGTTATTCTATGGGATGGAAGTGACTTTGCCAATTCACCTAAATATCTTGGTCTACAAGATAATGCAATAATTCTAATCTGACTAAGATGCAATGAAATACATAATTAGCCAACTAATTGTATTGATGAGAATCAAAGCCATGCCTTTTATAGTCTATTAAAGAGTCAAGAAAAGACGAAGACAATGTTTGACAAGAAGGCTCACCTAATAAGTTTCTAGAAAGGTGATCTTCTTCTCACGTGGGATACAAGAAATGAAAAGGTAGGTAAACATGGTAAGTTTGAAATCCTTTGGTTGGGTCCTTATGAAATTGATGTTGTTGAAGGTAACAATTCTTTCTATCTTATTCATCTAGATGGTGAATGATTGCCTTTGCCTATGAATGGGAAATGTTACCCCTCTCACCTAGGGGTAACTAGAGGAGATCATTTTTCATGATCCACATTGCAGGCAGTGGTCTGAGAGATGATGGCCATCATTCTCCAATGACAATAGCTCCTTAGATGCATCTTCCTCATCATTTCTCAGCTAATTCACATGATCAACAGACTCATCTGATGATGGTGGTACAACACACATGAGGTACATTAGCCATTGTTTCATACAAAGTGTTACATTTACTGCATTGGGAATTTAGGTGAGGATCATGGGTTGAAGTTAGATAATGAATCATGATGCTTGGAAGTAATTATTTTTTCCTTGTTTCACCTTGGTGGCCATCAAATGTAGTCTATTCAAGTGTTGTTTCTCTTGGGAAAAGGGGTACTACTGGGAGGCCTTGATAGGGGTAATGTACCATTTCTTTCCATACTTAAGACTTTCCATCTAGATTCCTTCCATTGTCTTATCTTTTGGAAGTAGTTGTTACATGTATCCCAAAAAGGTTCATACTTCGTTCTCCTATGATAAGAAGGGGCTTGAATGCCCGAGGTTGATGCAACTAGTAAAAATAATGGAAAGAGAATGTTATAAATTCAAAATTCAAATGAAATTAAGGGATATGAATGATAAATAAAAATCCAAGTTAGCTTGAGCTCCACCCCTCGCTATGCGACCATCACCCGAAGTCCTAATGCACTGAATGCATATCTAAAGAAAGGACTAAATTGAATCCCAATGTAATAAATGAATAAACCTTAATAGGGGATTGCAAAACAATTAATGTCTATCAAAAGGTAATATAGGGGTGGAAATGGTAACTCAATGCACCAAGCGCTCCCTCTACAAAGGTGCCAATGGGGATGATCACACATGGCCTTGAATGTCATTGAAACCATGATCATGAAGTAAGCCCCATGTCATACCACTCATTTATACTTACAATTTGATGGGTTTCTCATGAACTAATCCTCTACTTTGGTATTGACACACCCAATAGAGTTCTATAATGGTCCTCCCATACCTAAACTTGGAAACTTGCATAGAGTCATAATCTAGTGTGAAGTTTGAAGAATACACCTAATGCGAATTACTTACATGGATTTTTCATTAACTTGTGACTCATTTTTTATGATTCTAATGATTATTGTATCCATGATGGTTGGTATAACTTGATTCTTTGACTAACCCTTGCTTGATTATGATGCACCCCTTGAGATGGTCCTTTGGAGGATGTTCATGATGATTCTCTCACAATGTATGGATGACATTGCAACCATGATGATGAGCGTTGGGTTATATGATGAATTAGCGTGCTCTTTGACAACTTCCACCACCTCCTAAACTCGGTATGTTGCACCATTGGCTTGATGGGTCACTCAGAGTGAAGGAATCCCCCCACCTTGGACATTGCACCCCTTTGAGGACTTTAGGGTTTGGTTGGATGATGTTTCCCTTTATGAGGATGGTGCACCTATTTGGAGAGGTTATAGATCCATTTTATACGATGATGTCATGCTTGGAGGCTATGACATTGCACATGTAGATGATGACATCATGCTTGAGGATGATGTGATGTTTTCTTAAGACAACATAATGTTTGGATGATGAGTTGGAATCTTGTGGATGAGGAGATGCGACTTTCTTGATGAGGAGGCATGAACTTTGATGATGCTTTGCACCTTTTGGGAGAGAGACATGACTTTTGAATTTTTGTACCCTTTGAGGAGATGACATCACCATATTTCAGCCTTCTACACTCACATGTGTGGCACTTAAAGAGGATGTCTTCATGTTTTAGAATTATGTTATTGTTTTAAAGGCATTTTTGGGGGGTGGCCTAATACCTATACACATTGTATCATGGATTATTATGTTTTAGGGGCTTCTTAGAGAGTTTAAGTGCTTGGTTTCCTCATATATATAGAGGGAGCACTGCCTCATTTTAAATCACAACGGCTTGTGGAGGATTGTCACTACTTGTATCTTCTTTACTTATCTTTCACTATGGATGACTTATGCTCCTTCTTTGGGAGATGATATATTTGATTCTTTTCAACTTTTGATGAATGATTTCATGGTTATGGTTTCATGGATGATCATTGATTTACCTAGTAAGTGCTCTTTCTAAGTCTTTGTTGGTTTATTTTTTTGAATGTATTAAGTGTTAATGTGTTTATCAAAGTGGTGATAATGCATGTTACCTTGTATTTATCTTGAATAAACCTTATCTTGAAACCATGGGAAGGTTTATAGTGGACTACCTTCCATTGTTATCATTGTTTAAAGCTTGTTTAAATACATAAGGAAAATTTCTAAGGTTTGTAGTGGACTACCCTAGGTGTTTTCCTATAGGATAGAGTTTTAGGGTTTGTAGTGGACTACCCTAGGGTTTTATCCAAGATCCATATTAATCTTGTCAAAAGGCATATAAATATTTCTAGGGTTTGTAGTGGACTACCCTAGCCTTCATTCTATTGGTTAATCCTCAAGGTTTGTAGTAGACTACTTTAGGGTTTACCCAAAGCTTTCCTTTGTCTCCCAAGAAAGCTCATACTTTGACTCCATATGCCCAAGAGAACTCGACGACACTCGTCTCTTTCTCTCCTAGAAAGTTATAAACCCTATTCCCCCCCTCTTATTTGTTGTCTTAGGGTTATATTAAGGTTTACTACAATTTTTATTCAATTTTTAGCCATCTTCTAGCTTGATGTCTATGGTTTATTAACATCTTTCACCTTAAAAGTACATCTTGTCATCATTTATTGCTTTTCTGATTTGGTTTTCATCCCTCTAGGGATTGAGGTCTTTCACTCTTAGAGCTGTTATATTCATCTATCATTTTAGCAAGTATTTTTTTACTAAACCCTATTTTAAATTTGGATTTTCAGCCGTAATTTTGTTGCATGTTTAACTTGTTTAAAGGGTTGTTTAATTTATGTTGTGTAACTTGATATATTGTTGTAGTTAATAATATTTAACACAAGTTTTCTAATAGGAAAATATTTTATTTTGATTTGTAATTTTTGAGGCATCTCTTTGAATTAATTTAACTTGGTAAACATCATTATTTGTTCAAGATACTTCACATATACAAATCTAGAAATTAGTTCATTTAACCACCTTGTATTCATCTTGGTTACCTTGACCTAGTGATGGTGTGTTTGAGTAGCCTATAAAGGAGGACATAAAATTGATATTTTATTGCTATAGGATTCCTTGAGGTTTCTAGGGAAGCCTCCCTTGTGTTGGATTTTATCCTTCACTAAAATGAGGGAAGTGATTTGCTAAAGTGATAATGGCAACACTTCCAATGTTACACTTGTCTTACCCCTTGTGAAAGGATTTGCACAAAGGTGCTAGATCTTGTTATAATATGCAAGTTTTGAAGATGTTATATGAAGGTAATATTGATTCCATGTGGCATCCTTGTACAATAGTAAGTTTCTTATCCTTTCTTACTTATCGGTTTCATTTGATTAATTTCTACATTCTCATTTTGTTTCGAATAAAAGTAAGATGTTGTTCACATGTAGACATTTTATCTGAGACATTGTGCTACTAACACATTTTTGGTTATATTTAATTTACACATGGATATATTTATATATTAAATAAGGGGATAAGGAACTTGTGTCTTTAACCCTCCCCTTAATTTCACATCCATTTAGTCAGAATGTTTCAGGTCTACAGGTTTTGGATATTATGGAGTTCTCATGCTCTCTTAAGATGAAAACATGTCCTTGAGTTGGAGGTAGTTGCTACACCTCATATTCACTTTAGTGAACCCTATAAGTTTTTGCTAGATTATGTGTATCATTTTATTATGATGAGACAAAAGTGTGGTTATCTTTTTACACATTTATTTTATTGGGCTATGCTTAGATGATTTATGTATCAATGTAGGGATTAGGTGGTATCTCTAGACCCTTTTGGTTGATCATTGGCCATCCTTTCAGTACCCATTTCCTGATGTGCCTTGACCTTATGGATCTGGTTAACTATCCCTTGGTGGCAGTAAATCGTCATCATGTCAGTCATTTATGACCTAGGTAGGTAGGCAAGGGTCTTGGGATTGATCTACTAGGACAAATGATCTAGGGGAACTTCTATTCTCTATCACTTTGTATGTATTTTAAAAGTGTTTCCCATGTTGTAAAGGTTGTCATACCTATTTATAACACACTTATCTTATGCCTAAGCATGGAAACCCCATCTCCTATATTTGTATCACTTTGGCCATCTACTCTTAGAGATGATTCCGTAGATGCTCACCTAGTTTCATGTTTCCCAAGGTAGTTTCACAAATGTAGAGGTAGTACATGTATCCCAAGGCACCAATCACATCATCTGAGGCACTTTGGGGCTATTTACACTTGCATCGACCACTTCATTGCATGCCACATCACAGATGATAGAGTTCTCTCCTCATTCATCACTTTTTGAGCTATTTACTACTTGATTTGAGGGTTGGCCTTACTCATGTGCATGTCACACTAGCCGTTGGGGGTATTATAACCCATTTTTTACATGGAGGGTCACTTTCCAATATTTTTGAAAGCATATTTTCTTGAGATATGGAGATGGTCATACATTGGAGGAATTGTTTGAGGATTTATGAACATGGTTATAGGATCCATCCACCTTTTGAGGGTCTCTTCACTCATTCCACCTTTGGAGGCAGACATTGGCTTATTCTTTGTTTGGGAGGCTTCCACACCATGATCTGAGGTTTGGAATAATTGTTTTCAAAGGAACATTGAGCTTCTACACCAAGTTGACCTCTCTTTTGTGGGGCAATCCCCTTATCTTGAGGGTTTTATGTACATGTGGCATGTTTTACTTGTAGTTGGAATTAGTCTCCTTCATTATGTGGATGAAAATTCACTTTTGTAGATATCTTAGGATAAATATAGGGATATTAGAAATAATAAAGAATGAGAAGGATGTACAAGCCTCATCTATAAATAAAGGCTCTCCTTTCATTCCAAATTGTTGTTGTTGTTGGATATCATTTGAGAATACAATTTGTTGAAGATCTACCTATTGGAAATTTTGGTGTTATTTCTTGGAGCTCTCTCTTTCTTGGTCTATTTCTTGGTGAATTAAATATTTATTGTTATAGTTCAATACTTTTACTAGCTTTCAAGACCAATTCATTGAAGGGATACTATACCACTTTGAGGGAATATGTTTTAGGGTTTTGTTCTTTCCTTATTCTCTTGTTATCTTGGGTAAGTATTCGATCCTTTTGTTTCTTGGGTAAGTTCCTTATTATCTTGTTATCTTGGGTTTCTACATTCTCATTTTGTTTCGAATAAAAGTAAGATGTTGCTCACATGTAGATATTTTCTCTAAGACATTGTGCTACTAACACGTTTTTGGTTATATTTAATTTACACATGGATATATTTATATATTAAAGAAGGGGGTAAGGAACTTGTGTATTTAACCCTCCCCTTCATTTCACATCCATTTAGTCAGAATGTTTCAGGTCTACAGGTTTTGGATATTATGGAGTTCTCATGCTCTCTTGAGATGAAAACATGTCCTTGAGTTGGAGGTAGTTGTTACACCTCATATTCACTTTAGTGAACCCTATAAGTTTTTTCCAAATTATGTGTATCATTGTAATATGATGAGCCAAAAATGTTCTTATCTTTGTACACATTTATTATATTGGGCTATGCTTAGATGATTTATGTATCAATGTAGGGATTAGGTGGTATCTCTAGATCCCTTGTGGTCGATCATGGGCCATCCTTTCAGTCCCCATTTCTTGATGTGCCTTTCTCTTATGGATCTGGTTAACTATCCCTTGGTGGCAGTAAATCGTCATCATGTCAGTCATTTATGACCTAGGTAGGTAGGCAAGGGTCTTGGGATTGATCTACTAGGACAAATGATCTAGGGGAACTTCTAGTCTCTATCACTTTGTATGTATTTTAAAAGTGTTTCCCATGTTGTAAAGGCTTTCATACCTATTTATAACACACTTATCTTATTCCTAAGCATGGAAACCCCATCTCCTATATTTGTATCACTTTGGCCATATACTCTTAGAGATGATTCCGTAGATGCTCACCTAGTTTCATGTTTCCCAAGGTAGTTTCACAAATGTAGAGGTAGTACATGTATCCCAAGGTACCAATCACATCATATGAGGCATTTTGGGGCTATTTACACTTGCATCAACCACTTCATTGCATGCCACATCACAGGTGATAGAGTTCTCTTCTCATTCATCACTTTTTGAGCTATTTACTACTTGATTTGAGGGTTGGCCTTACTCATGTGCATGTCACACTGACCGTTGGGGGTATTATAACCCATTTTTTACATGGAGGGTCACTTTCCAATCTTCTTGAAAACATATTTTCTTGAGATATGGATATGGTCATACATTGGAGGAATATTTTGAGGATTTATGAACATGGTTATAGGATCCATCCACCTTTTGAGGGTCTCTTCACTCATTCCACTTTTGGAGGCTATACGTTGGCTTATTATTTGTTTGGGAGGCTTCCACACCATGATCTGAGGCTTGGACTAATTGTTTTCAATGGAACATTGAGCTTCTACACCAAGTTGACCTCTCTTTTGTGGGGCAACCCCCTTCTCTTGAGGGTTTTATGTACATGTGGTGTGTTTTACTTGTAGTTGGACTTAGTCTCCTTCATTATGTGGATGACAATTCACTTTTGTAGATATCTTAGGATAAATATAGGGATATTAAAAATAATAAAGAATGAGAAGGATGTACAAGCCTCATCTATAAATAAAGGCTCTCCTTTCATTCCAAATTGTTGTTGTTGTTGGATATCATTTGAGAATACAATTTGTTGAAGATCTACCTATTGGAAATTTTAGTGTTATTTCTTGGAGTTCTCTCTTTCTTAGTCTATTTCTTGGCGAATTAAAGATTTATTGTTATAGTTCAATACTTTTACTAGCTTTCAAGACCAATTCATTTAAGGGATACTATACCACTTGGAGGGAAGCTGTTTTAGGGTTTTGTTCTTTCCTTATTCTCTTGTTATCTTGGGTAAGTATTCAATCCTTTGCCCCCCCCTCTTGGTTACTTGGCAAGGGTTTTAAATAATTATTTCAAGTTATAGTTGATATTGTTGGTGAAGGTTTTTTCCCTTGTGGAATCCCTTCTTATAGGGCCTTGGTTTTCATACCTTATCTTGATTATAAAATATATTTTCCTACACTATAGGTTCTAATATCTTAACCCTAATCCTTAAGACAAAAATGAATAATTCTTAGAGGGGAATACTCTTGACCCCATAAGCCCTAGTGGGAATAAGGCACTTGTTTTCTCCCAACAACCAACCAAAAAACCCTAAAAATACAAAATATTTTATTTTTGTTTGTTTAGAAAGAAATCCGACGGTTAAAAATCAAAGAAAAATAAAAAAATTAGATTTGTTTCCAAGTCTAGTGCAAAGTTAACAATTTATTTCCTTTCTTGGATTTATTTTATCAAGGGTTTGTGCTTAATTGTTTATCTCTAAACTTAATAAGGCAAAACAAATCTATAGAATTGTGCTTCAATATTTTATTTGACATTTTTTGGTTGGATTTAAGGATTTCTCAAATTTGGAAAATACATAACAACAATAAAAACCAGATTTGAAGAAACCCTAAAGCCAAGGTTTGGTGCTTCAAGGTTCATTTTTACTCATACCTAGCCTATGTTTCATTTCTAGATTGCTAATACAAGTTTATATTACATATATAGTGATGAAATTGATCTCTAAAGTGATTTAAATTGCTTATATTTTACTTAGATATCTTATTGGTGAATTCTAGTGCTAACGTTGGAAATCCTGAGGGGGATTCACCTTACATTTTTCAAGTTCTTACTTAGTTCATTGTTACATATCTTTATAAATATATTCTAACATTTTTTAGGCTATTATTTCATAGCGTATATCTTTCCCTAGTGAAATGATCCAAGATGCTTGCTTTGAGGTGGATTTTCGCTATCTTCGATGGTCTTCTCTTCACTCTAAGTATGAAATTTCTATGTTTATTTACCGTGAAACAGATTTAGATTTTGTTGAAATCCATAAGCTTGTACTTGTTCTATAATATAATTGATTGGTAATCAAATCACACATTGCACCATTGATTTATTCTAGTTGACGTCACTCTTTATGCCCTAAAGTAGCTTAAAAGTGGTTCTTGCCTCTTTGAAGTTTCATTTCTTGGGTGGTA
>ML798308.1:69743-82620 GCA_009831015.1 Picea engelmannii | reverse complement strand
AGGGCCACTGACAAGGTAGTCATTAAATTTTTAGAAGAAAAGATCATAACTCTTTTTGGAGTTCTAACAAAGATCATCGCCAACAATTCCAAATATTTAAGTTCTTCAGAGTTATCAACTTTTTGTTTCAACTATGGCATTGTCCTATCCCATTCCTCCAACTATTACCCTCAAGGAAATGATCTGGTGAATCAAATAATAAGAATTTGATTACCATTATTAAGAAGAATATGGGGGATAACAATAAAAGTTGGGACAGTAAAATCAAGTATGCCATATGGGATGATAGGATAACCAAGAAATATTCTATTGAAAATATCCTTTTTGAGTTATTCTATGGGATGGAAGTGACTTTGCCAATTCACCTAAATATCTTGGTCTACAAGATAATGCAATAATTCTAATCTGACTAAGATGCAATGAAATACATAATTAGCCAACTAATTGTATTGATGAGAATCAAAGCCATGCCTTTTATAGTCTATTAAAGAGTCAAGAAAAGACGAAGACAATGTTTGACAAGAAGGCTCACCTAATAAGTTTCTAGAAAGGTGATCTTCTTCTCACGTGGGATACAAGAAATGAAAAGGTAGGTAAACATGGTAAGTTTGAAATCCTTTGGTTGGGTCCTTATGAAATTGATGTTGTTGAAGGTAACAATTCTTTCTATCTTATTCATCTAGATGGTGAATGATTGCCTTTGCCTATGAATGGGAAATGTTACCCCTCTCACCTAGGGGTAACTAGAGGAGATCATTTTTCATGATCCACATTGCAGGCAGTGGTCTGAGAGATGATGGCCATCATTCTCCAATGACAATAGCTCCTTAGATGCATCTTCCTCATCATTTCTCAGCTAATTCACATGATCAACAGACTCATCTGATGATGGTGGTACAACACACATGAGGTACATTAGCCATTGTTTCATACAAAGTGTTACATTTACTGCATTGGGAATTTAGGTGAGGATCATGGGTTGAAGTTAGATAATGAATCATGATGCTTGGAAGTAATTATTTTTTCCTTGTTTCACCTTGGTGGCCATCAAATGTAGTCTATTCAAGTGTTGTTTCTCTTGGGAAAAGGGGTACTACTGGGAGGCCTTGATAGGGGTAATGTACCATTTCTTTCCATACTTAAGACTTTCCATCTAGATTCCTTCCATTGTCTTATCTTTTGGAAGTAGTTGTTACATGTATCCCAAAAAGGTTCATACTTCGTTCTCCTATGATAAGAAGGGGCTTGAATGCCCGAGGTTGATGCAACTAGTAAAAATAATGGAAAGAGAATGTTATAAATTCAAAATTCAAATGAAATTAAGGGATATGAATGATAAATAAAAATCCAAGTTAGCTTGAGCTCCACCCCTCGCTATGCGACCATCACCCGAAGTCCTAATGCACTGAATGCATATCTAAAGAAAGGACTAAATTGAATCCCAATGTAATAAATGAATAAACCTTAATAGGGGATTGCAAAACAATTAATGTCTATCAAAAGGTAATATAGGGGTGGAAATGGTAACTCAATGCACCAAGCGCTCCCTCTACAAAGGTGCCAATGGGGATGATCACACATGGCCTTGAATGTCATTGAAACCATGATCATGAAGTAAGCCCCATGTCATACCACTCATTTATACTTACAATTTGATGGGTTTCTCATGAACTAATCCTCTACTTTGGTATTGACACACCCAATAGAGTTCTATAATGGTCCTCCCATACCTAAACTTGGAAACTTGCATAGAGTCATAATCTAGTGTGAAGTTTGAAGAATACACCTAATGCGAATTACTTACATGGATTTTTCATTAACTTGTGACTCATTTTTTATGATTCTAATGATTATTGTATCCATGATGGTTGGTATAACTTGATTCTTTGACTAACCCTTGCTTGATTATGATGCACCCCTTGAGATGGTCCTTTGGAGGATGTTCATGATGATTCTCTCACAATGTATGGATGACATTGCAACCATGATGATGAGCGTTGGGTTATATGATGAATTAGCGTGCTCTTTGACAACTTCCACCACCTCCTAAACTCGGTATGTTGCACCATTGGCTTGATGGGTCACTCAGAGTGAAGGAATCCCCCCACCTTGGACATTGCACCCCTTTGAGGACTTTAGGGTTTGGTTGGATGATGTTTCCCTTTATGAGGATGGTGCACCTATTTGGAGAGGTTATAGATCCATTTTATACGATGATGTCATGCTTGGAGGCTATGACATTGCACATGTAGATGATGACATCATGCTTGAGGATGATGTGATGTTTTCTTAAGACAACATAATGTTTGGATGATGAGTTGGAATCTTGTGGATGAGGAGATGCGACTTTCTTGATGAGGAGGCATGAACTTTGATGATGCTTTGCACCTTTTGGGAGAGAGACATGACTTTTGAATTTTTGTACCCTTTGAGGAGATGACATCACCATATTTCAGCCTTCTACACTCACATGTGTGGCACTTAAAGAGGATGTCTTCATGTTTTAGAATTATGTTATTGTTTTAAAGGCATTTTTGGGGGGTGGCCTAATACCTATACACATTGTATCATGGATTATTATGTTTTAGGGGCTTCTTAGAGAGTTTAAGTGCTTGGTTTCCTCATATATATAGAGGGAGCACTGCCTCATTTTAAATCACAACGGCTTGTGGAGGATTGTCACTACTTGTATCTTCTTTACTTATCTTTCACTATGGATGACTTATGCTCCTTCTTTGGGAGATGATATATTTGATTCTTTTCAACTTTTGATGAATGATTTCATGGTTATGGTTTCATGGATGATCATTGATTTACCTAGTAAGTGCTCTTTCTAAGTCTTTGTTGGTTTATTTTTTTGAATGTATTAAGTGTTAATGTGTTTATCAAAGTGGTGATAATGCATGTTACCTTGTATTTATCTTGAATAAACCTTATCTTGAAACCATGGGAAGGTTTATAGTGGACTACCTTCCATTGTTATCATTGTTTAAAGCTTGTTTAAATACATAAGGAAAATTTCTAAGGTTTGTAGTGGACTACCCTAGGTGTTTTCCTATAGGATAGAGTTTTAGGGTTTGTAGTGGACTACCCTAGGGTTTTATCCAAGATCCATATTAATCTTGTCAAAAGGCATATAAATATTTCTAGGGTTTGTAGTGGACTACCCTAGCCTTCATTCTATTGGTTAATCCTCAAGGTTTGTAGTAGACTACTTTAGGGTTTACCCAAAGCTTTCCTTTGTCTCCCAAGAAAGCTCATACTTTGACTCCATATGCCCAAGAGAACTCGACGACACTCGTCTCTTTCTCTCCTAGAAAGTTATAAACCCTATTCCCCCCCTCTTATTTGTTGTCTTAGGGTTATATTAAGGTTTACTACAATTTTTATTCAATTTTTAGCCATCTTCTAGCTTGATGTCTATGGTTTATTAACATCTTTCACCTTAAAAGTACATCTTGTCATCATTTATTGCTTTTCTGATTTGGTTTTCATCCCTCTAGGGATTGAGGTCTTTCACTCTTAGAGCTGTTATATTCATCTATCATTTTAGCAAGTATTTTTTTACTAAACCCTATTTTAAATTTGGATTTTCAGCCGTAATTTTGTTGCATGTTTAACTTGTTTAAAGGGTTGTTTAATTTATGTTGTGTAACTTGATATATTGTTGTAGTTAATAATATTTAACACAAGTTTTCTAATAGGAAAATATTTTATTTTGATTTGTAATTTTTGAGGCATCTCTTTGAATTAATTTAACTTGGTAAACATCATTATTTGTTCAAGATACTTCACATATACAAATCTAGAAATTAGTTCATTTAACCACCTTGTATTCATCTTGGTTACCTTGACCTAGTGATGGTGTGTTTGAGTAGCCTATAAAGGAGGACATAAAATTGATATTTTATTGCTATAGGATTCCTTGAGGTTTCTAGGGAAGCCTCCCTTGTGTTGGATTTTATCCTTCACTAAAATGAGGGAAGTGATTTGCTAAAGTGATAATGGCAACACTTCCAATGTTACACTTGTCTTACCCCTTGTGAAAGGATTTGCACAAAGGTGCTAGATCTTGTTATAATATGCAAGTTTTGAAGATGTTATATGAAGGTAATATTGATTCCATGTGGCATCCTTGTACAATAGTAAGTTTCTTATCCTTTCTTACTTATCGGTTTCATTTGATTAATTTCTACATTCTCATTTTGTTTCGAATAAAAGTAAGATGTTGTTCACATGTAGACATTTTATCTGAGACATTGTGCTACTAACACATTTTTGGTTATATTTAATTTACACATGGATATATTTATATATTAAATAAGGGGATAAGGAACTTGTGTCTTTAACCCTCCCCTTAATTTCACATCCATTTAGTCAGAATGTTTCAGGTCTACAGGTTTTGGATATTATGGAGTTCTCATGCTCTCTTAAGATGAAAACATGTCCTTGAGTTGGAGGTAGTTGCTACACCTCATATTCACTTTAGTGAACCCTATAAGTTTTTGCTAGATTATGTGTATCATTTTATTATGATGAGACAAAAGTGTGGTTATCTTTTTACACATTTATTTTATTGGGCTATGCTTAGATGATTTATGTATCAATGTAGGGATTAGGTGGTATCTCTAGACCCTTTTGGTTGATCATTGGCCATCCTTTCAGTACCCATTTCCTGATGTGCCTTGACCTTATGGATCTGGTTAACTATCCCTTGGTGGCAGTAAATCGTCATCATGTCAGTCATTTATGACCTAGGTAGGTAGGCAAGGGTCTTGGGATTGATCTACTAGGACAAATGATCTAGGGGAACTTCTATTCTCTATCACTTTGTATGTATTTTAAAAGTGTTTCCCATGTTGTAAAGGTTGTCATACCTATTTATAACACACTTATCTTATGCCTAAGCATGGAAACCCCATCTCCTATATTTGTATCACTTTGGCCATCTACTCTTAGAGATGATTCCGTAGATGCTCACCTAGTTTCATGTTTCCCAAGGTAGTTTCACAAATGTAGAGGTAGTACATGTATCCCAAGGCACCAATCACATCATCTGAGGCACTTTGGGGCTATTTACACTTGCATCGACCACTTCATTGCATGCCACATCACAGATGATAGAGTTCTCTCCTCATTCATCACTTTTTGAGCTATTTACTACTTGATTTGAGGGTTGGCCTTACTCATGTGCATGTCACACTAGCCGTTGGGGGTATTATAACCCATTTTTTACATGGAGGGTCACTTTCCAATATTTTTGAAAGCATATTTTCTTGAGATATGGAGATGGTCATACATTGGAGGAATTGTTTGAGGATTTATGAACATGGTTATAGGATCCATCCACCTTTTGAGGGTCTCTTCACTCATTCCACCTTTGGAGGCAGACATTGGCTTATTCTTTGTTTGGGAGGCTTCCACACCATGATCTGAGGTTTGGAATAATTGTTTTCAAAGGAACATTGAGCTTCTACACCAAGTTGACCTCTCTTTTGTGGGGCAATCCCCTTATCTTGAGGGTTTTATGTACATGTGGCATGTTTTACTTGTAGTTGGAATTAGTCTCCTTCATTATGTGGATGAAAATTCACTTTTGTAGATATCTTAGGATAAATATAGGGATATTAGAAATAATAAAGAATGAGAAGGATGTACAAGCCTCATCTATAAATAAAGGCTCTCCTTTCATTCCAAATTGTTGTTGTTGTTGGATATCATTTGAGAATACAATTTGTTGAAGATCTACCTATTGGAAATTTTGGTGTTATTTCTTGGAGCTCTCTCTTTCTTGGTCTATTTCTTGGTGAATTAAATATTTATTGTTATAGTTCAATACTTTTACTAGCTTTCAAGACCAATTCATTGAAGGGATACTATACCACTTTGAGGGAATATGTTTTAGGGTTTTGTTCTTTCCTTATTCTCTTGTTATCTTGGGTAAGTATTCGATCCTTTTGTTTCTTGGGTAAGTTCCTTATTATCTTGTTATCTTGGGTTTCTACATTCTCATTTTGTTTCGAATAAAAGTAAGATGTTGCTCACATGTAGATATTTTCTCTAAGACATTGTGCTACTAACACGTTTTTGGTTATATTTAATTTACACATGGATATATTTATATATTAAAGAAGGGGGTAAGGAACTTGTGTATTTAACCCTCCCCTTCATTTCACATCCATTTAGTCAGAATGTTTCAGGTCTACAGGTTTTGGATATTATGGAGTTCTCATGCTCTCTTGAGATGAAAACATGTCCTTGAGTTGGAGGTAGTTGTTACACCTCATATTCACTTTAGTGAACCCTATAAGTTTTTTCCAAATTATGTGTATCATTGTAATATGATGAGCCAAAAATGTTCTTATCTTTGTACACATTTATTATATTGGGCTATGCTTAGATGATTTATGTATCAATGTAGGGATTAGGTGGTATCTCTAGATCCCTTGTGGTCGATCATGGGCCATCCTTTCAGTCCCCATTTCTTGATGTGCCTTTCTCTTATGGATCTGGTTAACTATCCCTTGGTGGCAGTAAATCGTCATCATGTCAGTCATTTATGACCTAGGTAGGTAGGCAAGGGTCTTGGGATTGATCTACTAGGACAAATGATCTAGGGGAACTTCTAGTCTCTATCACTTTGTATGTATTTTAAAAGTGTTTCCCATGTTGTAAAGGCTTTCATACCTATTTATAACACACTTATCTTATTCCTAAGCATGGAAACCCCATCTCCTATATTTGTATCACTTTGGCCATATACTCTTAGAGATGATTCCGTAGATGCTCACCTAGTTTCATGTTTCCCAAGGTAGTTTCACAAATGTAGAGGTAGTACATGTATCCCAAGGTACCAATCACATCATATGAGGCATTTTGGGGCTATTTACACTTGCATCAACCACTTCATTGCATGCCACATCACAGGTGATAGAGTTCTCTTCTCATTCATCACTTTTTGAGCTATTTACTACTTGATTTGAGGGTTGGCCTTACTCATGTGCATGTCACACTGACCGTTGGGGGTATTATAACCCATTTTTTACATGGAGGGTCACTTTCCAATCTTCTTGAAAACATATTTTCTTGAGATATGGATATGGTCATACATTGGAGGAATATTTTGAGGATTTATGAACATGGTTATAGGATCCATCCACCTTTTGAGGGTCTCTTCACTCATTCCACTTTTGGAGGCTATACGTTGGCTTATTATTTGTTTGGGAGGCTTCCACACCATGATCTGAGGCTTGGACTAATTGTTTTCAATGGAACATTGAGCTTCTACACCAAGTTGACCTCTCTTTTGTGGGGCAACCCCCTTCTCTTGAGGGTTTTATGTACATGTGGTGTGTTTTACTTGTAGTTGGACTTAGTCTCCTTCATTATGTGGATGACAATTCACTTTTGTAGATATCTTAGGATAAATATAGGGATATTAAAAATAATAAAGAATGAGAAGGATGTACAAGCCTCATCTATAAATAAAGGCTCTCCTTTCATTCCAAATTGTTGTTGTTGTTGGATATCATTTGAGAATACAATTTGTTGAAGATCTACCTATTGGAAATTTTAGTGTTATTTCTTGGAGTTCTCTCTTTCTTAGTCTATTTCTTGGCGAATTAAAGATTTATTGTTATAGTTCAATACTTTTACTAGCTTTCAAGACCAATTCATTTAAGGGATACTATACCACTTGGAGGGAAGCTGTTTTAGGGTTTTGTTCTTTCCTTATTCTCTTGTTATCTTGGGTAAGTATTCAATCCTTTGCCCCCCCCTCTTGGTTACTTGGCAAGGGTTTTAAATAATTATTTCAAGTTATAGTTGATATTGTTGGTGAAGGTTTTTTCCCTTGTGGAATCCCTTCTTATAGGGCCTTGGTTTTCATACCTTATCTTGATTATAAAATATATTTTCCTACACTATAGGTTCTAATATCTTAACCCTAATCCTTAAGACAAAAATGAATAATTCTTAGAGGGGAATACTCTTGACCCCATAAGCCCTAGTGGGAATAAGGCACTTGTTTTCTCCCAACAACCAACCAAAAAACCCTAAAAATACAAAATATTTTATTTTTGTTTGTTTAGAAAGAAATCCGACGGTTAAAAATCAAAGAAAAATAAAAAAATTAGATTTGTTTCCAAGTCTAGTGCAAAGTTAACAATTTATTTCCTTTCTTGGATTTATTTTATCAAGGGTTTGTGCTTAATTGTTTATCTCTAAACTTAATAAGGCAAAACAAATCTATAGAATTGTGCTTCAATATTTTATTTGACATTTTTTGGTTGGATTTAAGGATTTCTCAAATTTGGAAAATACATAACAACAATAAAAACCAGATTTGAAGAAACCCTAAAGCCAAGGTTTGGTGCTTCAAGGTTCATTTTTACTCATACCTAGCCTATGTTTCATTTCTAGATTGCTAATACAAGTTTATATTACATATATAGTGATGAAATTGATCTCTAAAGTGATTTAAATTGCTTATATTTTACTTAGATATCTTATTGGTGAATTCTAGTGCTAACGTTGGAAATCCTGAGGGGGATTCACCTTACATTTTTCAAGTTCTTACTTAGTTCATTGTTACATATCTTTATAAATATATTCTAACATTTTTTAGGCTATTATTTCATAGCGTATATCTTTCCCTAGTGAAATGATCCAAGATGCTTGCTTTGAGGTGGATTTTCGCTATCTTCGATGGTCTTCTCTTCACTCTAAGTATGAAATTTCTATGTTTATTTACCGTGAAACAGATTTAGATTTTGTTGAAATCCATAAGCTTGTACTTGTTCTATAATATAATTGATTGGTAATCAAATCACACATTGCACCATTGATTTATTCTAGTTGACGTCACTCTTTATGCCCTAAAGTAGCTTAAAAGTGGTTCTTGCCTCTTTGAAGTTTCATTTCTTGGGTGGTAGTCATTTAATTACAAATATAAAGTGGTTTACATTGGTTATATTTCATATCGTATTTGGCACACACGTCCATAAGATCCTAACCCTGTTTCTCAAATTGATATATTGGTGGTTCATGCTATCTTTTCTAATTGGTTATCTTAGAAGCATTTAACCACTTATTGGAATCCTTGTGCATCTAATCATTATACATTTTTTGGATTATTTGAAGTAAATCATAAGATTTCATGATAATTAATTCACTAAGAGGTTTACTTAATCAAATAGGGATAACCCCCCTTGACTTCTTATTTCCCCAAGTTAGCACTTATGTTAGGGAATTTCATAAGGGTACTAGTTCAGGGGGTAACAAAACCCATCACTTCTATAAGTAGGTTCTAAATCCTCATTACATTTCCCTTTTGGGGTAAGGAAACGACTTCATGTCAAAGTGATATTGATAAGTGGCTTAGGTGGAGGAACCCAAACTTGGGTGACGAAGGTGTCGACAAGAAGAATCAAGTACAAATCTTGTTGTTACTTTTACATTATATAAATATCTATCCTCCCCCCCGCGACCCCCCCCCTTAAAAAAAATAAAAAAATTCATTGTGTATTTCTCTCTTAATGTGTTTGACTTGATGAATTATGGATGGAATAGATTTACCTAGTATGAATTAGAATTAATTTATTGCAAGTTCATATTATTTACTTATATGCTTGATCAAGTTTGAAGAAGGTTGTTTCTTGACTTGTGTGCAGATTTGGAGAAGGACATAGTGCTAGAATCTTTCTATCTAAATTGCTCGCAAAGGTAAAGGGAATTGTTCATATAATTCTATGTATTTTCTTCTACTATCTCTTTCATATTCCATAGTATAACTTGAATAATTATAGAAAAAAACCTTAGCTATCTTTACTTGCTCTATTAGTGAGATCAACTATGCTCATCAGGGATTTTCCTGAAAATAATCAATATTCTAATATATCGTCAATAAACCCTCTAACATCAATGGTATTATGTCTCCATAATGCACGTCATAAAATTGAAGAAGATGTGGCTCCAATGCTAGAAATGGCCCATGCAGATAAGGAAATTGAATCCTAGAAAGAGTTCCATGGGGTGGCTCCAATATAAGATGGAAAGGAAATATAAACATCCACAATATTTGATGGAATATAGTACAATATACCATTGAGTACAAATATATCCATTTGACCAAGAACTAAATACAAACATGGGAAAAACCATTTAGTAAAAAATTAGTGGTAAAAATCCTTTCTAGATGTGAAATAACCCACAAATGATGAAAACAAGCATCAAGGTATTGGTACAGTCCTTCACGTTGAGAACAAATGAGTTGAAGTCAAATACTGAAAGGAAACATTTTGTAAAGGAATAATAATGATCACCCATTTCCAAATGCAAGGAACTTCAACACTAAGGAAAATCGAAACCAAGGAACTAAATTTTTAGATCAAACTACTAGAGAAAATTTGTCATGGCCGATAGGAGAAAACCAAATAGAAGAAAGAAATGTTGAATACTTTTCAACAATTACAATTAAGAATATCGTCGATGAATGATTAAGACATGGAATTAATATAAGGGATAGGCCAAACAAAGGAGGGTGATTATATACTTCCCTTGATATAGAGGAAGAAATAAAATTTTTACTTGAGACAAAAGTCTCTATTATGGTAAGATGGGGCAATGTATTCTCTTCAAGTGAAATTAGTGCTAGTAAAGAATCAATGAAATGATAAACAACACCAAAGGGATATAGGCTAAGGGATTTCTAGTGAATCATTTAGGTATAGGGAGAAATTCAATGGGAGAGCCAAGATGTAGGTCACCCTTAGTGTTATCTAAGATAGACATGGACTCTAAGAATTTTCTATTGCAAATATGGGGATACAATTGCTACTTTACACACATGAGTAGAGGTGGATATTCATTATACACAACTAGTTTTCCAAAAGATTCAAATGTATTTCTTAGTGGGAGTGGATATTACACAAATGGTGGAAGTGTCCACCTAATTCACTTGAGGAGGGTTTTCAACTAACTAACAGGGATCAAATCAATTTAAGTTACAAAGGGAAAACATTGTCATGAGTTGTATGCAGTTGAGGATTACAGTATGATATTTAATATATTGTGAAAATACATCCTTCATGTGGAAACTACATTACATGAAAGAGTGAATACAAAACTTGATTGGAGATTAGGAAAAATTCCTATTGACTCACATGTTTAATGATCAAAGGCTTGTAATTATGTTGTTAGTGGGATGAGGGTGGGAATACCGAAATGTTGACAAAGAAGGTAATTGAAGGTCTTCACAATACAAATGGAATTGGAGGTCTGTTGACGGGCGAAATTGACCGTCCGTCAACTGGGAGAGTGGAACCGGTTCGGGGTTGTCTAAATAACCCAAGCCGTTTGGAATGGACCACCCTAACGAGTTTAACGGCTCCGTTGGCCACCCTAAGGTCTCATATGGAAACCAGAGAGAAATGATCTGAGTTAAGAAATCTAAAGGGAAACTAGAAACTAATAAAACAAACTAAACTACACTAATCTAACTATAAATTACTAACTACTTATATATGCAAAATACTAATTATGATTATAATAACTCAAATCAACTACCTAATTATCAGCTACGATCGTTCTTTATTCACAAATATACAATATGGACAAGTTACAGATTTGATTAAAACCTGTGAAACTAATGTGATCGCTGCCCGGAGACAGCTAAGGGTCTCTTTTTTGATTTTTTGTATTTATGAAAGGGAAAGAAAGCTAACTGAAATTAGACAATCTAATATATATTACTGAAATAAAACAATGTAATCTAAGCTATCATTTATATTATACTAATTAATCAAAGCAATAAACATCTAACTAATTGACCTGGAAACGCTCCAAGTCTGTCCTGTGCAAGATGACTTCTTACGCTGGTTGGAGGAAGAAATTCACACCATTTAGTCCTTAAGCCTCTCGAAAACGATCAACTATACTGCTTCTTGAAGTATGTTACAGGACAAACAAGACATAAAAGAAATCATAACAGTTTTATAATGATAAATCTCCTGCAAAAGGGAAACCTATTATGCAGAAAACTTATATAACAATTCAACCTACGAAGAAGACAAAGCTATCATTCATAAAATGAATCTACAGCTGTTATGTTCTTTATCTCTTAGGAAGGAACAAGATATGTATAATAGTAAGAGATTATATCAAATGCATGTGATTTAGATAGCAAAGTAATACTAAACCATAGACAGAATGATATACAAAACTTGGGACAAAGTGTCGATATATTGAAAAGCAAAAGCTATAACAACGCATCAATTCTGCTCCAGTTTGAATTAGCATTACATATCCTTGTTCTTCCACAACTGATGATGATTATTATTACAAAACCATAGGTTTATATAAGTTTCTCACAAGGTAAAACATCCTTGTGAATAATAGCAAACAGTTTACACAATCTGGGAATAATCCCAAAAATCTCTTAAACTAAGTAACTAAAAATGTAAGTGAAATCTTTAAGATATCTTCCAACTGCTCCTCACATCCACTACCAATTCGAATTTGCCTGTAATAGACATAAAGATCAAGTTAGAGGAGTATTTTATTGAAAAAACAATAGAAAAAATGACTCTATAGACTTAGCTACAAAATCTTCTGATTCTGTAGCTGGTCTAGAATAGTAAATAGGACCAGATATATAATCAAAATCAAATCGAATCCAATCATTACAATTTACAAATGATTTAAGAAAAATAATCCTTTCAATCAAACCAAATCGAAATAGAATACAATCGGGACAGAGTGGGAATACTCTGTTTTCCCAATCATTATAAAATCAAATCAAATCTTAACAAGACTGTTCCATGGATGCAATTAATGGTAACCAGATCGTATGAGATAAAACAATCATTATCGGTTTGCA
>ML798308.1:57086-68546 GCA_009831015.1 Picea engelmannii | reverse complement strand
ATGTATATAAAAAGTTTAATCAAAACCTTATGTATTTTCAAAGATTTAATGATCGGGCAAGTCATACAAAGTTCAAATCCCAAGATTAATGTATTGCAAACTCAATGAAACTCAATCCCTCAATCAATATAAGAATGACCAGTTAATACAGTTCGAAAGTTCTTTCATCTGCACAATGATAAACAAAGGTAAGCGCAGTAAGCACATTGATTAAAAAGATCATGATAGTCCAGATAGTGATCAAAATGTGACTTCAAATGGAGAAGTTTTCACGCATACAGTCGTGAAAAATTTACGAAGACAAATGTGCAAAAGTTTCAAGAAATGAAAGTTTTGTCTATGCGACGAAAACTTGAAGTTCGCAAGACATAGGTGTAGGCAGCTTATGAGACAATGAAAAATGTGAATTGGCTGCCAACAAGGTCATGGCACTTAGTCATACTATCAGAGGGTTTCTTGTGAAATGTATATTATTTTCCAATTGATGGTGGTGACGATGAAGTCGTGGGATGAGGATCTAGAGTAGAAGGTAACTTAGATGAAGAACAAAATGGAATTTTTTGGTTACCCAACTTTTTATTAGTATCAAGAACATATTGGAATTCCAAGGAAAGTGACAGACTATGCACCAAATCCACTTCATGACAAATAGTAGGAATTAATATAGAATTAAATTTTATGATGAGTACCTATTCGAGATCCAAGATGGAGAGTTGGACATGGAGTTTATAGAATATTTAAATGTATTGTTGAATTGTCTCAATGGAAATTTGTTCGATCTAAATCCATATTGCACATAAATTCTCGACATATCCCATTGTATAGAAACATGCTCATAGCGTCGTACAAAAGAACTCTCGACTATTGATGACACCAAGAGACTAGTGCACCACCTCATCATTGAGTTCCACCCAAAAATATTCTTCTATGCATCCAATGGGTTTGACCTACTCCCACCATTGAGAATCCAAGCCATGTAGATGACATATTTCTACTGTAATATTATATCATTTTGGAAGGATAGACTAATGGTGGAAATAGGAAGAGAAGGTGGAGATCCAAGCTTCAAACCGATCTTCATCAAAGGAACCTAAAAACTATGAGAGAATCACCTTTAGTTCACAATGAAAACCAAATGAAGGTGGAGGTGGGGACTTTCTAAGTTTCAAATCAACATCCATATCATTGGTCACTTGAGCATGTTGTTGGAGAAATTGACTTTGATGTGAATAACCTATTGTGTTGGAATATTGAGAGGGGGGGGGTGAATCAGTATTGAACAATTTATACCACTTTGAATTAGAAAATTAACTTATCAATGATTCATATATGATTGAATCTACCATATCATAAACATAAACAATGCATCACATCATACACAGATACACAATACACTAGTATTTTAGGTGGAAACACAAATAGGAGAAAACCACAAAATGCTTTCTTATATATCAAAGATTACATTGATAGTAAGAACCAACTTCCAAATTCTACAGAACCAACTGAAAGGAGGCTCCAACCCCCTATTTATAGGTTCCAACCTGAAGGAAGCTTCAATTCCCTAAATTCTCTAGCTACAACTGGAAGGAGGATCCAACCCCCTAGTTTACAGGCTCCAACATGAAGGACGCTCCAACTCCCTATATTTTTGGCTCCAACCAGAAGGACGCTATGAACCCTTGATTTATAGTCTCCAACCTAAAGGAAGATCCAACTCCCTATGTTCTCTGAATCCAACTATAAGGAGGATACAATCCCATTTCCTTGCCCCATCCTGCCACCCTGAAATATAAGTGTAGACTCAACCTGCCACTACCACTGATACTGTAATTGCCAATGTCACTAATACATCAACCTATCCCTGTGACATCAATTTGTCACTGTCACTATCACATCAACCGATCACTATCACTGTCACATGAACTTTTAACTGTCACAGTCACATCAACCTATCATTGTCACTATCACATCAACCTGTTACTATCACTGTCACATCAACATATCACTGTCACTGTCACATCAACCTATAACCGCCACTAATACTGATACATCAACATCATCAACTAGACCAAATCATACACCAAGACCATCACCAAGAACATATCTCAACCAGATGCCCAAAATCACCAAAACATGCCTTTAGTCATGTGCCAAATATGTACCAAGCATGTACCAAGATCACCAAGAAGTGCCTCAACATGTATCATATCATCATCAAGATATGTGTCTCAACCATGTACCAAAACATCAATGATATGCAACAACCAAATTCCAAAATATATGCCATACACCATGTACCAAGATGCATCAACCATGTGTCATAACATCTATCAACCATGTACCAAAAAATGTACTTTCACATCCATCAACCATGTACCAAAACATGTACTTTCACATCCATCAACCATGTACCACGAGATGTGCCTCAACCATATACTGTATCACTCATGATATGTCTCAATTGTGTCATACACCGTGTACCATATGATATGCCAAAGAAAGTACTATAACATCAATTATGTACCTCAACCAAGTACCAACATTACCAAGACATGCCTCAAGCATGTACCATAACATCATCAAACATAACCCTCAACACATGCATATAGACATACCTTTAACTCTCTAACAAACCTGTTTGTATCATCATATTTTGCTTAGACTTCAAAAACCTAGAACAAGCATCTTCTTCAAATATACCTCAACTTCACTGGTTAGAGACTAGTCATCTAGCGGGGCCTCGCGGGATGAGTGCCATACAACTTGCGAGGGTTCCTCACAGGACACCTATATCCTGACTTGTGGGGGTCAACTAAATTAGGGTTTCATAAAACCTTGAATCCTGTAACTCCAAGACTTTCACACTCCTTCTCTTCCTCATATTCGCTACGAAAAGATTCATCAATAGATCACTTTATCACTTAGGATATATTCAATGAACTTTCTTGTTCAAATGAGAGGCTTCTTGTTGTGTGTTAGCACTAGAAGTCACACTCAGACTACTATAAGTGCAATCCCAGTACCCATCAGAATATTAAATATAAGTGTTTATGATAAGGTGGAAAATGAATGAAAAACTCAGAAAAAGAATGTCATTCACAACTTACTCCAAACAATATGCACCAACAAATAAGGCTTTGAGTAACTTGGATCAAGATTTAAGAAATAAGGTGAGAAGGTGGAAGAATTAATAAGAAAAATGTAACATGCCTATCATCTACATCATGTAGTATTGATAGACATATGAAGAAAACCCTATGAAATAATAACTTCTCATAATCAAAGAGAAAACTATGATATAATTGTAAATAATATCACAACAGATCCTCCATTGCAACAAAGATACAATTCAACCAAATGAATCATTCAAGAGAATGTAATCGGAATTAGATAGCAACAATATGATAAGGAAAACGACTGATTTCTATTATCCAAAGTTTCTTAGGCCTGGTACATACAATAGGAGGTACTCTCTGCTACATAGACACCATAAAAAATACGAGTGCTCTCTCAAACCATTCGAACCTCCCTTCAGTTTTACAATGCTTATCTTATAGTCTAGACTGTCATTGAAAACATTAAAATTGGAATAACAACTCCTGAATGGGATTCCTTTCCCTAAAGGTGGTGTGACTATAGTTGTACAACATAAATAAAACATAATTCTATATTTCAGGATGATGTTGGAAACGTTTGCAACATCTTCTTTATGGATGATGAGGTTTCCTTTTGAGTGCATTTTCATTTGGCAGGTGGCCTCCCAAATCGCAACTGATCTTCAGAAGATTGGTACACATCCATATTGACATCTGGAATTTCTTGCTCCCTCCAAAACTCCAAAACATGAGTTCGCAATGCCTGTTTAAAACAACCAGTTCACAACGCCAGGCATTGCGAACTTTCCTGTAGTGGCTTGTTTGATTTTACAAAGGCTTTAAACACACCAAAACTTTCTCAAGTGTCCCAAAATGTTGTAACAACTTCATATCTTGGTACATGACTAGAAGGAAACATCCCAGTATATAATCATGGTTTACAAAACATAGCCATCCTCAAAAGTTGTAAAATTGCATAAAAGGAGGTTCAACATCTTCATTTTTTAACTCTGAAGCTTCTCCTGGTGGAAACCTTAGCCAACATGTCCATATTTCTCTTGGCCAACTCTTCTTTAATAGGTTGTAGTTCTTCCTTTAACTTTCTGATTTGAGCTGATGAGATCAGTTCTTCCTGTAGAGATTTCTGAGCTGCCCGTGGAGGGGAAATGATCTTTTAGCCAGAAAATTTTCCTTGTCAATGGTCTTACGATGAATATCCAACACTTCCTTAAACTTCCTCTTGGAACTCAAGTCTTCCTTTTTCACCCTATCAACTTTAGCTCTTGCTTCCTTGAGCTACATATTTAACCTCTTAAAAGTGGGATTGATTTCATCTTGAGGAGTAGTGATATCAACAATTTCAATGGGCTTCTCAAGAGCTTTGGATTTACCTTTCCTCTGGGCTGAAGTTTCTGCTACATCATCCTTCACAGGAACATTTTTCTTAGTTGCTGCTCTATTAAAAGGCCTCCTAGGATTAACCTTGTTTGCAACAATGGGTGAAGGAACCATGAGCTTTCTTCCTCTCAGAGCTGTGGATTTACTTGAAGGAACCTCCATAGGAGTGAGCTTCACCATGGGTGAATTTTCCCTATGTGAAGGTTGTGAAGGCCCTCCTTCTTTTGTTTCATTTGTTTCTCTATCATCTATATCAGTCATAACACCTCTTTTCTTCTTTCTAACTTTTGAACACATAGTCCTTTCAACATGAGTAGGACTTTGTATCTTAGACTATGGAGTGGGGGAAACATTCAACTAAAAGTGTTATGGTTTGGACTTTCCACCTTGGTTATGGTTTGGATTATTTGTTTGGTACATTAGCTTTGGAGAGAAATACACTACTTTGGTTGGATATTTGTTCTAGGGTTTGATTCCATAATTATTTTGCTTGTTAAGGTTAAATGTGCTCGGGGCTGGCTGCGTGCCTATGGTTGGGTGACAATATTACTATATTTTGTATGAAAAAATGAGCACATCTCTTTTATTCTAATAGGTTATGGGCACATAGTATCTTCATACAGTCTAACCACTAGAAGATAGAATGGGAAGTTATTTGATAAATCTCGTTGTGGCACCAATTATAGATGCAAGTAGGTTTTCTAATTATGCAACTGCAACAAACCATAACCCTTGTGTTCGGGCACTTCTGGTGAATCATTTGACCTAATTCCTTCACATCCTAGTGTGGCCTAGCCTAGCGCACCTCTTGGTACCCTCAACTAGCAAAAAATTTAGGTTTGAATTTTTGGTGAAAGTCAAAGTTTGACTAGTCAAAGTCAAAGTCAAAGGTTGACTTCTGTTCAAATTGATTTTTTGATCAAAGTTGAAACTTTAGAGTTTCTAGCTTGTTCTAATCATTGAATATTTTGATTAAGTTTCTAATCTCGTCTTATCAAGATGGTATCTAGTTTCAGATTGGAAGACAAGTTGGATGATGCTACAAGGTTTCAAAGATATGCACTTGTATATGCTATCTAAGTTAAATCATCTAGAAAAACATGAGTGTGTTTGGAGGAAAATTACTAGAGATATTGTCCAAGATATAATATTAGATTCAATTCATTCATAAGAACAAGCGCACCCTCCATAGGAATTGAGGCTTCAGGTTCCAGGTTTGATTAATTTGTTAAGATTCAAATTTGTGTATATCAAGGGTGATAGTTGCTACATTACAATTTGAGAAAGAAGTCTTTGAAAGGTTCTATTATTGCTAGGTGTAATGAATACTTGACTGCATATAAATACTATTGATATAGATGCTTATTATACTTTTTCGCAAGATGAACTAACATATTCTCTAGATAGATATTTCTTGTTTGCTCTTGTTGTTCTTGTTCTGGGCAGGTACCCTTGTGAAATATGTTTGATGAACAATCCTTGCAGAAGCTATCATAGAAGAAGTTTATAAGTATGACACAACTGCCAAATGGGAAGCAATCAAAATAGATAGAAACAAACTTAAAGAGACTCAGAGGAGTCAAACTCGAAGGAAGTCAGGAATCAAAAGGAAACCAAAACAGACTTGTGACACTTTGCAGAAAGAAAAGAGAGATGAAACAGATGAAAGCATGGACTCTCTAAGATGGAGGGATTTTATCACAGAATCCCAAAAGAAGAGAATGCATATTGCTCATTTAGGCATGAGGTTGGGATTATGAGGGAGCTAATCCCAAACAATATGATCCATTGAAGAGTCCGTGAATACCATGAAGTATCTGTCCATGTTATTCATTGGAAGTAGCAACCATGATAAGAAACATGTGTTCAACTTGACTCTAGAAGAAGTCTTCTTCAAAAAGAAGCCTTGAATATCCTTGGTTTTCCATCTACATTTATGCTCCTATGGCAAAAGGAACAAATTGAGGCCTTTAGGAAATAAGGGCATGTAATATATAGAAGATTCCATGGACTCCAACATTAAAGAGAAACATGAGGAAGAACATGACGATTCCAAGAAAGAAATAAAAGTTAGAACAACCAATTGAACTAGTTTGAACCCACTAGAAGTAGTCAATAAGAAGGAATGGAAGGAAGTTGTGATGAAGAACAATATATGTAAGAAATTGTGAAAAATACTTTAACAATGAGAGATACAAGGCAAGACTCAAGGCTAAAGGGTTCTCCCAAAAGGAGGGAGAACACTATTATAACAACTTTTTCCAGTAACCAAACATATCTCTACCTGAGCCATTATATCTTTTGCAATATCCATGGGTTAGAGTTTACATCAGATGGATGTAAAGACTCTTCTTCTCAACAGAATAATTGATGGCAAAGTATATAGAACAACCTCAAGGTTTTGAGGTATACCAGAAAGAGACCCATGTATGAAGATATAAGAAGAACTTGTATGGATTCAAGCAACCTAGTGCAGAGCCTCTCATGTACAACAAAATCATGGTGGAAACTTCCTATGAAAAAGGAAGTATAATGAAATGGTTCTTCATAAGTCCGAGATGATGGATTGAAAATCCATGGAAAAATCCCATGATGACATATCTGAAGAAGTTGAGAGACTTTGATCCAGTAGACTTGTCTCTGTATCAACAATTGATTCAAACATAGATTCCCATAGACATAGACATAGATTCCCCTTATGGCCAGTGTGGGGGAATGGTCTAGGACAATCATTCTTCTTGGCAATCACTCTGAGTAGTGGTCAAGCATAATGGTTCACCTCCTCGGGCAATCATTCTTTTGAAGTTCACAGCTGTGAGCAGTTTCAAATAACAGTCCATTATAGGAGGTTGGTGCAGGACAACCATTTCCATAGGAAATGGTCCCGACAATCATTTCCATAGGAAATGGTCCGGACAATCATTCCCTAGGGTAGACTCATTTTCTCCAGGTTGCACTGTGATTAGTGCTAGAGGAATGGCCTAGTTAGGTGAATGGTCCAGGTTCATGAATTAGGCACAAACATTCCTTAGGGCAAACTCATTCTCTCCAGGCTACACTGTGATTAGTACCAGAGGAATGGCCCAGTTAGGTGAATGGTCTAGGTTCAGAAATCAAGGACAATTATTCTTCTATACTTGGGAATAATATTACAGATAGCCCATGGATGATGTTTTTACTTTCCAAGGGCATATGCTTTTCCAGATCTCACAGATGTGAGTGGAGGAATGGCCCAGATGACTCATTTTGTATCATGATATTGTTTATGCAGGTTGATATCAGATGATATGATTGTTGTGGAGACTATATGTCTCTGGACAATAGTTGTATGTTATTTTGGTGGATGTGATCCACCGATAGTGACTATGTGTCACTGTTTAGTAGTTGTGTGCTACTAGGAGTGATTTTTTACCACTGGGTAGTAGTTGTGTACTATTATGGATAGACACAATTGTGTTCTATTGGATGACATTGTAGCAGTTGCATGGCATTATCTGATTGCCTACTAGATGGATAGTCAGTATGCTGGTGGACATACATTATCCCTGTGGAGAATGGTCCAGGTTGACAGATTGTTGACGTATCATGGACTAGTATTTTCCTAAGGCACAGGTTGTGGTATGATTAGGAAAATGGTTCAGGACCAATATTCTCCTAAGGCACAATTATTGGCCTGATCAGGTTGAATAGTCCGCCCCCTAAGGACATGATGTCCCGATTAGGGTGGTTGATACATGACTGATATTTTATAAGGCATATGGGAAAATATGGATCTCTATGGTACATATTACCCGATCATAAAATAATCCAAGACTGAAATTCCTATAGGAATGGTCTCTGTAGCCCATGGCGTGGATTTCAACATCTGTTAGGATAGTCATTCTTCTAGGATGTCCAGATTAGAAGAATGGTCCTTGCATCACTCTGATTGAGTGAGTGACGTATTCAACATCATGCCTGATTACTCAGATGGAGTATAGCTTCGAGATATGATGCAGTTGATGCTATCAGATGATACTGATAGTGGTGATGTTGCTCGTGAGTTGATCTATGTGATAATTGTTGGCAAATATTTAACTGACAATGAATGGAAAATATTTAACAGATATCGAATGCTTGTCATTGATGGCAAGTAGCATAAGTACAGGAAGAATGTACAGATGATTGATGGCAAAGGTAGAGGAAGTTTGTAACAGACAGGAAAACAAAAGATAAGTTCAGGAAGGTCGAATGATTGAAGGTGAATGATCGAAGGCAACGCAACATTGATCGAGTGATCGAAGAGCCGTAAAGTTTGAGAAGAATTTCTGATCGTTGGATTCCATTCAAAATTCCCGAAAGAACGAGGGTCGTCAGATCTGAATGTAGACAAGAAGAGATCATTGAAGAGGAGGACAGATCTCAGCCGTTATATCCAAGCACAGGATCTGACCATCGTTGGATCAAGAAGAACCCACACGTCCTTTAATGTACAAGGAGAAGCAGGCGTAATCGCGATATGCAAAATCGCGATGTAATCTGAGCCATTAGATCAAGGTTTGATATGGACCGTTGATTCCATTCCATGTCGGAGTTTCGAGGATCGAGAGTTTAAGATGTCAAAGTTTCTTAAAATCAGGAATCCCGATATCGCAATATGCGAAATCACAATTTAATCGCAGCCATTGAATCGAGATCAGATCTGGACCGTTGATCCGACCCCATGTCAGAGTTTCATGAATCAGGACTTTGAAGTGACAAAAACAATGGACATCAAGGATGTCGAAATCACGATATGAAAAATCACGATTTAATCGTAGTCGTTGAATAGAGATCAGATCTAGACCGTTGATCCAACCCCATGTCGAAGTTTCGTGAATAGAGACTTTGAAGTGACAAAAACAATGGACATCAAGGATGTCGAAATCGCAATATGCGAAATCGTGATTTAATCGCAGTCGTTGAATAGAGATCAGATCTGGACCGTTGATCTAACTCCATATCGGAGTTTCGCGAATCGCGACATGGAGAGGCAAAGAACCCATTGCAACAAGAATGTCGAAATCGCGAAATCGCGATTCAATCGTAGCCATTGAATCAAGATCACATCTGGACCATCGGATCACAGGACATGTGGCAAGTGATCGAGATTTTTATGACTTGGGGTCAACGGAGCATAGTGTTGAAATTCACGAAATAAGAAATCACGAAAGTGCTTTTTGCATAGGCGCTTGGTTATGACCATAGTCATATTGGGGAAGGAGCTAGTGCAGAAAAGTTCTGTATCAGAATTTCAGAGATTGGGAAATGAAGTGTCGAGACACTCAGCACAGGATTGTCAAAATGCCGAAACCCGATTTAAAGGAAATTAATGCAAGATATCATGAAGCCAATCAAACGGTGCAGGTGAAGTTGAACAAACATCGGAGGGTTACTGTTCTCTCTCGCAGTTAACTCCTCAGTTATGAATCTGTTAGCGAAACAGACTCAATATTTGCCAATCAATTGGCGTTTCAGTTGCTTGGACAGTTGTCTTTCTTTTGCCGAAGGAAATGCGAAGTGCAACCTTCGTGGATGTACGTATAAAAGAAAATGAGACAGACAACGTGAGGTTGGTTGTTCTGTATGAGAAAAGAATAAAACAGTAAGAAAGTAAAAATCAGAGGGCACATAGTGAGATGGAGAATATGCACAGTGTGAGATGAAACTCAGAGAAGAGAAAAAGATGATGAAGAGAAGTTGAAGGAGAGCAGTATAACAGAACAAGTTGAAGAAGAGCAAAATGACAGAACAAGTTGATGCAGAGCAGATCTGCTGAACAGACAAAGGAAGAAATGAATTGCAGAACAGTTAGAAGATGACCAGATGTACAAAACAAAGAAAGATTGGTAAGAATTGATTTACCTATGTAGTTGTGTGTTTATTTATTCATTCATATACTAGGAAGGTTGGGAGGTGCTCGGGAGGACTGTTGTCCTCAGAGGTTCAAGTGGGAGCTTGAACACAGGAAGTTGTAGCTTCCATCTGGTTGCAGCCATAGAAACCAGGGTGGTAGGGTGGTGCAAGGGAGAACAAGTGTTCTCTGCTATACAGGTTGGAGCCTATGTAATTGGAAGTTGGTGCTTCCATCCAGTTGGTGCTGAAACATATAGGAAGTTGGTGCTTCCTTCTAGTGGGTGCTAGAGAAACCAGGGAGTTGGTGCTTCCTTCTAGTGGGTGCTAGAGAAACCAGAGAGTTGGTTCTCTCAAACAAGTTGCAGCTTGTAAAACAGAGGTAGTAGCCTCACATTGAGTTGGTGCTCAATTAAAGATGATGTAAAAAACTTAAAAGACTGCCTATCATTTCCAAGAAGAAGAGGTTTTCTCCCTTTATGAGTTTCCTCGTGAAAATATGTCTCTGTGTATATCTTATGTGTGACTGATGCTCCTTACTTTCATTGTCGATATGCTGTATATTGTTGATGATCACTTGAAGAAAGTTTAATAATGTTTTAATTGTTAAAAATTGTTTAATCTCAACTACAACTGATTGACCCCCCCCTCTCAGTTGTATTAGTAATTTCAACAATTGGTATCAGAGCGGGTTCCTTTTATTTAAAGGTAGATCTGTGAGATTAAACATGACAAGTCATGAAGGGACTTCAACCTCTAAGCCCCCTCTGTTTGATGGAACAAATTTTGCCTTCTGGAAGATTAGAATGAGAACATATTTAATGGCCTTGGGTGCTGATGTTTGGGATGTAGTAGAGACTGGTTATACAAAGCATGTTGTGCTAGCCTCCAAGGATGATAAGTTAGAGTTTAGTTTTAATGATAAGGGGATGAATGTTATCTTGAATGGACTTGCTGAAGCTGAGTTTGTAAAGGTGATGCATCTTGATACTACCAAAGCAATGTGGGATAAACTTATTAACAATTATGAAGGAAATGAGAAAGTAAAAGATGCCAAACTTCAAACATACAGATTGAAATTTGAACAACTAAAGAT
>ML798308.1:34565-52532 GCA_009831015.1 Picea engelmannii | reverse complement strand
TTCCTCTACAGTTAGCACACCTATGGTGGTTGGTTGCAAGCTGAGTAAAGATGATATCTCACCTGATGTTGATCAAAGGACATATCACTCCATGATAGGCAGTCTTCTGTACATCACAACATCCTGTCCTGATATAATGCAAGCTATTGGAATGGTAGGTTGTTTTCAGTCTTCTCGTAAACAAAGTCATTTGGTATCCGTCAAAAGGATATTTAAATATTTGAAGGGAACAATGACTTATGGCCTGTGGTATCCTAGAAATCAGAATTTCCAGTTAACTGCTTATTCAGATGCAGATTGGGCAAACTGTGTTGATGAGAGAAAAAGCACCAGTGGAGGAGAACTTTTTATGGGTTACTCATTAGTCGCATGGCTTAGTAAAAAGAAAGGATCCATTTCATTATCCACTATAGAGGCATAATACATTGCTGCTGCTACTTGTTGCACACAAATTTTATGGATGATACAAACTCTTGCAGATCTAAAGGTAAATTACACTGATCCCATTCCAATTCATTGTGAAAACACCAGTGCCATTAGTGTCTCCAAGAATCCTGTTCTTCATTCCAAGACTAAGCATATTCCAATCAAGTACCATTTTCTCAGAGAACAAGTTACAAACATAATTGTTCAACTGAATTATATACCTTCTACAGAACAGATTGCTGATATCTTTACCAAACCATTAGCAGCGACCCCTTTTGGATATCTTCGTCAAAAGTTGGGGGTTACAATCTCTTGTGTCTAATCTGTTCACCTGGTCAGGGGGAGTACTTATTGAATATCTGGTGTATTTCCAAAATGCTTATAGTCGACAGGGGGAGTATGTTTTGCAACAGATCAAGGGAAGAGTGTTTCTTCTTTGACATTGATGTCAAAGGGGGAGAAAAGAGTTTGGGAGGAGAGTCGAGTCCGAATGCATGTGGGTGTGCGTGTGGGTGCTTGTGTTGCCATCAATGCCAAAGGAAGAGATTGTTGGAAAATATTTAACTAACAGCGAATGACAAATATTTAACAGATATCGAATGCTTGTCATTGATGGCAAGTAGCATAAGTACAGGAAGAATGTAAAAAGGATTGATGGAAAAGGTACAAGAAGTTTGTAACAGATAGGCAAACAGAAGATAAGTTCAGGAAGGTCGAATGATTGAAGGCAAATGATCGAAGGAAATGCAACATTGATCGAGTGATCGAAGAGTCGTAAAGTTTGAGAAGAATTTATGATCGTTGAATTCCATTCAAAATTCCCGAAAGAAAAAGGGTCGTCAGATCTGAATGTAGACAAGAAGAGATCATTGAAGAGGAGGAAAGATCTCAGCCGTTAGATCCAAGCACAGGATCCGACCATCGTTGGATCAAGAAGAACCCGCACGTCCTTTAAGGTACAAGGAGAAGCGGGCGTAATCGCGATATGCAAAATCGCGATGTAATCTAAGCCGTCAGATCAAGGTTTGATCTAGACCGTTGATTCCATTCCATGTTGGAGTTTCGGGGATCAAGAGTTGAATATGTCAAAGTTTCTTAACATTAGGAATCCCGATATCGTGATATGCGAAATCGTGATTTAATCGCAGCCATTGAATCGAGATCAGATCTGGACTGTTGATCCGACCCCATGTCGGAGTTTCATGAATCGGGACTTTGAAGTGACAAAGACACTGGACATCAAGGATGTCGAAATCGTGATATGCGAAATCACGATTTAATCGCAGTCGTTGAATAGAGATCAGATCTGGACTGTTGATCCGACCCCATGTCGGAGTTTCGTGAATCGAGACTTTGAAGTGACAAAAACACTGGACATCAAGGATGTCGAAATCACGATATGTGAAATCACGATTTAATCGCAGTCGTTGAATAGAGATCAGATCTGGACCGTTGATCTAACTCCATATCGGAGTTTTGCGAATCGTGACATGGAGAGGCAAAGAACCCATTGCAACAAGAATCACGAAATCGCGATTCAATCGTAGCCATTGAATCAAGATCACATCTAGACCATCGGATCACAGGACATGTGGCAAGTGATCGAGATTTCACCGACTTGGGGTCAACGAAGCATAGTGTTGAAATTCACGAAATAAGAAGTCGCGAAAGTGCTTTTTGCATAGGCGCTTGGTTATGACCATAGTCATATTGGGGAAGGAGCTAGTGCAGAAAAGTTCTGTATCGGAACTTCAGAGATTGGGAAATGAAGTGTCGAGACACTCAGCACAGGACTGTCGAAATGATGAAACATGATTTAAAGGAAATGAATGAAAGATCTCATGAAGCCAATCAAATGGTGCAGGTGAAGTTGAACAAATATCGGAGGGTTACTGTTCTCTCTCGCAGTTAACTCCTCAGTTACGAATCTATTAGCGAAACAGACTCATGATTGCCAATCAGTTGGCGTTTCAGTTGCTTGGACAGTTGTCTTTCTTTTGCCGAAGGAAATGCGAAGTGTAACCGTCGTGGATGTACGTATAAAAGAAAATGAGACAGACAGCGTGAGGTTGGTTGTTCTGTATGAGAAAATAATAAAACAGTAAGAAAGGGAAAATCAGAGGGCGCAAAGTGAGATGGAGAAGATGCACAGCGTGAGATGAAACTCAGAGAAGAGAAAAAGATGATGAAGAGAAGTTGAAGCAGAGCAGTATAACAGAACACGTTGAAGAAGAGCGGAATGACAGAACAAGTTGATGTAGAGCAGATCTGCTGAACAAACAGAGGAAGAAATGAATTGCAGAATAGTTAGAAGATGACCAGATGTACAAAACAAAGAAAGATTGGTAAGAATTGATTTACCTATGTAGTTGCGTGTTTATTTATTCATTCATATACTAGGGAGGTTGGGAGGTGCTTGGGAGGACTGTTGTCCTCAGAGGTTCAAGTGGGAGCTTGAACACATGAAGTTGTAGCTTCCATCTGGTTGCAGCCAGAGAAACCAAGGTGGCAGGGTGGTGCAAGGGAGAACAAGTGTTCTCTGTTATACAGGTTGGAGCCTGTGTAACTGGAAGTTGGTGCTGGAACATATGGGGAGTTGGTGCTTCCTTCTAGTGGGTGCTAGAGAAACCAAGGAGTTGGTGCTTCCTTCTAGTGGGTGCTAGAGAAACCAGAGAGTTGGTGCTCTCAAACAAGTTGCAGCTTGTAAAACAGAGGTAGTAGCCTCACATTTAGTTGGTGCTCAATTAAAGATGATGTACAAAACTTAAAAGACTGCCTATCATTTCCAAGAAGAAGAGGTTTTCTCCCTTTATGGGTTTCCTCATGAAAATCTGTCTCTGTGTATATCTTATGTGTGACTGATGCTCCTTACTTTCACTGTCCATATGTTGTATATTTTTGATGATCACTTGAAGAAAGTTTAATAATGTTTTAATTGTTAAAAATTGTTTAAGCTCAGTTACAACTGATTCACCCCCCCCTCTCAGTTGTATTAGTAATTTCAACAATAATGAGATAGCCTATGTGGCTATGATGATGCTACCAATTGAATGATCTATTTGTGCTCAATACCATTACTTTTAATACCTTCCTAGCTAGGAGAGAGTGTTGATATTATGGTAGTTGTGGGAGGTATTAACCTATACGTGTAACCTTTGATGAGACTAGAATATTTTGGGAAGCAAGAGAAACCCTAAAAACATGTGTGAGAACCCTAGAAGACATGTCAGATCAAAAAAAATATAATATTAAGGTATTATACTCCAGGAAGACAAGTCGGCTCCATAGGAAAAATATAAACATAAAATATAATTACCAGAAAGTTAGGTCGGCCTAGCCAGAAAAATCATTGGACATATTAGTATAAATAGAGGACGTCTTGGCTCATTTTTTCACTCTCTCGCCTAGAAAACCAGAAACAATGCACAAGTTTGGAGGAGTGCAACTGCAGTTACTGCAACTAGGATATTTGGTCTTTGGTTATGGTTTGGACTTTCTGTCTTGGTTATGGTTTGGATTCTTTGTTTGGTACGCTAGATTTGGAGAGAAGTACGCTACTTTGGTTGGCTATTGGTTCTAGGGGTTTCTTTCATAATTATTTTTTTTGTCAAGGTTAAAGGTGCTCGAGGGTGGCTACGTGCCTATGGTTGGGCGACAATATTGCTATATTGTCTATGGAAAAACGAGCACATCTCTTTTATTCTAACAACTCTGTCCTTACAATATCCCCTCACTTATTAGTTTTATTATGTTGTTGAATATCCATACTACTGCTGAGGAATGTTTTTCTGTGATTTTTAATCACAGGTAGATGTATGAAAACATGGAATACAAGAAACTAGGGTTTTAATGACAAATTTTTTTCAATAGGCTGACATTGTACAAAGTTTTTATACAAATCACTTTATGCACATTTAGGAATGAGACAGGGCATTATTCAAACAAGAGATATAAAGAAAAGCATATGGAAGTTCTAACAAGAGGAAGACACCTGTAAATTCTCTGCTTAAAATAGGGTTTTTGATGACAATACAAGTATCATTTGACAACATGATAATGCATGCAATATTTAAACCTTGTTCGACAACTGATCAAAAAAACATTTCAAGCTGAGAGGGGTGCAAAGTCACTCTTTAAAATTTGAGCTTGTAAAAGAAGCAGAAGACAGGGTTTCAACAATGTTGGAACAAAGGGTTCGCAATGCCTGGAACAGAGGGTTCGCAGCGCCGGGGAAAATCAATGGAGCTAGTGAATTCTAAGTAATGGGAAATATGGATGAGGTCTAAAGGAAATGTGGTCTGGTGAGAAAGGCTCAAAACATCATGAAAGTGAATTTCAATCTGTCAGCAAAAGAATGGGACAATTCACAACGTCGATAGATAAGATGGCCCAAACCCTTTTCTCAACCCTCAAACATCATGAAAAATCTCATGGAGTACCTGGTGGACCTAGGCTTGATGCTAATGTATTTGAATTTGCATAGGGATGTTTTCAATCTGTCCAACCTCCAACCCTCCTCTTCAACCAGTCCACATCGCCAGTTCGCAACACCTGTCTACCAGTTCACAACGCCTGTCTACCAGTTCACATCGCCTGATTCAAACAAGAAATGCATACTTCAAGGAGACTATTAGTAGATATGATGACATGATCCCTGAAAAATTGGTTAAAATATGGTGTTGTAAACAATGAAATGTCCTCTTTCATGGTTCTTTAATTTTCAATGATGACAAATGAAAGCATGATGTACTTAGAGTACACTGCGAACTCTCCTTGCGAGTTGGAAATGCATACACTCGACTCTGACTTGACACTTAAATGAGTAAATGATGACAAAGAGAATCTTGTGTACAACATGGAGGTGTGAAATGTCAAGGTGATGATGAAAAATTCAAAGATGTGACTCATGAGGGTTTAATCACCTTGTCATGATAACCAAAATACATAACCCAAAGACTCTAGACCAAGGCAAGACTAACTCTAGCTTATTCAAATTAAATTTTAAGTGATGACTATAATAAGAAGACATGAAAATATATGACTCAAAAAACATAACTGAAATGATTTTTTGACCTTACAATCCTATGTGTTAACATTTGGCTCCACAAGGGATGGCATGCTCCCTGTGAGCTGCCAAAAACATGCAGTTCCAGTGTCTTATCCAAGGGCTATGGGGTCATTATTGAAGGCAAATAAAAATATTAAAACTGATATTTACAATGAAAGGAAGCCACTCATGGCTTTAAGAAAAGTATTTCTTTATAAAATGCCCATTGACCAGGCCACCGGAAAATTCAGTATCTTTCAAGCTCTGCAATTTGAAAGTATTATTTTGCAAAACATTAGAAATATTGAAAGGACCAATCCACAAGGCTTCAAATTTACCTTATTTACCCTTGTCTTTCCTTTGTGCATCCCATTTGAGCACCATATATCCTAGCTAGAAATCTTCCTTCTTCACCTTCTTGTCAAAAGATTCCTTGATTTTCTGCTGATGGCTCTGTGCTTTATCAAAGAGATGCTCCCTGGTCTATTGTACTTACACTAGCTGATGCATCCTCTTGATCATGTCATATGGTTCTTCTTGTTGGTCTTGAAGAAAATTTTCCACATGTACGACTAGTTGAGTAGAAAAAATAGCTTTAGTTCCATAGACCATCTGCAATGGAGTAGTCCCAATTGATCTCTTGGTAGTTACTCTATCTGCCCATAGAGAAAACTTCATTTTTGAATTCAAAGACTTTTTGTTATCCTCCAACAACTTTTTGATGATATTTACTAGGCTCTTGTTGGAGGATTCTTCTAAGCCATTACCTTGAGGGTAGTATGGATTAGAGTGAATAAGTTGAATCCAAAAATTTTCACAAAACTTTATCAGAGGCTTAACTTTAAAAGCTACAACATCATCAATCACAATCTTGTTAGGACAACCAAACCTTGACAAAATATCTTCTAGGAAGCCAATAACTACTTTATGTGCATTTCTTGTGGGAATGGATTCTATCCACTTGGTGAAATAATTAGTGGCAGTTAGGATCCAACGATGTTGGCCACTTGAAGCTAGATGGATTTCTCCAATAAAATTTGGAATAGAGGGTTTGCAACGCTGTGGACAATCAATGGAGCTAGTGAATTCTGAGTAATGGGAAATATGGATGAGGTCTAAAGGAGATGTGGTCTAGTGAGAAAGGCCCAAAACATCATGAAAGAGAATTTCAATCTGTCAGCAAAAGAATGGGACAGTTCACAACGTCGATAGATAAGCTGGCCAAAACCCTTTTCTCAACCCTCAAACATCATGAAAAATATCATGGAGTACCTGGTGGACCTAGGCTTGATTATGATGTATTTGAATTTGCATAGGGATTTTTGCAATCTATCCAAACTCCAACCCTCCTCTTCAACCAATCCACATCGCCAGTTCACAACACCTGTCTACCAGTTCACAACGCTTGATTCAAACAAGAATTGCATACTTCAAGGAGACTATTAGTAGATACGATGACATGATTCCTAAAAAATTGGTTAAAATATGGTGTTGAAAACAATGAAAAATCTTCTTTCATGGTTCTTTAATTTGCAATGATGACAAATGAAAGCATGATGTACTTAGAATACACTGCGAACTCTCCGAGCGAGTTGGCAACGCATACACTCGACTCTGACTTGACACTTAAATGAGTAAATGATGACAAAGGGAATCTTGTGTACAACATGGAGGTGTGACATGTCAAGGTGATGATGAAAAATTCAAAGATGTGACTCATGAGGGTTTAATCACCTTGTCATGATAACCAAAATACATAACCCAAAGACTCTAGACCAAGGCAAGACAAACTCTAGCTTATTCAAATTAAATTTTAAGTGATGACTATAACAAGAAGACATGAAAACCTGTGAATTATGTAAATATATGACTCAATAACATAACTGAAATGATTTTTTGACCCTTATAATCCTATGTGTTAACATTTGGCTCCACAAGGGATGTCATGCTCTATGTGAGCTGCCAAAAACATGCAGTTCCAGTGTCTTATCCAAGGGCTATGGGGTCATTATTGAAAGCAAATAAAAAAACTAAAACTGATATTTACAATGAAAGGAAGGCACTCATGGCTTTAAGAAAAGTATTTCTTCATAAAATGCCCATTGACCAGGCCACCAAAAAATTCAGTATCTTTCAAGCTCTGCAATTTGAAAGTATTATTTTGCAAAAATTTAAAAATATTGAAAGGACCAGTCCACAAGGCTTCAAATTTACCTTGTTTACCCTTGTCTTTCCTTTGTGCATCCCATTTGAGCACTAGATATCCCTGCTGTAAATCTTCCTTCTTCACCTTCTTGTAAAAAGATTCCTTGATTTTCTGCTGATGGCTCTGTGCTTTATCAAAGAGATGCTCCCTAGTCTATTGTACTTCCACTAGCTGATGCATCCTCTTGATCATGTCATTTGGTTCTCCTTGTTGGTCTTGAAGAAAAATTTCCACATGTAAGGCTAGTTGAGTAGGAAAAATAGCTTCAGTTCCATAGACCATCTACAATGGAGTAGTGCCAATTGATCTCTTGGTAGTTACTCTATCTGCCCATAGAGAAAACTTCATCTTTGAATTCAAAGAATTTTTGTTATCCTCCAACAACTTTCTGATGATCTTTACTAGGCTCTTGTTGGAGGATTCCTCTAATCCATTACCTTGAGGGTAGTATGGATTAGAGTGAATAAGCTAAATCCAAAAATTTTCACAAAAAATTATCAGAGGCTTAACTTTAAAAGCTACAACATTATCAATCACAATCTTGTTAGGACAACCAAACCTTGACAAAATATCTTCCAGGAAGACAATAACTACTTTATGTGTTGTATTTCTTATGGGAATGGATTCTATCCACTTGGTGAAATAATTAGTGGCAGTTAGGATCCAATGATGTTGGCCACTTGAAGCTAGATGGATTTCTCCAATAAAATCTAATCCCCATTGTTGGAAAGGACCAGATACCACTATGGGATTTAGAGGCAAATATTTTAGCTGTTGTTTGCCTGAGATTTTTTGACATTTATCACATGCCCTGATCTTTACACATACATCAGTTAATAAAATAGGCCAGAAGTTCCCAGATTTGAGTATTTTATATCTTGTAGTCCTCCAAAAATGATGACCTCCACATAGACTATCATGAAAATCATTCATGGTTTGGTTTTCCTCTTCTGGATCCAAGAATATTAAAATAAACCCTACAAGATCATTCTAATACAAAACATGATCAACAATACAATATCTGATTGCTTTGAGCTTTAAATAACTCACCTTATTCTTCTCAAATCCAGTAGGAGGCTGCAATGTTTGCAAGAAATGGATGAGGTCCTTGTACCAACTACACTCTGTCAATTTTGGGCTGATATGTGAGCTGATGTTAGTAATATCAGTCTATTGATATACAAAATCTACATTCATGAAATTAACCCCAAGTGCCTTACAATTTGATTCAGCTAAACCTTGTCCTTTCACTAGCATGGTAGGTTTCATTTCAAGATAAAACTTCAGAATTTTGACACTCCACTTACTCCTCTTTCCATCTATGTCAGGATGAATTAGAGTTTTTTTAACAGATCTTGAAGGGACATAAGCAATAATTTCAAAATGCAGAACATATACTCTAAAATCTTTGAGGGATTTTATCAAAGAATAAGCTTTCTTATCCATGATTTCATATCTGACTTCAACATCTCTCAAAGCTCTGCTGAAAAAAGAAATAGGCTGCTCCATTCCATCTGAGTTTTTTTGAAGGAGGACAAAAACTAATGTATCATTTGAGGAAAAATAAAATATCAGAAATTCTTTTGAATAATCAGGGCTGATAAGAACATGTGCCTCAATAAGTTCTTGTTTAATTTGATCAAAATAATTCTTATCTTGAAGTGTCCATTTTACCTCATTCCCCTTTCTCAACATGGATGTGATAAACTTAAATAACTCAAAAAATTTGGAAATAAATCTTGTTGGAACAGGGGCATGCCTAGGGTTCAACGCTTAACAACGCACCAACAAAACCCCGACTACTGACCCTTTCGGAAACACCTGCTGTTACACCTCAAAATTACTCACTTTGACAGTGTCACAAGTGTCATCATTACAAGTGTTGTAAGTGTCGCATCTTGTCTGCAAGTGCCGCATCTTGAATATAAGTGTTGCACATGTCACAAATAGTATACTTCCATCTTTCCTATGTTGTGCCTCTAACGACATCACAAAGACACTTAAGACACCCCAAAGACTAGTTTTGAAGAAGAAAAGTCTCTTGACAGGGAGTACAAACCTTTGCCCATTGAAAAAACCACTAAAAAATGGATTTTGGAGAGGAGCGCTCCCCTACCCACTGTCAGGAAGTGCTAGCACTCCCAAAGCCTATTTAGGGAGTGTTTGAGTGCCTTGTGCACCCTTTTGGGGGAGCACTACCCTCCTTTTAGTAAGTTTTGGGTTTGTTGAGACAAACAAGGAAAGAATCCATCAACTCCTAAAGGTAGTTGGATTCGAATAGATGGTCAAGGTATGATCTTAGGGAATATCCTCAACTGAAGGAGAGGAATCCTCAACTTATCCAAAAGATCTCTCAAGTGGTTGAACCTCTCCAAGGTTATATAAGGACGCCTTCTCATGGTGAAAGGTACATGGAAAAGATTGGAGATGTGAAACTTATGATCTCATGAGTGAGATGTCATCAAAGCAATCAATGGAGATTATTTGAGCAAAGGGGTTGGACAAGGAGAACTGGAAGAATTTGTTGCACCTTCATTCAAAGGATTGTAAGTACTTTTACTTGTTCTCATTAATAATCAATGCTTGGCCTGTTTCTTTCAAACTTATGTTTGTTCCATATGAGTTTGTCTACAGTAGATGGATCTATGATTGAGCTAATCTTAGTAGAGTAGGAATTCCATTGTATCTTTGTTTGTCCTACAGGACCTATCAAGGAGCTCAGGATCGAAGCTCAACCATGAATTTGCAAGGACAAACATCGCTAATAAGGTACATATGTTTCTCCTTCTCTTTCATTGATTAGCTTGATTAGATCTAAAAGGAAGTCAGTGTCCATATTAAGCACTTTTCTGTCTTAGCCTTAGGAGTCTAGAGACCAAGAGGGAATCCACTTGTTCTCAGGGGGATTCACCTACAACACCTGCGAAGCAGATGAAGTCTCACCTGAGGTAGAAGCAGGGGGGGTTATAGGACGCAGGTGTATGTAACCAGGTTGGGACATGAATCTGTGATAAGAGAACTTCGTAGAATATTATGTTAACACTTAGGAAGTGAACATGCATTAGTTTATTAACCTCATTGACATCATAGAGCATAATCAAAGACAGATAAACATAGTAACAACATGTGATTATGCACCCTGAGCACTTAACACTTAGCACTGTGAGTTAAATCTAGCATTCATTTACCCTAAGTAAAGTACTTAAGAAACAAAATATATATTCATTACACATCATAATCAAAGCACTAAGAAAATACATAACATAAAGATATTACACAAAGAAAACCATGAGACACCTAATATACGTGGTTCACCCTAGGGTGGGGCTACGTCCACAAACCACTTTGCCTCTTTATTATTCACCAAGATATTACATCCAGTCACTCCTGTGCACTAAGCCACAGAGTCAAAATTCGCACAAGACATGAGATCTACGCACTAAGCACTAGATTCTCCTTCTTTACCTTCCAAAAATAGGTCAAATGCATAGAGCCAAAATCTCTTATCAGGACACTTAGCCCCTGCTCCACACTGAGCATCACAAGCACTAAGAACAATATACAAAATCACAGTCGAGCACAAATCCTCGACCACATACATTCCTTTTCACATAGAACTATTGTTTCACACAGAACTACATCTTCTACACTACATTCCTCTTTATTTATACTTTAAAAACCCTTACAATAAGGCCTAAACATGAGGAAAACCCATGGGCTGACATCCCATAAACTCATTACAAAACCTAGAGGACCCCTTACGGGTCCACATAACCCTCAAAATAGGTGAGATCCATGATCTCTTCTCCACCTGGGCGCTCCTACTTCGACCAACGTGTAGAAGTCCCAAAAGTGGGCCAAAAACTCCAAAACTGACCAAATTTTCCTTGAAACTTGGTCGAGGGCCAACAAGCCCCCAACACTCACCTGTGACTTGTCCCAAGTCACTCAAGTCTGAACAATGATGCTTCAAAATCCTTGAGCTTAACTTAAGCTGCCCCGACTTGCTGCCTCACCTGAGCCTCCTGCTCATCGAACTCCTGGGTTGTCTTCTCTATAATAGGCCCTTCCAAGCATTGTTCTACTACTACAACTACTTGATCTAACTGTGAACCCTAGCTATCGATATCCTTGAGTACCTTGCAAGCTTCATCCTGCACAGGTTGTAACTTCTGTGTTACTTCCATCACCTTATCCTGGAGGGCAGTCATCTGCTGTTGTACTGTGTGTTGCTCCTGGGATCTCTTTATCCTTTCCACTGCTGTGATCAGCTTCATCTGTGCCTATAATAAAAATGCTTGTTGCTGCACCTCCTGTAACTGAGCCTCTAGATTCTTTAACTTTGGATCCTTGGTGAGGCATTCATATGTCTGGGTGCTTCTGTCACTCAACTGTTTACGTGCCGAGGTGAGGGATTTTATACTTGCTACTATGTTTTTGGCGGACTCCTCCCTCTGGTCACGTACCTCCTGCAGGGTGCTCGACACTCTAGCTTTTAACAGACAATGGATAACCAAACAGACAGGCGGGGTATACTTTCAGATAATGACAAGCAACACAATTTAACACTTGGAAAATTATTGACTTAGATCAGTCAGTCACGGGTAGCAAAAAGTGGTCCTAGCACCACGATCGATGAGTTAAATCAACGAGGTGACGTGATGGATCTTCCAACTGACATGAACTAGAGTTAAATGCTTCCATTAATGTAAATCTAGCCATTATGGTGCGGTCTCAACGTCCAAAAGAAATCTATAAACCCATAAATGTGTTTCCTAATCATTATGGAGCGTCATTCTAATGGTCGGGGCACCTCCAATGGTTATATAAATTCGCCAGGGTGAAGTCCAAATCTGCGCGGACCTGTTGTTCTAGCAAGGGTCAAACCCTGCGACCCTGCCTCCTATGAGGTTCCGATCTGTGAAGTCTTCCATATGGTTTCCTTAACTTCTTGTAGATTTTCCAACTTAGCCTTCTTTTTATTGAGCTTCCTTTCCTTCTTTCCTTTTATTTGAGTCTCTTTAATTGTTTCTAGAATCCTCTTTCCATTTTTATTCTTATCTTCCCCTAGCATAGTGGCTTTGCGCTATTGAGGTACCCTAAAAGGTTCTGAAGTTAATATCCTTTTTCTTAACATTTCTTGAGTGGGCACACTTCTCTCTTGGGTAGATAGGTCCTTCAATCCTTCCTGCATTCATTCAACCTTGATAGCTAATTCTTTTTCTTTCTATCCCTCTTGCGTTGTTACTTTGCTATGTTGCTTCGACTTATTCTCTCGTTATTCTCTTAGTTGGTCTATTTTCCTAGCTATGAAATCCCTTAATTCTTTATTTTATTTTTATTTTTTTCGTAGTTTCTTCCTTTGATTTCCTTCTAATCTGATCCTTCTCAATCCAAGTCTTACCTAAAAAAAGTGGGAAAGGGGCGTTGTGCTCAACAAACCTAATAACTTCAAGTTCTTCTTCAGTTGATGTTCCATGAACAATAATAGGTACAATAGTCACTCTTCCACATAAAGTTATCATCTTTCCCTTAAACAAGCCTATCCTTCCTAAAGAAGGTACCACAATAGGATTTCCCAAAACTTCCCAAGTTTCTTTTGTCATAATATTCACTTGTGTCTCTTCATCCAAGACTATACAGTCTATGTCGAAGTCTTTGATTCTTTCACTTATGCGTTATTTTGCTTTCAGGATTTCTGGTAAAATGACATCTTTATGAACATTCATTGTTTCTTCCAACTGTAATAACATAGTCTGAACTTCCTCTGACCTTTTCTCTTTATGACTTTCTAACATACCCTTAGTCTCTTGACTCTTTTCATAATTTTCTTGTCTTATGTCCCTCCCTTCAACTTTAACAATAACCCTTGGACAATCCTCAACCTCATGACCAACAATCTTACAACAAAGAAAAATAGGGCCTACCCCAGGGAATTCCTTAGCAAGATGTCCTAGCCTTCTACAATTATAACACAAATTATATCCTCTTTTTCTCTTAAATGTTCCCCAAGCTTTTCTGTACTGCACACTTCCCCTAGGATCATAGTGTTGGACCTACAATTTGCAAAAATTCTTTCTAGGTTTATGCATCCACTTATTAGTCCAAAAACTCTTTCTATGCATAGGAATAACATATCTTTCTTCATTTCCATTAAATTTACTCAAATAACCTCTTTCTTTAAATTGTGCCCTAGCCTTCAAACTAAGAAAAAATCTATTAAACATACTTAAATTCATGCTTTCAAAACAAAAAATTTCACTTATCTTTCTCTTACCAAAGCACAAAGCTTGCCTCCTTTAGAATCTTACCTCTTTTCTTCAGAACAACTTACCTTCTTGGCACAAAGCTTCACAAGTCAAGTAGAGTACTGCACACTTCATCAATAGATCTACGCACAAAGATTTTCTTTTTCTTTACTTAAGTTCCCAACAACCATAGTTTCAGGTCCCGACAACAGAACCATTTGTTGGAACAGAGGTAGAGCCATGGTTCAATGCTTAACAATGCACCAACAAAACCCCAACTACTAGCCCTTTCAGTAACACATGTGAAGCATATGAAGTCTCACCGGAGGTATAAGAAGGGGGGGTTACGGGATGCAGGTGTCTATAACCAGGCTGGGACACAAATATCTGATAAGAGAAATTCATAGAATATTCTGTTAACACTTAGGAAGTGAACATGCATTAGTTTATTAACCTCATTAATGTTGCAGAGCATAATCAAGGACAGATAAGCACAATAAAAACAAGTGATTATGCGCCCTGAGCACTTAGCACTGTGAGTTAAATATAGCATTCATTTACCCTAAGTAAAGTACTTAAGAAACAAAATATATATTCATTACACATCATAATCAAATCACTAAGAAAATGCATAACAAAAAGACACTACACAAAGCAAACCATGAGACACCTGATATACATGGTTCACCCCAGGGTGGGGCTATGTCCAAAAACCACTTCGCCTCTTTATTATTCACCAAGATCTTACATCTAGTCACTCTTGTGCACTAAGCCACAAAGTCAAACTTCACACAAGACATGAGATCTGCGCACTAAGCACTAGATCCTCTTTCTTTACCTTCCAAAAATAGGTCAAATGCACAGAGCCAAAATATCTTATAACGACACTTAGCCCCTTCTCCACACCGAGCATCACAAGCACTAAGAGAAGTCTACAAAATCACAGTAAAGCACAAAGCCTCGAACACATACATTCCTTTTCACACAAAACTACATATTCTACACTACATTACTCTTTATTTATACTTTACAAACCCTTACAATAAGGCCTAAACATGGGGAAAACCCATGTGCCGATATCCCATAAAACCGTTACAAAACCCAGAGGACACCTTATCGGGTCCACATAACCCTAAAAATAGGTGAGATCCACGATCTCAACTCCACCTGGGTGCTCCTACTTCGACCAACGTGTTGAAGTCCCAAAAGTGGGCCAAAACCTCCAAAACCAACCAAAGTTTCCCCGAAACTTGGTCGAGGGCCCACAAAAGGGACTTCTTGGGATTAAGTGGCAGTCCATATTTTCTTCATTTTAGGAACACCTTCTCCAAATGTTGATAATGATCTTGATCATATTTTGAAAACATTGTGATTTCATCCAATTAGATCACCACAAACTTATCCTTTTCTCCAATAAAAGAAATATCCATTACACGCTAAAAGGTTGCCCCTGCATTCATGAGACCAAAGGGCATCTTAGCATACATGAATGTACCCCAATGAGTGGTGAATGTTGTATTCTACCTATCTTCAAGTAAAACAAAGATCTTATTGTAGCCTAAAAATCCATCAATAATGGACATCCTTTCTGATCCTGTCACCCTTTGCAAAATATGCTCCATCTTAGGCAAGGGGTAATTATATTTCCTAGAACGCTTGTTTAAATTTCTGAAATCAACACAAATTCTGATTTCTCCATTCTTTTTCCTAACAGGGACAAGATTAGCTATCCACTTAGAATACCTCAAAGGTATGATGATCTGAGCATCAAATAATTTTTTGACCTCCTTCTCCATGATGGGCACCAACATAGGATTGATCTACCTTAGTTTCTATCTAAATGGTTTGGTATTATCCTTCAAAGGTATTTTATGCTCAATAATTCTTGTATCATAAGTTTTAAAAGCATCATACTTCCAAGAAAAGAAATCAAGAAATTCCTCTAATAGTTTGTTATATTCATCTTTTTTTTTTTTTCTGACAGACTACTAGACAACTTGACATACTTGGGATCTTCATCAGCACCTAAATTGCACTCTGTCAAATCGACATCTTCATTTGAACCTCTCACTTTCACAACCACATAATTTCTATCAAATAATCTCTCCAAAGGAACCAATCCCTTGGGAATATGATTGTTAGGCAACTGGACAATCTTGTGGTCTACAATATTGTTCAAGAATTTATCAACACGAGGACTGTTTTCATCATCTGGGTTTTGATCAATGTGAAGAGCAAAAAATTCCTCTACCGTTTCCATAAATATTTTTATTTCAAGATCATATTTAAAAAACTTCCAATGTCTGACACTATCAAGTATAGAAGGCCTATAATTTACATCAACATCATACTTGAGCTTAGGATGTAGTGGGACTTTAAAGTTACTAGTAGAAACAACTAGGAAATCAACCAATGCATTTTCTTCCCCAGGAACAAAGGATATGTTGAAATTTAGGAAGAAATTGTCAATAAGATCCCATACCTCATTCTTGTAAGTCCTCGGCTTGGGATTCTTTGCTTTATATAAATTTCTAACCTAATGTACAATCAACTTTGCATCTTAAAAAACTGATAATTCTTCAATTTTCATATCTTTAGCATTCCTCAGCCCCAAAACTAGGGCCTCATATTCTGCATTGTTGTTTGTGGTTTCAAATTATAATTTGAAAGAAAAAGTTATGACTTCTTGAGAGGGGGGAATGAAAACAACTCCAACACCATCACTATCTTTAGAATATGCCCCATCAAAAAACATTTTCCAAGTTTGAGCACCTTGTTTGACTGTTTCACATGTTGGTGATGGCTTTCTTATTTCCAGAGGTGACCGAGGAAGATCAATGAGTTGCAGATACCAAATCAATGTCAACATCATAAATAGGATGGTTTGTGGGATTACCTTCATCACTAATAATATAAGCCAACTGTGCTTCTCTATACAACCTTCTGTATTGTGGCATAAGAGAGATCCATCTGAAATGTCCCTTCCAATCTTTTAATCCATGATCTAGACAATAACATCCCAAAATTTGTGGGGACATTTGAAACTAAAATATCCATGACAATACTCTTCATGGGAAGTTGAAAGAGAGTAACAACCAAATATTTAATCACCCCAAGGCATTTCACTTTTCTTGAATCAAAGGAATATAGATCATGATATGGTTTGGTGATCTCTAAACCTAGTTCATCCATGACAGATTTAGGCATTAAGTTATGGAATGCACATGAGTCCATTAGGCAATTGTGCAAGAAATTTTCATGTACATTTAATGAGGTATAAAAAGGAGGAGAGGAATCATCTCTATCTTCTACTAAGGGCCTCAATATAACTGGATTTTTTTCCTCTTGCAAATTTACTGAATCTATTGAATGGGAAGAAAAATCAGATTGCAAAATCTTAGAAATGGACTTCTTGAAATCTTCATTCTTGATCATCTCTAGGAATGGGACTAGAATTTTAATATTCTAAATTTCATTCTCAAAGTTAAAAGAAGATGGGGATTTCATAATTTTTTTTACTTCTTGGACAGGGGATTTAACCACAAGATAATTATTTTGTTCTTCATTTCCTTTCTTTGGTGCAACCACTGTTTTAGTAGAGGGTTCTAATTTTTTAGGCTGATTGAATGTACTAGGATTTCCATATTTCTGTTTTGACCTCAAGTTGTACTTATTCTACATTTCATTTGTTTTCTCTCCCTTACTTAACTCATTTAGTTGACTATTCATTAGAGACTCTTCATAAGCAGATTGAGTTAGGTGAGGGGAAGTAGATGTGTCTCCTAGACAATGAGTTTCTTGATCAACTTCCTCATTTTCTCCCTCTTCATCATCAACCAGATTGTTTTGAAGAGGGGCCTGAACCTTTTGATCTTCTCTATTCCTTTGATCTCTTTGAAGAATTTGAGGTGCATTATTTTGTCTTCTGAAATTGTTTCTTTTTCCAAAATCTTGTGTATTTCTATTGACTTCTCTCCCCTCAATTTTTAGTTTTTCCATTTCTGCAGAAAGTGACTTGACTAACTTAGTCAATTCATCCA
>ML798308.1:0-22932 GCA_009831015.1 Picea engelmannii | reverse complement strand
AGGAGGTATAATTACAACTAATGGCCTAAAGCCGACATAAATAAAATAACATTACTAATATAATATGCCCCAATTAAGGGGTAATGAGCCAATATTAGGTCTTAACAAGGCATAGTTCTAACCATCAAACATCAACGTTCCATTTTTAGTGCACTCCATGATCTTCCTTCTAATGGTTAGACTATTTCTTGAGGGAACCTGCTCTGATTCCAATTTTTGGAATACTGAGAGGGGGGGTGAATCAATATTGAGAAATTTATACCACTTTTAACTAGAACATTAACTTATCAATTATTCATATATGATTTCATTTACCATATCATAAGCATAAACAATGCATCACATCATACACAGATAAACACAACAACAATATTTTACGTGGAAACCCAAAATGGGAGAAAACCGTAAACTGCTTTCTTATATATCAAAGATTACATTCATAGGAAGCAAAAAATTCCAAATTATCCAGAACCAACAAGAAGGAGGATCCAACCCCCTATTTACAGGATCCAACCTGAAGGAAGCTGCAACTCTATGAATTCTCCAGCTGTAACTGGAAGGAGGCTCCAACCCCCTAGCTTACATAATCCAACCTAAAGGAAGCTCCAACTCCATGTATTCTCCGGCTCCAATCGAAAGGAGGCTACGAACACCTAATTTACAGGCTCCAACCTAAAGGAATCTCCAACTCCCTGTGTTTTGTGGCTCCAATCGGAAGGAGGATACAATCCCCTTTCCTTTCCCCATCCTACTGTCCTGAAATATAAGTGTAGACTCAACCTATCACTACCACTGATATTGTCACTACACTGTCACTAATACATCAACATGTCTCTATCACAACAACTTGTCACTGTCATTGTCACTGTCACTACCACATCAACCTGTAACTGTCACTATCACATCAACCTCTCACTGTCACTGTCACTTCAACCTGTAACTTCCACTGATATTGATACTGATACATCATAAACTAGACTAGATCATACACCAATACCATCACCAATACCATCTCTCAACCACATTCCCAACATCTCTAAAACATGCCTTTAGTCATGTGCCAAATATGTACCAAGAATATACCAAGATCACCAAGAAGTGGCTCGACATGTATCATATCATCATCAAGATATGTGTCTCAACCATGTACCAAAACATCAACGATATGCAATAACCAAATACCAAAATATATTCCATATACCATGTACCAAGATGCATCAACTATGTGTCATAAAATCCATCAACCATGTACCAAAACATGTACCATCACATCCATCAACCATGTACCATGAAATGTGCCTCAACCATATACTATATCACTCATGATATGTCTCAATTATGTCATACATAATGTACCATAATATATTCCAAAGAAAGTACTATAACATCGATGATGTACCTCAACCAAGTACCAACATCACCAAGACATGCCTCAAGCATGTACCATAACATCATCAAACATAACCCTCAAAACATGAATATAGAAAATCTATAACATAATTGGCCGTATCATCATACTATGCTCAGAATTCAACAACTTGAAAAACACATCTTCTTCAAATCAGCCTCAGCCTCGTTGCTCAGAGACCAGTCATCTAGCGGGGCCTTGTGGGACAAGTGTCATACAACCTGTGGGGATGCCTCACGGGACACCTGTAGCCTGACCCGCGGGGTTCAACTAAATTAGGGTTTCATAAACCCTTCATTCCTACAACTTTGAGACTTCCACACTTCTTTGCTTCCTTAGATTCGCTACGAAAGTATTCATCAATAGATCACTTTCTCACTTAGGACATATTCAATGAACTTGCTTGTTCAAATGAAAGGCTTCTTGTTGTGTATTTATACTTTTTCTAAATAACTTCTTTCCTTCACTTTAGGGTCGACCTGTATTTTCTTGTTATAACTATTTTACCCTTAATTAATTACTTGTAACTTCTTGTTATAACCGTTTAGGGGCCTCTTAACCATTCTTCGGGGCTTCCAACTTTAAGAGGGCATAACTCCTCAACCATGAGGAACCACGTGGAATACCACCTATCAATGGAAACAAAAGGACGAGGAATATCCATATGTGAGGTTTTTTCATGCATGTGCCATTTACTTCATCCTCTCTTTCCTCTGAAACAAGTTTGGGCTTCATGACCACACCTTTGGGGCTTCAGAACCACTCAACCACTTAGCCATCTTTCTAGGGCTTCTTGTAGACTTCTTTAAAGCGTCTTCCCATGAGGGCCATGCTTAAAGCTACACCATAAGGGGAATACTTTGGAAACTTCTACAAATACACCCGTTACTTATAAATGCTTCTTATAGGGTTGACAAAGGTTGACATTACTTCTTTGAGGATCGACCAGGGTTGACATCAATGACAACCAACCATCCAATATATTGTTTCTACTAGAAAAACTGAATTTGTGTCTCTACAAGAGAAACATCCTTAGTGGGAGAGTACTTGGAAGGTGCTAAGTATGCAATGGATCTTAAGATCACTAATTGAATATTTTATGTGAGCAAGAGAGAGAGAGGGGATACTAGGCCTTCAATGTATCTCTATTGGAAAAACCAAAAAATGGTTGGAAAATAAAGGGAATGAATCCTTGCTTGTGGCTATGGAAGCCTACAAAGAAGGTATTAGATCCCTTATGTTAGTTGTGGAAGCTATCTCTGATACCATTTGATATGTAATTAGATAAGATAAACTGTAGAATAGATAATTAGTTTCAAATTCAAAAAACAACTATTACATACTAAATGTCGTATTTTGAAGGAAAACCAAAATGGGGACAATTAAAGTTGACCGTGTCTTCCCCTTTTATTTAAATATTATCTCTAACTACTTAATAGTAACTAATTACAAATAGAACTTATAGAACTAATGACTAATTATGAATAATAGCAATAGTTATAACAACATTTGAATTAATTTTTCCACAAAGATAAGTTTTTTTTATTTCAAGATATTACAATAACTAGAATTACACATTAGAAAAGATATGCAATAATCACAATAAATAATGATTTTGTTTTTTTTTGTACATACAAGCTATTAAATTGTTATTTCCCTTCTCTTAATTTACAAGTATTATGGTTACTTTATTTTTTTACATTAAACTTGTTATAGTTCATTATTTGTCTCTCTCTCTCTCTCTCTCTCTCTCTCTCTCTCTCTCTCTCTCTCTCTCTATATATATATATATATATATATAATTGTTATTTCCCTTTTCTTAATTTACAAGTATTGTGGTTACTTTCTTTTTTACATTAAACTTGTTATAGTTCATTATTTGTATCTCTATCATTATCATTTTTTGTAAATACACACGTTTTTTTTTTTTTATTCTATTTGTAAATCATACACACAAAAAGTCTCAGCTATTGGTATGGCACTAGGGAAACCAAACCAATAGCAGAGAAATATATTTTTTGTCCAAATATTTTGTTCTATGTTTTTAAATATTCTTTGTCTATCTAGATAAGCTATGTAAATATGCTTTTGAGGGCCTCTAGAGAACAATACATAGTGAGGCTTTCTCTTCATTATATCAAAATGAAAAAGGAAAAGCATACTAGTTAACCAGATGGAGGTGGAGCCTAAGGCTCCTACGGAGGAGCGAAAGTTGCTTGCCTGTTGGGTTGCATTGGAGGGAGGGAGACATGCCAAGACCTTGCGAAGGAGTAAGTGAAATTCATCCAACTAGAGTTAAATGGTACTTTGTGCTTCATCCCTGGTTTGCAACATTTTCTCTAGAAGCATCTTCAAATTCCAGTAGAGTTCCATTTTTTTCCAGTATTTTGATTCATGTTTGCGTGAGCTTCCAATGTCAGGGACCCAATTGATGATCCCTTCATCCACCTCCTGGGTTGGAATCAGGGTGCATTCCATCTATATGTCTTCTTCGACCTCTTCAATTTTCTCCCGGATGTGTTGAGGAATTTCCTCCTGAAAGGTTGTCGCTGCTACATGAGCGTCTTGTTGAATTCAGGTCATTGGAGTTCTTGCTTCTCTGCATATGGAGGAGGTCTCTTAAGGTGAGAATCCTCCTCATCTATAACCTATACTATGTCCTCTACGAGGATCCATGGTGCTCACAAGTTTCTTGTCAAATTGGAGGTGCACGTCATTCCATGGTGAGTTTGGGGTCAACTTGTAGCTCTGTCGACTGTGGAGACCTATTCGAGCCATAGATTTCCATATTTCCCAGTGCTGAGCATTCAACATATTCTTGAGGTTATTGGGACTATAAAATTCCTCAATGCTCCTGTCACCCTTCTTATTCATATTACCTAACCTCGAAATCTTGGTGGATCCTTCCATTAGCACCATTGTACTATCAACATGCTACTTTAATTGTCTAATTGAGTTGTCATGGTACATGGTGTACTTATAACTTCTCACCTGAAAGATGTCACATGCACTTCCCACATTCTCTTTGCCTTGAAAACTGGGTGGCAAAGGATTCATGCTCGATGTGGTGGGTACACATTTATTGTTCATTGGGGGGAAAAGGTTGGGCCCAAGGGGACGTCATCATAACTAATGTCGATGTCACGCATGCTCGATCATGAAAGGTGGTGGTTCGTATTCTTTCCCACATGGTCGATGTCATGAATTCTTGATATGGAAAATGGATTGTCTAGTTATAGTCTTATCACCAGATAATTCCATCCTCCCTATGGTTGAATATGCCAAATAATTTCCTAAATTTGGTGGATATGGGCAGATTTCATGGATCCTATTTTGTAGTGGTTTGTTCAACCACATCTACCAATTTGGTATGTGTGCACTAAATTGGATAAACAATTTTGTAACTAAATGAACTTTGTTTTATATTCATGTAAGCCCATAGAGGCATAGTGGAATAGGAGGAATAATGAAGTTTGTGAAGAAGGTCGAATGGTTGTATGTACCATTGGAAGCCTGAAATTGATGGTTGTTGTATTCATCTCCCTTGAATAGTAAATCAAAGAACGATTTCCATTTCCGCGTTGAAGTTTCCCTTACAAGAAGGGTTTTACCACATAAATATCTGTGTTAAATTTATGTGTATGTTATTTTCATTGATCTTGTGTATTTCGTTTCAGCTGCATAATTTGTTACTTGCTGATTTTCGCATTAGACAAGTATAACAAGTGGTATCAAAGCAGGTTGGAGGAGAGGGTGTCGTGGGCATCAAATTCTCAGAGGAGAAGCAAGAGTGAAATATGTGCGAGGTGCGTCAATTTAAAATCGTCGCAGGTATCTACTCTGAGAGGGTGCATCGATTTATAATCTACCTCTCGAAATTCATAATTTCTAGAAATCATCGCAGTTCACCTCCTTTGGCAGGTGCGACGACCACCTGACATCACTGCACCTTGGTCGTGTGTACAGTGCGACGACCCATTGAATATCGTCGCACCCCTACTGTATCGAAAGGTGAGATGACCACTAAATCAATGCACTGTGTTCATCTTGGGAGGTGCGACGACCCTCTGAGATGGAAAAGACTCAAAGTGCCAAATTCGAAATTGAGAAGTTCAATGGAAAGAACAGTTTTGAGATCTGGAAGGTCAAGATGCACGATCTGCTCATGCAACGAAGTGCGGTGAAGGAACTTTTTGGAAAATCAAAGAAACCCGTGACCATTTTAGATGAAGAGTGGGAAGAGATCGATGCAAGAGCACTGAGTTCCATACGAATGTGTTTGGACGATGATGTTTTGTTCAACATTGTTACAGAGAAGAAAGCAACCAGTTTGTGGACAAAGATGGAAAGCTTGTATATGACTAAATCCTTGACAAATAGGATCTTCCTGAAAAGAAAATTGTACAATATGCGCATGAAGGAAGGGGCAAAAATAACTAATCATCTAAATATTTTTAATACTCTCTTAGTTCAGTTGACTAGCATGGGAGTGAAATTTCAATCTGAAGACAAGACAATTGAAGTATTGTTTTCTTTGCCCGATTCATGGGATCACTTTATTACCTCTATTAGTTTTAGTACAATAGAAATTATTGAGTTTGATGTTAATGTTGGAGAACTATTGTCTGAGGAAACAAGGAAGAAATCCAATTTATAAACCTCTACATATGAGGCGATGGTGATCAGAGGAAGAACTAAAGAAAGAGTACATGGTCAGAGGGATTTCTCTCGGTCAAAGTCGAAGGGAAAGAAGAGTAAGCTTAAGTGTTGGTTTTGTGGAAAATATGGACACTTGAAGAAGGACTGTTGGAAGCGAGAACAAGCCTCCAAAGAATACCCTCCAAAGGAGACGAAGGAAGTAAACATAACTGAAACAGGTTCAGGTATGACTGATGAATTTTTAATAATTAGTATTGTTTCACATCATGATCAACAATGGTTATTAGATTCTGGTACTTCAAATCACATGTGTCTTCATAGACACTAGTTTATTACTTACCAGTATATAGATGATGGAATTGTTTACATGGGAAATGATATATCATGTAAAGTTGTGGGAATTGGTAGCATTCGAATTAAGATGTTTGATGGATCTATTAAGATACTAACTGATGTGATACATGTACCTGATCTTAGAAAGAACCTAATCTCTTTGGGAGTCTTAGATACTGGAGGATATAAGAGTATTGTTCAAGGTGGAGTTATGAAGGTCTACAAAGGAATCCTACTAGTTGTGAAAGCGAAGAAGGTTGGAAACCTATTTCTATTAGAAGGAAGAACCAAGTTAGATCATGCGAAAGGTGTATCCGAGAATTACAGTGATTATGTTAGACTGTGGCATCAACGGTTGGGCCATATGAGCGAAAAGGATTGAAGGTATTATCTGATCGGAAGTTACTTCCTAGTCTAAAGTATTTAAAGTTAGATTTTTGCAAACACTGTATTTATGGAAAACAAAATAGGTAGAAATTTAAAACCAGAAGACACACCAGAGAAGGAATCCTTGACTATATTCATTCTGATGTTTGGGGACCATACCCTACTATTTTGTATGGAGGATTATCATAGATGATTTCTATGATGATTTCTCCTAACTTTATAGATGATTTCTCCATGAAGGTTTGGATCTATATGTTGAAAAGAAAGGCTAATGTATTTACTGTTTTCAAGCAGTTTAGAGATTTAGTGGAAAAGAGCACGGCTAGGTCCATTATATGTTTAAGAACCGATAATGGTGGTGAATTTACGTCAATGGAATTTGAGAAATATTGCAAGGAGTTTGGGATTGATAAGCATAAAACCACTACCTATACTCAGCAAAACGAAGTTGTTGAATGCATGAACATGACTCTTCTAGAGAGAGCAAGGAGTATGCTTAGTAACACCAACTTACAGTAGGAACTATGGTTAGAAGAAATATCTACAACTTGTTATCTGGTGAATCGATCACCATCAACAACAATAGAGTGCAATATTCGAGAAGAGGTATGGACATGCCACCCTTGTAATTATTCTAATCTTAAAGTTTTTGGTTGTGAAGCCTATGCTCTAATTCTGAAACATCAGTGTTCTAAATTAGATCCAAAATAAAAAAGACTTGTCTTTGTTTGATATGGTAATGTCATTAAGGGGTACAGGTTGTGGGATCCTACTGCCCACAAGATCACCATTAACATGGATGTAATATTTGATGAATCATCTCTCATCAAATTAGGCATAGATGTTCAAATGAAATAGGTAGAAGTACCGAAATATCAACAGATTCAGTTTGAAACCCGTTCAATTACAGTTGAAAGTGAACATGAACAAGTTTATGAAGATTTTCACAAAGAGGTTCCTATAGAGGAAAACATGGATGATGATGACAATCAATAGATTATGGATGAGCCACAAACTTCCCTAAGGAGGTCTACACGGGTTATAAATCCTCCAAGAAGGTATGATGATTTTGTTTCACCAGTTTCTTTAAGTGCTAATGATGATGAGCCTTCATGCTATTAGGAAGCTGTGGAGGGTTCTAACAGTGTTAAATGGAAAGAAGCAATAAAGGATGAAATTAATTCTGTAGAGAGGAATGCTACATGGGACTTGGTATAACTTCCAAGAGACAGGAAAACTGTAGGTTGCAAGTGGGTCTACAAGCTGAAGAAGGGTGTTGATGGTAAGGTAGAAAGGTACAAAGCAAGGTTGGTTGCAAAAGGATATTCTCAGAAAGAAGGCATTGACTTCCAAGATATTTTTTCACTAGTTGTTAAGATTGTCTCAATTCGAATTGTGTTAGCATTAGTTGCATTACTTGATTTGGAGTTAGAGAAACTAGATGTTAAAATTGCTTTCTTACATGGATATTTGGATGAGGAGATTTACATGGAACAACCTAAAGGGTTTGTTTAGAATCACAACATGAAATTTGTTTGCAAGCTCAAGAAATCATTGTATGGTCTGAGGCAGTCGCCCAGACAATGGTACAAGAAATTTGAATCTTTCATGATGAGTCAAAATTATACAAGGAGTGAGTATGATCATTGTGTTTACTTTAATAAATTGAATAATGACATATTCATTATCTTAGTATTGTATGTTGATGATATGATTTTAGTAAGAAAAATCATAACTGAGATCAACAGGTTAAAGGCTCAAATGGCTAGGACGTTTGATATGAAAGATCTAGGAGAAACAAAGCAAATTTTGGGCATGGAGATATTCAGAGACAGGAGGAATGATAAGCTTTGGTTGCCACAACAGAAGTATGTCGAGAAGATACTTTTGAGGTTTGGTATGAATAGTGTGAAACCAGTTTCAATCCATTTCACTTCCCATTTTAAGCTTTCTTCAAGTTTATGTCCTAATACAAAAGAAGAAAATGAATATATGTCTCGAGTACCATATGCTAATGCAGTAGGAAGTTTAATGTATGCAATGGTTAGTACAAGACCATACATTTCACATGCAGTTGGGGTTGTCAACAGATATATGGAAAATCTAGGTAAAGAGCACTAGGCTGCAGTGAAATGGGTGCTTTGGTATTTGAGGGGCATAAGTGATTACTATATCACCTATAACGGTGGTTGTGAGTTAGTCTATGGATATGTTGATTCTGATTTTGCAGGTGATTTGGACAAGATGAGGTCAACTTCAGGATATGTCTTTACCCTTGCAGGTGGACCTATTAGTTGGATGTCAAAGCTACAGAACATTGTTTCTTTATCCACTATAGAAGCATAATACATAGTTGCTTCGCATGCTTGCAAAGAGGCGGTTTGGTTAAAAGTTTGTTTGGTGAGTTTGGAAGGATGCAGGATAAAGTAAAGATACTCTATGATAGTCAAAGTGCCACTCACTTGGCTAAAAATCCATCCTTCCAGAGTAAAACTAAACACATTCCTATTAAGTACCATTTTGTAAGACATGTCATCGATGAAAGTGGAGTTTCCCTTGAAAATGTTCATACAAAAGATAACTGCGTAGACATGTTCACAAAACCAGTACTTTTAGAGAAGATACGATGGTGCTTGGCTTCTCTTGGCTTGTAGAAGAGGTGATGAATAAATTGGGCATGATAGATCAAGTAAATTGTTTTCAAGGTGGAGATTGTTGAATATGCCAACCAATTTCCTAAATTTGGTGGATATGGGCAGATTTCATGAATCCTATTTTGTAGTGGTTTGTTCAACAAATCTACCAATTTGGTATGTACGCACTAAATTGGATAAACAATTTTGTAACTTAATGAACTTTGTTCTATATTCATGTAAGTCCATAGAGGCATAGTGAAATATGAGGAATAGTGGAGTTTGTGAAGAAGGTCGAATGGTTGTATGTACCATTGGAAGTCTAAACTTGATGGTTGTTGTATTCATCTCCCTTGAACAATAAATCAAAGACCGATTATCATTACCCTATGGAGGTTTCCCTTACAAGAAGGGTTTTACCACATAAATCTATATGTTAAATTTATGTGTATGTTATTGTCATTGATCTTGTGTATTTCGTTTCAGCTACATAATTTGATACTTGTTGATTTCTGCATTAGACAAATATAACACCTATCACCCCATCCAAGGGATCTCTATCCTTATGATTATTATCGAACTCTACTAAATAAAAAAACATAACATTTAAACAAAGTTTAAATAAAAAAATCCTAAACAACTACAAAGATATACCAATACACATTTTTTTTTTAAATTTATTTTAAATATATCCATGTCATGTAATTTAGAATATCAATATATCTTGACATCTCCTATATCAATAAATAAATTAGAACTCCAAAAACATACATATAAATTTTAAAATTGAACAATTGTAACTACCAACATATTCCTTCTTTCTTGGATTGTAACTACTTAATAACACATTGTTGATCTTCTTCACCAAGAAAACAACTCTCACAACCTCTTCATTCCCATGGAATTTCCTATGATCATCAAATTAATGTCAATTTAAAAGGTGCCAATAATAACAAGTGTGACAGGGAATCTAGTTTCCTATGATCCCATATAGCATTGATTATAAAATTAATGTCAATTTAAAAGGTGCCAACAACATGTGTGATGGGGAATTTGTTGCTTATCCCATATTTTATTTATTTTATAAAAGGTGCCAACAACAATGTTTCAAACCTTACACTTCCCAAGCAAATTACATATCCAAAAACAACTTATTACCATAGATTATTATATATGTCCCTTTACCTTCTATATGTGTGCAAAATCACCTAACAAATTCTACTCAATATTATCTCAAATCAACATGCATAACCAACACTAGAACCTGTTCAATCAGGAAGATACCATAGGCTAAACTTCAAATTTGGAAGTACACAAAGTTTGAACGACTAGAACACTTCATATATATAGACAAGATGAAGTACAAGTATATACCATGGATCAATACAAATTGGTACAAGTCAAGCACTCCAAACCCTAGTTAGGGCATCCTTCAGAATATAAAACCATAGCCATCAACTCCTCCTAACTAGGAACCTCTCCTAAATTAAGTCGATTGCTCCACAAAAAATCCACAACAAGCAAATACAACACTCTAGCAAGTCCTCCTTGGCTCCTCCACCTACATCACACAAGTGTACAAGCTAGTCTCCCACTATTTTCTTCACATCAAGCACTCCATGTAGTACTAAGGTTTCCAAATGCCTCAAAACCCCAGTCCTCTTCTCTCAAAAGGAATACTAGATCAAGTTATCCCTTTTCTCCTCTAGGGTTTGTCCTAAACCCTATATTCCCTTGTCTCTTTATAGAAAAACCCTTATCCAAGTTTTCCTTTGAATTCTCTCTAGAACCTTAAGTCTCAATACAAAGAGAGAAAATAATACGCATAGACTAGTTATGTCTATCTCTCACGTGTCTAACACAAGATTATAGAAATTTTGAGGTAAAAAATGGGCCTTGTTACCCCCCCATGCCTAAGGTTAACTAGAGGAGATCATGTCTCATGGCCCATAATGGAGAACATGATCCTGACCATGATGATGACCAACATGTCCACGTATGACAACCCAACACCCCCCCTCATTCACCTTTACAACTGCAGGTCAACCAACGCTCATCACATCCAAGCAACCTAGAGTATGGGATATGGTAATTGATCATCACCATGAGATATGTTAGTCCTTTCATGAAAAGTATTGTGCTTAATTTGTTGGGCATGTGGATGACGATCTTTGGTTGAAGTTGTATGATGGATCACCAACTTGGGAAATTATGTCAGTTGCCTTGTTTCACCTTGGTGGTCAGCTTCTATGCCCTAGTCTCGTGTTATCACCACCAAGGGAAAGGGGTACTAATGGGGGGCCCTCACAAGGGTAACATTATGTTTCCCACCATACTTAACACTTTCCATCCTGGAGCCTCTAATAGTGTACTAAAATTTGGTAATGGTTCATGGTCCATTCTCTCATGAGAAGAGGGGATGAAGGCCTAGGGGTTGATTGTAGCTGCTATTAAAATAATAAGAAAATTATGCTAAAGAAAGAAAGGAATGATAGAAAAGGACTCCCAAAATCTAGTCCAAACTTGACCTCTACCCTTGTAGTTCTCACCTTGATCCCAAATAGCAGTGCTATATCTTGAAACCTTATAAAAGGGGACTTGCAAATGTGATAAGTGAACCAGTAAGATGGTAGATAAAGGGGGATTGGAGAAAATAACACGTAAGAATCATGTAAATCAAGAGAAATTGCACCCTCCACAAAGGCACTCATATAAATGGATTAAATGCCACCATAAGCCGTGAAGTAATCCCTAAAACCATATCAGTTCCACACTTACTCTTGAAGGGTTTCTTTATTTCCTACTTCCCTCGGGACCTATCCCTCTACCTAGTTTCTTTTATTCACTGTCTAGGTGGAATACCTAATAGCATTGGATGAATCCCCCCCCATACTTAAACTTGTCAACTCACATGGGGTCCTGGTCTAGTGTGAATCTTGAAGGGGATACTGAGATGAATTGTTTACATGGATTATATCTTAAGTTACAACTTACATTACATTCTTTAAGGACTAATATTTCTTTTGAACCTTGGATAACCTTGTCTTTTTCTTTTCTTTGTTTTGGATGGCCTTGACATAGTTCTTTGAGGGACATCATAGGCTTGTACCCAAGACGTTGTGCCTTTATTGCATGACCTTGAAATGTTTGATGGAGAGAAGTGAGTCCTCTAGTTACTCACCACCCTCAAACAACATCTCTCACATCCTTGGAACCTTGGACAATGGATAGATGGGCTTGGTATGATCATATTCAGTCATGATGGCACACAGATGGGATGGAAGCTCATAGGTTGGGTAGAGTACCCTAGATCTCATTTACCCACTGGATCAAGGATGTTGCAGTGGTAGAAAATCAAAGACCTTGTAGAGAGGAGATCCAGCTCCCTCTATCCTGGACACGACACTTTGATCCTAGACATTGGGCCTAGTTTGATGATGACATCATCTACTAGGGTTTAATGGAGCTAGGGTTTGGTGTATTCATGGGGTATCGACGATGGTTGGAATGATTTTGAGTGGGGAGAGACATAATTTCCCCCCACTCCACTCTAGATTAGTTCCACGTGGCCATTGGAGGCCCCCTCCTTGCGAAATGAGGCTTGACGTCTCACACATGTGGCTCATTATGGTGTATTTTTCATTTATTATATTTTGTAAAGGGAAAATCAGGGGTCAACTCCACCTATTTTCATGTTGACATTTTATGTGGAAAAATATTCTAGAGTAGACTCATATAAAAAATCTAACCCTTAGTTTTATTTTATCATCATCTTTTCCTCACCATTGTGAGGGCTACTTCTAAAATTTTCGGCCACATAGGGGTTATTGGTCTTTCCCTCTCATGCATTATGCTTGGAATTGATCTCTTGTGGATGGTTTGCTGGTTTTCAATGGATATTTATGCATTTAGGGTTAAATTATCATGGTTTCTTGGATGCAGTAAGTAATTTCTGCAATTTTATGTTATGTTATTGATGCTTATGGTGAAATTGCTATTTTGTTGCAATAAGTATTTTTAATTGAAACCTTAAGAGAGGAACACAAGTGATTCTTCCTCTCACAAGGTCTTATTTGTCTAAAATTGGTTAATTTTCCTTGCTAAGGTTAGAACCCTAAATCCCTAAAGTGCTAGCACTTTAGGATTTTACCCCTAGACACTTAATCTTTGACCTAGCTGAATGATCCAGATTATTTTTGATATGAAATGAGAGCAGAGATATAATAAAGAAATGTATAGAGATATCTCATATATCCAATAATATAGGAAAAATGTATCATAGATGCAACCATAAACACATAGATACAGTAATACACAATTTTCTGTTAATGAGCGAAAATGTACAAAGACTGTAAAAATACAGAGTGAAAGACTCGCTAGAATGGTGGCATCTTATCTTTAAGAAGAGATGTGTCCGCTACTCGCATTCGCAAGAAGATGATTTTTCAATGAGGCTCCAAAGGCCTTTTTATCATAAAGAAAATACAAAACTCTAACCTCGGAAGATGAAAAGCCAACAATTTTGTGGACCCCATTTTGGGTAGTTTGGTGTATCAACTTCTCGGGGGCATAACTTTGGCATACGATCTCCGTTTGGGGTGCATTATAGCTCGTTGGAAAGGTATCATCGATGAGATTAATTTATGGGTCTCAATAAGATCCTTCAACTATAATTGAGAATCTATATCCCAAAAAACCTTCATTTAGGCCCTCAAAATGGCCCTAGAAGTTAAAAACTCCTAAAAATAGTAAATTACCAAAATTGCCAAAAACCTATTTTGAGCTAGTTGGAAAAGGTGGGTGGCCACTGATATACAACTGGATCAATCCTCCCTCCTTAGGAATCAATGGTATCCATTTCTTTGATTTCCCGGGGGAGAGGGAAATGTGTTTGTTGAATCTGCATCTTGATGAGATGCTTGCCTTGTTGGAGAAGTTGCGTTGCTTAGCTTGTTGAAGGTTTTCAAGAACATGTGGCTGGAAGGGTTGGACCTTTTTAACCAGTCTAGCTTCATGAGATGCCTATGTGCAAAAGGAATATTTACACTTTGCTGCAATCTTGTCGACCTGCTTCTGTTGGATAGAAGGTTCTTGGGCTGAGGCTGTAGTGGTTGCAATATCCTTCTGTTCACCATTTGAACAAATATTGAAGAATCTAAATTTTGTAGTATGAGATACTACCTTGCGACACTATTTAGGTGAAATAATAATCAGAACTACCTCTGGTATTATTTAGAGACGATCCTCCAGAGAAACAATGACATTGTGGGGTCGAGACTCATAAACAACATGGCACTTCCACATATATGGCTGGCCCAAGAGAACATCATAGACATCCAGTGGGGAAACATCACATAATACCTCATCCTTGAAGGGCTAGATGTTGTATGACAATCGACATTGTTGGCTGACATGAAGATCTCATCCCTGGTGAAGCCACCCGGTGTTGTATGGTTGCGGGTGTGGTGTTTTCGACAATCCCAACTGTTTTATGACCTCTGTTGAGATGAGGTTCTTTTGGCTTCCACTATCAACAATAAAATGCAGTGGGGTCCCCTTCACCCACATCTGTGAATGAAAAAGGCACTCCTCCTCTTCAGGATTTTTTGGTTCTTTTGGTTGAATTGTTGTGGTCACGACAATAGCAGTGGGGTCTATGTCGATGATATGTCTTTTACCAGTATTTTTAGAATCAAATTATGAATCAGGGCTCGACTCCTTGTCTTTGATCTTGTCTACCAATGAATTTTTTGAGCGACATTCATCGATGTTGTGCTAGGGGATTTTGTGGAAATCACAACATTTTCCATTGTCCTTATTTGTCTTTCTGTGACCCTTCTTTTCCTATGGCTTGGACTGGTTTTCAGGAGACTGTTTGCTAGGGTCATCTTTATCATACTTTGGTTGTTGCAGATTTGCTGACCCAAACTCCCATTTGTTCTGGTGCTTAAATTTATGCTCGATTTTAACAACATATCAATAAGCAACACCGAGTGATGACATGTCTAGAAAATCCATTTCAGTTTGGATGTATCTGTGTAGAACCCCATGGTATTTCAGAACCAAATTTCATTCAGAGTCTTTGATACCTTGCTTGGTGCACAAGGTATGGAAGGTATTGGTGAACTCCGGAACTGCTTGGCCCTTCTCTTGTCACAGTGTGGTCCATCTCATGTACTGGTCCTCATAGTTGCCAATAAGGTAATATTGTTCCTTCACCACATCCACAAAAAAATTCCAAGTGGGCTCGACCCCATATATTCCAAACTCCTTTGTGGAAATTTTCTCCCAGTAAGTTTCCCACCAATGTTTGACATGAGGGAGATCCTTAAGGAGTGCAAAGGTGATATTTTCCCTGTCGGGAGAAATTATGAACAAAGAAATAACCTTCTAGCATATTTAACCAATTTTCTAGGGCATCTGCATCTATCTGTCCTTCAAATATGAGAATATAAAAATTAACTTGTACCTTGAAAGGTGAGGTTCCTCCAAAGTTTCTGCTTGATGAATATGTGCCCACTGTTATCGGTAGACGTTGAAGGATGTGGGAAAAATTCTCCATCATTTCATCCCTCTATCGCGTGAGAGCTTGCTCAAGCAACAGATTGATAGAATCGTCTGCTCCGTTGTTTTTATTTTCTTTCGCCGTTGAGGGTTTCTTGGGTGTGTAAGAGCAATTGTCCTCAAGAGAGACAAGATCAAGACCCAACTTGCTATACTCAGGCCTCATTGGGGACATGCACTGAAAAAAAAAACAATCAAGACCAGCCTGCTACATTGCTTTATTATATCTCCACTCTCATTTCATACCGAAAATAATCTGGATCAGTGGTTTCATATATGCAACCATACACACATAGATACAGTAATACACAATTTTCTATTAATGAGCGAAAATGTACAAAGACTATAAAAATACAGAGTGAAAGACTCGCTAGAATGGTGGCAGCTTATCTCTAAGAAGAGATGTGTCCGCTACTCAAATTTGCAAGAAGATGATTTTACAATGAGGCTCAAAAGGCATTTTTATCATAAATAAAATCCAAAACCCTAACCCCGGAAGATGAAAAACCAATAGTTTTGTGGACCCCGTTTTGGGTAGTTTGGTGTATCAACTTCTCGAGGGCGTAACTTTGGCATACAATCTCCATTTGGGGTGCATGATATCTCATTGGAAAGGTATTTTTGAGGAGATTCATTTACGGGGCTCAATCATAGCCTTTGGCTATGATTGAGAAGCTTGATCCCAAAAAACCTTCATTTAGGCCCTCAAAATGGCCCTGAAAGTTAAAAACTACTAAAAATAGTAAATTACCAAAATTGCCAGAAAACTGTTTTGAGCCAGTTGGAAAAGGTGGGTGGCCACCGATATCCACCTGTATCATTGAAGCTACAAGAAGGGATAAATAATATCTATGGCCCAAAAGTTCTTTCACCCGAGATGTACTTCTCCTCAAAGTCTAAAGCCTAAGGCCTAAATGTATTTTTACCTTAGGATTTAGACTCTACCTCTTGGTTTCAAGTAGACTAACCTTCAATATTGGATTCATTTGAGACTCCATATCCCTAGAAAGGCACTAATATATAAGCAACTCTTGTGGTGAAATTAATTGATAAAACCTCTCTCTTAAATCTTTCAATTATTCTACTAACTCCATTAACTCTAACCCTAGAAAACTTGTAATATTTATTATTCTTGTGTAAAAGGTTTGCTACAACCATCTAAACCACACTAAATAGTTTCATACATTCATATAAAGGTGGCTTGATTCACTCAAAAATCACCTCTAACAATTTGATAACCTTTTATTAGTTACATGCTTACTTTTCATGGTCAATTGTGGTATTTCTGGGCACTAATTATTATTGTTGTTACAAATCACTTATTGCTATCATATAATTGTTTACTGTTGCAAATTTGTATCAACCATTTCAATCTATCTTGTCTAGTGTATAAAGAGGTTATTTTTTCATACTTTATCTTGGTAATTGTTATATATATGTTGCAAAGTGTTCTTGTTAGGGGCAGGTACAAAAATCACCTTCAACTTCTTCTCTTTCATAGACCTAGACCAACAAAATGGTGATCAAGATAGGGGACGATATGATTGTATACTAAACTTTCTATTTGATCTCTTGAGGTCACCAGGGAAGCATCCCTTGTGGTGGATCCCTTCCATCACTAAAACAAGTGAAGATCCTACTAAGGTGAATGTGGTAGTTTCTTCCATTGCTACACAAGATTTGGGGATCTTGTGGTGGTATTTTCACAAGTACAAATCCTACGATAACATTTTGGTGCCATTACCGAGGAGGATTGAGTCATTCTCCTCATGCAAAATCTTTGGTAAACTTCTCCCGGGGCCCTTATATTACAATTTTACCTGGAAACTCCACTAAGGGTAGTTCCCTCACCTTCATTTGATGATCCTAGAGGGACCATCTGGCTACACCACAAAGATCAAGGAAGTACACTAACCCTCCTAAGACCTAGAAGAGAAGTCTTCCTCACAACTCACCTATAGTAAAATCCGTGTTCGGTGGAAACCTTCCTTTATCTACAATGACTCAAAATCAATGGGTATCCAATACGTTCAAACCTTTAGACATGTCTGCTATCCTAGGATACCATCGAAAAATGCCTCCTTAGTTTGAAAATTGGTTGCCCAAGTTTTTTGGTAATGATGTGACTACTATCGAAGAGCATTTGGATAACTTTTGGGCCTTTTTCCAACTCAATCCTATGAGTGATGATGCTAAATATGTGGTGATGAAACACTTCTCATCCACTTTCACTAATGATGCTAAGAGGTGGTACAATAGTCTTCCTAGCAAAAGTATCAATACCTGGGACCAATTTGAAGATACCTTTCTCAATAGATGGGGTGTTAAGGAAGACCCTAACTTCTTGTTGTTATGACTTACTTAAATAAAAAAATATAGAGAATGAAACTATCAAAGAGTTTGATGTCAAGTTTGAAAATTTGCTCCAAAAAATACCTAATTACCTTCTTCCTAAAGAAAATCATCCACTTTTCCTCTACATAAAGGCCTTCCAAGGACATTTTGGGTTCATGATTAGGGACAAGACTCCAAAGACTCTTGAAGAGGCCCATGAAGTGGCTACAAAAATTGAGGCAAATATTTCAACCTATAAGGTAGAACCTTTCTATGCCCCAAGAGCCAAGGCTGATACCAAACCAAGGACATTACATAATGTTGAGTAATATGTTAGCACTCCATGGGAACATAGGATTGAAGAAGTAATAAATGACCTCACCAAGAATCAAACCCTAATGATGAACACAATCACTAATTTGGAGAGGTCACAACATCAAGCCATGAAGCCTCCTTTCAGGGGCCAACCTCAAAGATCAATCCAAGCATGGAAACCCAAGGCTCCAAATGAACAAAGGGTTCCCAACACTCTAGATCTTTCAAATGTTATAATTCAAGAAGAGACTCCTTGGTGTCTATGTTGTGGGGATTCACATTGGGAACATAAATACCCGAGGAATAATGGGGAACTCGATCATATGAATGTATTTGATACCATAAAATCTATCTTTTCCATATCTCCCCAAGAGTGCCTCAATATTATACCAAAACAAATCAGGAGGGAAAGAGAGAAGAAAATAGGAGGGATAGGATGGGGATCATAAAAAAAATGGATGTGGAATCAAGGGAGAAGCTTAGGAATAAATATTTACAAATGTACACAAGACAAAGAAATGTGCCCCAAGCTCCTCCTAGTGACCCTATGTTCCCTATACCAAGGCCTCCTCCACCATCTACAAATGATGCTCCTCCTAGCTCCACTTTGCCAAAGGATAATGACATAGTCTTGAACATTGAAATAAATGGTATCTTGGCAAAGATAAACGCACCTATACCTTTAACAGAAATCATTAAGATCACTTCAATGACAAGCGAAGTTGATACATTCTTTAGAGTACAAGGTGAACCTATAGACCCTCTTATAATGCTGCAAGCTAACCATTTCATACCACACTATGATGAGCATCCACATTTCTACATTTCCATGTAAATGAACAATAAGCGTTTGAACAACTGTATGCTTGAATCAAGGGCAGGTGTAAATGTCATGGCCTTGAAAGTGATGAGGCAATTAGGATTGGAAGTCACAAGGCCTTACAAAAAGTTTCATGAGATTGAATCCAGGGCTATTCCCATGCATGGTGTGATAGAAAACTTGAAGGTTTGCCTTGACCAATATCTTGATTTAGTTTTCCTAATGGACATTGTGGTCATATATGTACCAAATGTTTAGGGAATGCTCTTGTCTAGAAAGTTTGTTGGAATGTTGGGTGGTAATTTTTATATGGATTTGACTTATGCTACTATACCCATGGATGATGAAACCAATACTCACCTACCCAACTTACAAATGTCAAGGGATCATGTTGAAGAAATTGACCTTGACCCTAAGATTGAGGATCCCTTAGAGGAGTTCCCAGATAATTTCAAGGAATATCCTTCGAAATTTTTCCTAGATGACCTCCCTTTCACTCAAGAAGAATAATTTTATGATATAGTGTGGCCTAAAAGGGAAGACTACCAACAACAACTAGCTAGGTACAAAGACAAAGAAGTTGGCTCCAATAAAATATTGAAGAAGGGTGATAAAGAGTTGTTGATTAGACCGATCCAAGATGACATTCTTACAATAGAATCCCACCCACTTCCCTCGAAGAAATATACCAAGGTAATTAAAGAAATAATGGATCTCAAAGGAGGGGATTACAAACAAGGAGAGTTGGTCTTAGAGTGGGACACAAGGAAGGGCCATCCTGATACACATGAGTTTTGAAAATTTTGGCTTGGCCCCTACAAAATTGAAGAGAAGTCTATCAATGCTTCCTACAATTTATCCACATTGCAGATAAGGAGACATCCACTACCCATGAGTGGATCCCTTCTCAAACCCCATCATGGGGAAGAACTTAACTTCTTAAGACTAACATAGATTAGTGTAGGATAGGGCATTTTCATATTACATTTCATTTCTATATATGTTGCATCATGCATTCATGCTAGTATAGTTTCCATCTTCTTTTATATATATTGCATTCTTATTTGTATATAATGAACATATGTTAGTAAATTGCACTTAATCATTGAATATTATTTTCTTTATTGTTTTGTAGCTTAGTGAAATTTTTTATTTCCAACATGGTTTTGGATTTATCACTAACATCAGTGGATCACATCCACCAGTTGATACTTCTAAAGGGTGTTGTTGTTTGAAGTGGGCACATGATTGCAGATCTTGGACAACCGGAGATGATGATATATAATCTTCCCAATTCATTCCTTGCATGGAAACTTAGGTTTTAGGCTGAGTTTTTTGGTTTATCGTTTGTTGTTTTGAAGATCTGCCTTCTAGGATTGCACTATGAACATTATATGGAGTTTACAATTTGAAATTGGCAAGAATATAGTAATAAACACAACCAATAAAAATATACAAGAGATTAAACACAATGGAAAATAAGCAACTTCATATCTGACCTTTATTTAGATAGTAGAAGATCCTAAAACAATAGATCTATAGATATGGAACAATATAAATGAGATCTAGCATAAAAAATGATAATAATCCTCAAGCAAGTCTAAGAAGAGAATATACAAGCCTCCAAAGGCCACCCAAACACTTGTAGGAAGAGACAATATCAATTTATTTCCCTTCAATAGTTGGAACCTCTCTCCTAGGTTGAGTTGTGCACTTCCATGTGGCTGCAGCTTACCCAGATTTCGGCCCTCCTCTTCCAAGCCTCCAAATCCCTCCAAAATTGGTAGAATATTATATCAGGAGAATAAAAACCCCTTGGATGAGTCTTGGGCTGATCAGAGGTGTTATGGTACCTCAAATGAGTGGATCTCCCTTCTTCAGTGCACCCTCCTTCACTAGAAATCGTACCAAGCTCCAAAAAACTAATATGCCAAAGAAAACCTCTCCAAAATGGGCTAGGAAAGGTTCCCTAGTCCCAAAAATCAGATTCCAATAGGTTTAGGACTCCAAACCTCCTCCTCTCTCCAGATCAAATAGTTCTCCTTCAACAAGTGCGCCCTCCTATTGGAAAACCCCCAAAATTATGCACTATATCTCTTATCCATTGGATGAGTAACCTATAGATGTTGTAGAATGGTGGGGTAGGAATATTTCACCTCCTTGTCCAAGCTTGGATCAGGAAAGGTGGAATCTTTCACCACCGAGCTGATCTCTAGGGTTTGTTTAGTCAAAACCCTCAAAAACCCAAAGTATCACGGGCTCTCTAGCAAGAAGCCAGACATCAAAATGATAATCAACATAATGAGAGAATACATGCCCCTCTCTCTTTTTATCCTCGTTTTTCACCTTTTCTCTCCAAGTGACTTTTACTTAGTTTTATTATTCCTTAATTAAATCACTTTATTAATTAATTAGCCATTTTGCCATTAAAAAGTGATTTATTCGTCCCTATGGATTCTCCGACCACTAAAAGTCACTTCTCATCATATAATCCTATAGTGATCTTCCTCTTGATTCTGATGAGATATTACACTAATATGTTTCTCCAAGTATTATTCCCAAAATGACCTTCTTAGTAAAATTAATTAAAATATGACCCATAATAACTCAAAATTATAGAAATCATTGGAATGCAACGTAACCAAATCCAAGTTGTGCGAAATGGATCATGATGATGAACGATGCAAGTCGGGCCTAATAAAACCCTTCAATAACTCTTGAACTCGCTGTCACCCCCATATGGATACTCTGGTAGGCATAACACTCTATAACATAATAATTCTCCAAAATGGGGGCATTACAGTCCTCCTTGCTAGAATATTTCTTGTCCTCAAGCAATAATTGAATCAATTTGTATATGATACCAGGATCCCATATCCACCTGTGTGACATGTAGTAATATCTCCTCAATACATGGCCCCTCCAAGTGCTCACCATACATGATACCCAAATGATCTTGATGAGTAAAATGATTGTGTGCACACAATCCTCGATCAACTCCCCAAGAAACCACTCTACTCAGATCTCGACCCCATCAAACTCTAGACTACCAAGCACTCAAATCCCTGGATCCCATATCAAGATGCGAACTGCAGTGCCCTGTGAAGTATATTCCTATAAGATACCAACACCATGAATCTCCTGGAAACCCCCAACCAACAAAACAAGTAGATACAATATCCATCCATTAAGGAGTCTCTCACATAAACCCATCTCCCAACTATCCTCTCCAGCAGAAGATGAACCCTCTACCAACCAAGAAGATGATCTGGTGATATATCTGATCTTCAACCAAGGAGATCCATCCTACCACAAAGAATACTCATCTTGAATTTCTATCAAATTCCCCCAAAAATTGAAGGAATCAATCATGCAAGTCTTTGAAACCCTCATGCACTCTAGAAGAGCACCAAATCCTGCATCACATAACTCCAAAGGTGTCATGCAAAGTATGTCAGTGCCCAAAAAACTGTAAACCT
>ML798307.1:104135-117373 GCA_009831015.1 Picea engelmannii | reverse complement strand
ATGGTGCTCTCTTTTAGCATAGGCTAGTTTCAAATGATCCCCTACTCTCTTTCTGAGGGGTCTTACCCATCCGCAAATCATTGTATCACTTACACTTTGTTCATGGATTGAATAGAAGGATTCTCCCCTTTTTTACTTAAAAATATATATATATATATATATATATATATATATATATATATATATATATATTATAATTTTATGGTAAAAATATTAGAGATTAATCAAAACATTTTTTCAAGAATATGAATTTTATGAGAGAATAACAAATAAAATAAAGATAAAGTAAATGTAAATTTTATAAGGTCTTTTTTCAATAATATATATAAAAAATAGAAGTATTAAAATGGGAGAGTAGATTAATACACACTAATAATGTGTCAATTACTCTATTGAATTAATGTAATAGATACATATAAATACAATAAGATATAGACAAACTATCTTGATCACACAATCATCCACTTGAGTAAATATCTCAACTTCACACCATTCTATGACTCTTAGTTGGAGAGAATCTATCTCACAACCAACTATTTGACAACCTCCTAAAAACTAGGATCAAACCACTCATGTAGAGATTGTTCTCTACCTCACAAACATAATCTCCTCACACATGCTTAAGACAAGTAGGAGTTACATATTCCAACACTCTCCATTAACGATTACTTTTATTAATCTCCATCAACTGACTTCTTCATTAACGCCTTCTCTTCTGCAACATATCCTCCACAATGAATTGAAGAACCTCCTAATCAACAAAGTCTACCTTTGGTCCATCCTGACTTTCATACCATACCTCAATCATACATACATCGCCAAATTATAAACGTCCATATAAAGGAACAACCATCCATCAAAATACATGGGTAATCAACCACTACAATCATCGGTCTGATAAGAACATCCTTCATATACATGGTTCATTTAACATGTTGATGAACTTACCTTGAATGTAAAACTTCACTTCCTAGAGTCTAAAACCAATAACATGGTCCACCCTTAGTGTTAAATAACTCCACCGTAGAGGCTACTACACTATACCAATAGGTTATCCAAATTATCAAGGATACATGGAAAAGGGGTGAGCATGCCTATCCAAGTCTTATAGAAATATGTCCTTTACGTGTTACATACATAAATAAGGTACATACATTACATACTCCACTCATTGAGATACCATGTATACACTCAAACTTTTCAAGGACCACTACATAGAACATAACATGACATCATAGACTTGCTATAAATACAATGTGTGACTCACATTAACATATGGTTTTGAGTCTATTTTATTAATCTTCACATAAATTTTACCTTTATTATCCACCATCATTTGACTTTTGTTGTTGCCATCTTCATCGTTGTCTCAACATTGCCATCCACTTTCCTTTGACTAAGTTTTCTTGACTATGGGTTTCATCTTTGAACTTTCGTCTTCTTCATCTTGTACCTGCAAACAATTGGTCATTGATGTCCATATAAAAAACAATTCATCTACCGAGATACACGAGTACCATCCATTGTTCTCACCGGTTCTCTAAGAATCATTTTCACCTACATGGTTCATCAACACATTAGACAATTGTATATATACAACAGGTTGTGCTCAATGCTATTTTTATTATAAACGATTTTAGGTGTAACATAAGAAATTAAATATCCCACAAAATCTATATTCACATTTGTGATATAAATCAAATACTTTTCATTCAACTGCAGATTTAATTATCCAAGCAATTAACTTTGCATTCCAATCCATATTTTAATATCAATACCATCTTAAAAGAATTCTCTCTCTCTCTCTCTCTCTCTCTCTCTCTCTCTCTCTCTCTCTATATATATATATATATAATATCCCCAGTTTAAATGGTTAAAGAACTGCATTATTTTTAACACGAAACAAATGTTATTAAACATACTATCAAAATGCATTTTTCTTTATTTAAGGATTAAAATATACTTGCAAATTGTCTTTCTTCTCTTGCAAAGTCATTCATACACATTGTTCAATTCTTCACAAGTACAAAAATTATTGTTGTTCAAATAGTCACATACATACTTCAACAAATATATTGACACTTCAAGAAACACATGTATTCTTCTTAAATTTCATTCATATCCATTATATTTTTCCTACTACATTCACACAACAATGTTTTTCTTAGGTAGTCTTTCAATTCCCTTTATCTATCTTTTTTTAAACAACATATAAAAGTTATGGCATCAATGTTAACAACAAACTCTATTACAAAGATTGAAAATGGAGAGATTATTTGAAGCTCCATTCAAAAAATTCTAGACTTCAAACCAACATTGGAAAACCATTATTCTATACTCCTATCTAATGGAAGCATTACATTGCAACAATTATTTTCTTTAATGCCTAGATGTTATTTCACATCATCTCAAGTGGAAAATGGATCCTTGGTTAACTAAAAAATTTCATTTGTAGATCTATAAAAACAACAAATACGTCTTCAAGCTATTTGCTTTGCACTACCCAAATTTACTTATATTGTAAAGAGCTATTGTCTTGATTTATCCGCTACCACATCCCATTCCAAATCACATACATCACACACACACACACACACACACACACACACACACACTAACACTATTTTAAACTACCGAATATTTGATCAATAATTAAAGTGCTAATTAGACATTGGTTTTACATTTTTTTTGCAGGGTTTTGATAGTTCATGAAATGCAGCTGCATACTTTGACATTATACATTATTGGTGACCTAAAATTGATCAAAGATGTAAGAGATTATGGAAAACAACCATTGGAAACAAATGAAACACCCTCAAAATTTAATCTTATTAAATATTTGAATATATACCTAAATGAATAGATAATGAAAGTTGATTACTTTCAAGAACCAATCTACTCCTTCAACTGAAAGACACCACTGAGCAATCACCAACTAGCTATCTTACACATGAATGAAATATCAAGTATTTGCTTCACCTTCATCAATGCCAAGGGACCTTTCCATGTCTTTACCTTAAATGTTATTGACCTAGAACATAGTAAAATATATATTGCATGCTTCAACATCCAAGCAACACATCTTCACTAAAATGTCATGCACTACAAATATAGAAGGAATGTGCATTGCACCAACATTTTCATAATGAATGCTATGCAAAAATCAAAGATACTACCTATGTCTGATCCAAAAAAGGAGAAGAGACACATCTATATTCTTTGTGACTTACACAGTTAAAATTTGCATCCTCGATCACTACTCTACCCCTGTGATTCTCTTATCCTGCAGGGGAAGTCACAATGTTGTAGCTTCTTCTATGTTTGAACATAATTATATACATGCAATGTTTAATCAAATGATACAATTGGGCATGTGCAAATATCATTGCTATTTTTATTATATGCTTATATGTTTATACACTAGTTTAATGTTTCCTAAGATAATTAGAAGATAATGCAAATAATATTTAGGTCTTTTCTTTTTTGAAAAGATATATATATAATTTATCTTATGAACAATTAATGTAAAATTATTTATAAATAACATCAATGAAATGAATTTGTATTTAAATTAGTGATGATAATAAAAATTTCTCTATGTTTTATTTAATAATCATAAAAATATATGCTATTCAATTATGACATTCAATTTATAATATAATGTAATGAAGAGGTTGGAACAGGTTTTATTATTAAATATTTAAACTAAAAGTAAATAGTATTTTAAAAATAATAAAAATTTCTCTATGTTTTATTAATCATAAATAATCATAAAAATATATGCTACTCAATTATGACATTCAATTTATAATATAATGTAATGAAGAGGTTGGAACAGGTTTTATTATTAAATATTTAAACTAAAAGTAAATAGTATTTTAAAAATAAATATTTAAGATGCAATGAAGAGGTTGGCACAGGGTTTATTATTAAATATTTAAACTAAAAGTAAATAGTATTTTAAAAATAAATATTTAAGATTAAATGTAATGATAAAAATGTTAATAAAATAAAATTAGAAAAAAACAAAATTGTTGATAAAAAAGTGGAAGTATGATATTCAATTTGTAATATATAATGTAATGATGATATTGGCACATGGTAGAGAAGTGGAAGTATGATATTGAGTTTGTAATATAATGTAATGATGATGTTGATACATGTGTTTTATTATTAAACATTTTAATTTTCTATTTTCCTGTGTTTACTTTTTCTTTGTGTGTTCTACAGTCTAAGCTCGTCTAAAGGACTCACATATTGCTCGTTTAAGATACTTTTTTCTTAGAACATGAAAAAATAAAAATATCAATGCACATTCTGATATGTTTTTCATGGCTTGCCGTTAGGAAGGCAGGGCATTTGTTGAATGAACACATTTTGAAGTTCGAGTTAGAGCATACTTAGATGGTGTTTAGATAGAATAGATTGTCTTGATAATGTCATGATAGTTGTCATTGATCATGTGGAAATGATAGAAGGTTGGTATATTGGGATAGTTAACATCATTATTGGATTACTAGAAGGTTGGTATAATGGGATAGTTGACATCATTATTGGATTACTAGGGATAATGTATGTGGTAGTAAGTGGTTCCTTACCCCAAGCAATAAGGAATTTGCTATGATGTTTTATGATTTTGTTTTGTGTTTAGCTTGTAAAAAGAATCAATTTTATATGTCAAAATTCATATTTCACAAACATTTTTTAGGATTTAAATTTTTCTAAGACAAAGAATACTTAAGGTTGTTATACTATATTTAATCATGATTATTTAAGTACTTGTACCATTTGAGCAAAGCATGTGTTATTGTTAACAACCTATTATTATTAGAGGTAAACACTTGTTAAATGAGAATATTAGGAATATATATATTAAGGTATTCCAAGTGCATGTACTATGCACCAAGCATTTTTACGATGCTTGTGATAATGGTTCAACACCAACAATTTAGTTCAACTGTGTATCGATGACCAAACATTTGATGGTTCACACATACAACTTTATTTTTTGTTTAATTGTTGGATAAATTAAAACATTTATCACTTCTAACATCCAAGAATTACCTTAGGTTATCTCTAATCCTTAGTTGTCCATGAAATATTCCCTTAGGATCCTAATCAATGATATTATAGTATGAAGGTTAGTTTTCACTCTCACAAGTGAATTCAGAGTTGATTGTTAGAACCTCATATAATGCTCCGAGAATTGTAAAAAGTTTGTATATTGCCTATTTAAAATGACTTATGTTCAAAATCTCAAAATTTTCTTCACAAGAAGAAAATAAAGATTTAAAAAAACACTCATTATGTTGTAACTATTTTTTAAGAAAATAAAAGTGCAACGAATTGTATTTTTGAGAACATAATTTACATGCATGATTGTCAATTTTGGGCTTTGGTTTTCAATTTTTAATCATACAGATTGAGATTTGAGCATTGATATTCAATTTTATCCCATTTTCCGAGTCTAAATATCTAATCACAACTACGTTAGCAAGTCCCATGCTCTGACCTAACTTCTTCTTTACCCTTTCTATAGATGTGTTTTTTTCCACTACTTTCAAGTCAGGGCTTTTAAATGTTCACAAGCTTACATTTCGCTCCCCCCACCATTTTTTTGGACATCTTTTCACTTATTCAAACATGCGACATTAGTGGAGGATCTAGTAAAACCAATTCTCTAACATCCTCTAATTTGGTTGAAGTGATGGTTTCCCTTTCTTGGTCTATGTTGTCCAATTTGTGTTGCTTCTTCATGTCCCCGGAGGGGGATTTAATTGTGATAAGTTGTGTATGAGTGGATGGCTCTTTTGACATAGCCTATTGATATGGAATATTTACTTGGTCAAATATCATTTATGCCAACTTTATTATTTGTGTCCCAAGTCAATATTAAGGGGATATGTTGGAGATATGTTGATTAACCTTGAATTATGGCCTTAATGACTATTAGTGTTATATATGACTCACCCTTAGTGTGTAGATATAGTCCATATTAGTAGTTAGTAATTGAATTAGCAACAGCTATAATCCATATTGGTGGTTAGTGGTTGATTTAGTGGTCCCTCATGTAAGTTTTAAACCTGTGAAGTAAAGCAATGCATACAGATTCTTAAGCAAAACATAAATTAATCAATGGCTCATACACATAGTACACATAGATTTACACTGGAAACCCTTAATCGGGAGAAAACCAACCTTCCTTGGTGCTGCACCTTTCAACTCTTCATTGTATTAATTTCACCATTCACCACACAATATATACAATGTTTTAGGTATTCACCATTCACAACAATAGATAACATAAATCTAATAGACGTTAACTTGGCAATAGGAGAAAAAATCTCACCAAAGTCAATTCCTTCTACTTGGGAATAACCTTTTGCTACTAACCGAGATTTGTATTTCTCCACTTTTCCTTCTGCATTAAACTTCTTCTTAAACAACCATTTGCTACCAACATATTTTCTTCCAGTTGGAAACTCAACTATATCCCATGTCTCATTCTTATCCAAGGCATCCATTTCTTCAACCATGGCCTTCTTCCATAGTTTACTATCCTTTGAATTCACTGCTTCCTTGACAGTTCTGGGATCATCATAAGTAATAGATAAAGCAAAATTGGAAGGAAAATCAGGTGGAATATACCATTCTAGTTGCCTTCTTTCTCTCACTGATCTCCTCAATACTGGGGTATGAGGTTCTTCTTCTTCTACTTCATCTTCTTCAGATGATTCAGATTTTGCATCATCCAACTCAAGCTCTATTTTCTCAGGTTCTTCTTTCCTTGGTAGGAATTCATGTTTGGAAACATATTTTACCTCTCTAAAAACAACATCCCAACTGTAAACAGTCTTCTTAGTTTCTAGGTTCCAAAGCTCATAGCCTTTCACACCATCTTTATAACCAATAAAGATACACTTTTCATCTTTATTATCCAACTTACTTCTATTTTCCTTTGGAACATGTACATAAGCATCACAACCAAACACTCTAATATGTTCAAGAGAGGGGTTCTTTCCAGTCCATACCTCGTGTGGAGTTTTATCATCCAGCACTGATGAGGGTGATCAATTGACCAGATAACATGGTATACCCACTGCCTCTGCCCAGAATTCTTCTTCTAAATCAACACCACTAAGCATGCTCCTTGCTTTTTCCATCAGTGTCCTGTTCATCCTTTCTGCAACTCCATTCTGCTGAGGTGTGTATGGAGTAGTCTTCTGCCTTTCTATACCACACTTCTTACAAAATTCTCCTCATTTCTGTAGAATTCTCCACCATTATCTGTCCTCAATACCTTTATTTTCTTTTTTGTCTGATTTTCTACCAGAGCCTTAAACTCTTTAAATTTATCAAACACCTTAGATTTCTTTCTAAGAAAATAAATCCATGTGTTTCTTGAGAAATCATCTATGAATGAAACATAATACACAGATCTACCTAGAGATGGAACATGAACAAGTCCAAACACATCAATGTGTATCAAATCTAAGATCCCCTTTTCTCTTGTAGCACCAGATGGGAATCTTACCCGATTTTGTTGACCATATATGCAATGTTCACAGAAATCAAAATCTAGACTGCAATTAGACATACCTTCAACCATACCTTTACCGTGTAGTGTTCGAATGCCCTTTTCTCCAATATGCCCCAGTCTTTGATGCCACAACATGGTCTTCTTTTCAAGGACAATATTGGTCTTTTCTCCTTCATTTCTCTTATTAGGAAGAACAAAAATGTTACACCCATTAGTATAAGTGATTCCCAACAACTTGTACAGAGTTCCACACCAAAATCCCCTCATCAACACCATTTCCTCTCTTACCATCTTGCAAGTTCCCTTTCCCAATACAGTATCCACTCTTGCATCATCCAACTTGATTACATATATTAGGCTCCTTACTAGTTTTGGAATGTGCAGAACCCCAGGGAGAGTTCTAATCCTTCCATATTTTAGAAATAACTTAACCCTTCCACGTCCCATGATTTTTGCTGTCGAGTCATCTCCTAGGAATACATCACCACTATCATATTTTTCATATTCACAGAACCACTCCTTGTGAGGAGTCATATGATATGACACACCTTAGTCGATCAACCATACATCACATTCTGCATGTGTACCTATAGATGCCAAGTAAACATCACCTCCTTCTTCAGTGGAGGTTTTTTCCTCTGTGGAAGAGGTACTATCAGATCCCTTTGGTTTATCAACCTTCTTAGACTTGCCATCTTTCTTATAATGCCCCATTTTACCACACTTCCAACATTTCCTCCAATTTTTCCTGGAGACTTAGATCTACCTGTAGATTTAAATCTCCCCCTGAAGACTTACCAGGATTCGTGTCTTGGGTACGACCTCTTAAAAATAAAGCATTTGTGTTATAACCATACGTGATTTTCCGCCTCATCTCTCCAAATAAGAAGGATGCAACTACATCCTCATACTTCAATGTAGATTGAGTGGTACTACCAATTGCTACAACCAGATTATCCCAATAGTCTGGCAAAGAACATAGCAACGCAATACACTTATATTCTTCTGCAATCATAATATTAACAGATATGAGTTGACTTACTAGAGTATTAAAGGCATTTAGATGTTCTGTCACATAATCTTCGTCTTCCATCCTAAGATGATACAACTTCTTTCGAAGAAACAACTTGTTTACCAGGGACTTTGATTGATACAAATTCCCTAACTTATCCCATAGTTCCTTGGCCATAGATTCTCCTGAGACATTCAACAACACCGAATCTGCCGGGCAGAGTTGAATAGTACTCCTTTCTCTTCTGTCCAACTTCTCACAATATTCCTTCGACATACCAGTAGGTGGTGTACTAGTAGTTTGTGTACTAGTAGGTTGTGTACTAGTCGACTGTGTGCCAGTAGGATGTGTACCAGTAGGTTGTGTACCAGGATCCACAACGATCCATTGTTCTTTGTCTACAAGAAGGTCCTCCATCTTGAGCTTCCATAACTCAAAGTTTTTATCGTTGAACTTCTCTATCTCAATTCTAGAAGAGCTAGCCATTCCTCTTTCTACAATTGAATCACCACTGCAAAAGCTCCCACTAAACCCAAGTTTATCACAGATCCAAGATAAACTTGATCTATCAAGACCGAGCCAAACCGTCAGCAACAAAGGCGTCTCTCTGAAGCCAAAAACGAGCTCTGATACCACATGTAAGTTTTAAACCTATGAAGTAAATCAATGCATACATATTCTTAAGAAAAACAAAAATTAATCAATGGCTCATACACATAGTACACATAGATTTACACTGGAAACCCTTAACCGGGAGAAAACCAACCTTCCTTGGTGCCACACCTTTCAACTCTTCATTGTATTAATTTCACCATTCACCATACAATATATACAATGTTTTAGGTATTTCGTAGCTACCAAAACCCTAATCCCTTAATCCAAGATTAATTTAGAAAATCACTAAAAATAACAAAAACCACCCAAAACATTATAACATTGGGATCATCAGATGCAATTGTGGAATCTGACGCACCCACACACACACATGCAAAGAATATAACACATACCCAACGCCTCAGTGGTCATTAATGTAATTGATTGTATACCATTGTTAGGTCATTAATTGGTCCCCTAGAATGGTTGTTAGGATTAGGCTGATTTAGGTGGATATCGTCCACCACCCACATATTCCACTCGCTCACAACACAACTTTCCATATTGGTAGTTTTCTACAGTTTTTTCACGTCCAGAACTTTCAGGGCCATTTTGAGGCCATAAACATTTTTTTTTTTTTTTTATCTACTTGGCCATTCAAAATGTGCACTCCTTGGCTTGAACTTTCCAACGGTATACTGAACGCCCCAAACGAAGATCGTATGCAAAAGTTATGCCTTCGGGAAGTTGACATTTAAACTACCCCCATTGGGGCCCGCACACCTTTTGGTGTTTCATATTTCGGGGTTAGGTTTTTGGATGTTTCGAGTTTTCTCATAATTTTTTATGTTAAAAATTCCTTTTGAGCCTCATTGTAAAGAAATATTCTCGCAAATGAGAGTAACCATCACATCTCTTCTCAAAGATACACTACCACCATTATAGTGAGTTCAGTTCGCTCTGCATTTTACAGTTCTTGTACATTTCATTCATTAATAGAAATTGTGTATTACTATATCTCTGTGTTTCTTGAAATATATCTCTGTATTTCCTTGTTATATATTTGCCTTCATTTCATTCTCATCATAATCCGGATCAGTGGTAACAGAGTAATCTTCTCCTTTACGTTTCTTAGTGCATGTCCCCGGTGAGGCTAGGGTATAGAGAGTTGAGTATCGAGCTAGTTTCTCTTGAGGAAAACCAACCCAAGTGGGCTCCCATGGTGGAAGAAAATAGAGACGAGGGAGAATGAGATCCTATCAAGTTGTTGCTTGCGGAAGTTCTCACGCAACATAAGAACAAGATAGATATTTTTTCCCAAATCCTTCAATGGTTGTCGACAATAGCACAAACATCCTTGTCAAATGACCACTTTGGAGATTCCCCCTTCAAGGTACAAGTTATTTTTTATATTCCTGTATTTGAAGGTCATATAGATGCAAATGCTTTGGAAAAGTGGTTAAATATACTAGAAGGATATTTCTCTGTTCACAATTTTTCCAATAGGTAAAAGATCACCTTTGTGCTCCTGAAGGTTGTCCCCCATTTCAAAGATTGATAGTAGACTTACTGTGAGAAAAAATCCATAGAGGAGTCTAGAATATTTGGGGCGCAACCCACTTGGAACTCTTTTATGGATTCCATCAAGGAACAATATTACCTTGTTGAAAACTATGATGACCAGTGCATGAGATGGACCACACTGTGTCAAGAGAGGGGCCAAAAAGTTCCAGAGTTCAAAAATACATTCCATACCTTGCACACCAATATGGGTATCAAAGAATCCAAGAGACATCTAGTTCTAAAATACCATGGGGGTCTACACAAGTACATCCAAACATAAATTCAGTTTCTAGACATCTCGTCAATGGGAGCCACTTATCAATATGCTGTCAAAATAGAGTAGAAATTTAAGCATCAGAACAAGTGGGAGTTCGAGTATGCAAATACGCAACAATCGAAGTATGGTAAAGGCGACCTAACTCATAGAATAACCAACCTCAAGATAGCCAATCCAAGTCATAAGAAAAGAAGGGTAACGAGAAGAGGAAGAAGGACATTAGAAAGCGATGCGACTTCCACAAAATCCCTTGGCACAACACCGATGAATGTCACTCAAAAAAATCATTGGTGGAAAAGCTCAAAGAAAAAGAGTCGAACCTCAACTCATAATCTGATTTAGAAAACAATAAAAGGAAATAGATCATCGATGTAGAACCCACTGCTACCATTGCAACTGCAACAATCCAACTAGAAGAACCATAGGAGCCTGAGGAGGGGGAGCACCTCTTCTATTCATAGATGTGAGTGAAGGGGACCCCACTGCATTTCATTTTGATAGTGGAAGAAAAAATAACCTAATATTAGTAGAGGTCGTCAAGCAGTTAGAATTCCCAACAACACCACACCTATAACCATACAACATCAGATGGCTTCACCAGGGACGAGATCTCCATGTCAGCCAATAGTGCCGCTTGTCCTACAACATCAAGCCCTTAAAGGATGAGGTACTAGTTGATGTTTCCCCACTAGAAGTTTGTGATGTTCTTTAGTCCAACCATATATGTGGAAGCGTCATGTTATTTATGAGTCTCAGCCCCATAGTTCATTGTTACTTTGGGGTGTCATCTCTACAGGGTACCAAAGGTAGTTTCTACTATTGTCACAGCAAAATTGTTCCACTAAGTAATATATCATACCATAAATTTTATCCTCTTCATGATCTGGTCAGAAGGTGAACAAAAGGACACTGTGACCACTACAACCTCAACCCAAGACCTTTCTATCTAGTAGAAGAAGGTAGACAAAATTGTAGAAGAGCACAAAGATATTTGTTCTTCACCTCAGGGGGTGCTTCCTCTCTTCCTTGTCAATCCAATATATAACATATCCCTTCATATCTCTTTTGGCCACAACCTTTTTCAGGTGTGCTTGGGGTTCCAACCATTAGCCCCTATTGATATAGACCTTCATGTTGCATCTTCATAGACAGAGTCCTCCCACATGCATACCTAGGTATATCATGAAAACATATTTTTTGAATGGATCTAGCCCCTCCAACAACAATTTCATGATATCCTTCAACATGTTAATTCCAAGTACAAGCATAACAACTGCATCAACAAGGAAAGTGGCTCACCAAGGTTCAGATTCAATAAAAGCTTACCTGTCTTCGACGAGAACTTAAAACAATGGGGACCATTGCTTCCTAAAGGGGGAGGAATGATCCTGGTGTATATCGGTGGCCACCCACCTATTCCATTGGCTCACATCATAGCTTTCCATATTAGTAGTTTTCTATAGTGTTTTTCAGGTCCGAAACTTACGTGGCCGTTTTGAGGACCTAAATGACGTTTTTGAATCTACTTATCCATTAAAAATGTGTACTTCTCGGCTATAAATTTCCAATCATATACCGATCACCCAAAACAAAGATCATATGAAAAAGTTACACCCTCGGGAAGTTGATCACATATCAACTACCCCCATTAGGGCCCATAAACCTTTTGGCGTTTCATCTTCTAGGGTTAGGTTTTTGGATGTTTCAGGTTTTCTCATTAATGATTTATGTTAAAAAGGCCTTTTGAGCCTCATTCTAAAGATATCTTCTTACAAATGAGTGTATCCATCGCATCTCTTCTCATAGATATGCTACCACTATTCTAGCGATTTCAGATCGCTATGCATTTTACAGTTATTGTACATTTCATTCATTAATAGAAATTGTGTATTATTGTATCTCTGTGTTTCTTGAAAAATATCTCTGTATTTCCTTGTTATATCTCTACCTTCATTTCATTCTCAGCATAATATGGATAATAGGGTTAGGTAGCTAACCCTAATATCTATAAGATATGGTTCTCACCACAATTGCAATCACTAAAGTGTATATGCATTCATATCTATTTGGGTACAAGGGTACCTACCAAACATTTGTTTCAACCTTGCATTTGAATAAGCTTGTACTTATTCTTAGGATATCAACTTATATCTTCAACGTGGTATCAAATCTTTGGCGATTCCTTGTGATTCCATGAACATTGTGAGCATTATGAAAAAAAATGGAGTCTGAAGAGATATATATATATATAT
>ML798307.1:93801-103980 GCA_009831015.1 Picea engelmannii | reverse complement strand
ATGTGAAGTGCAAGTCTATGATAAACATAAATATTTTACTTGTATTTTTACTTTGTTCATGGTTCATGAGCGTTGAAGTATACTCAAGATAAATATCTAGATGCAAGTCATTATATGAGGGCACCATGCAAGACATGCAACATGGAGCATTGATGAGATGATAACCTCAAAAGAACAATTTTTGTACATTCTTTTGATCCCAAATTCAACTTCCTTGTTTATGTGGGAAACTTTATTGAGCTCCCTCCTTGATAATCTACTATAGAATGAGGATTCTCACTGATCCTCTCTTTTGGCCATCTCATATATTGTGGACCCTAGGTCAATCCCTTTGAAGTTTTTTGTCCCATGACTTGTTCCGATAGCCATGGCATTTTTTTTTATCGATCCCTCCTTGCTTGGCTTGACCTAATCTCATTTTTTGTAGTTTAAATGAATCCATGTCTATGTCACCTATCTCATATGGAGGGGTTGACACATTTTTCAATGTTATTGGATTTTAATAAACTCCATCCTTTTTTGTATTTTCCCAATGATTCATTCGACAATGATTCTAGCGCTCAGGTTTGTTTTTTTTTCCATTTTTTTTGTTGAGAGACCTTAGCCTTGGACAAGTATGCTTAAGACAACCTTTCTCTTGAAAATATCCCCCCCCCCCATAATTTTCATAATATAGTTCCTATATCCAACGCGAATCATCCCACTTTAGAACTATGTTGTGTGGTATACCTTGACTTAGTATCAAACTCTGCACAAATTCATCCACATGTAATGATTCCCTTTTGGACTTGGCGTATAATGCCAAACTTAAGAAACATACCCACAATATTTCCAATTTGTTCTTGATATTGTATAATTCACATGAAGAATGGATATTCAACAGTCTAACCCACATCGAGGTTGTTGTGATAGACATGGTTACTACTAGGTTGAAATCCTAGAACCATGATTTGACAAAGAGGCTAGCTCTGCTTCAAAACCATGGTCTCTCTTCCAACACCTTTCTATGATCTTCATGATTGTAAAAAAAAAAGAAACCTTTGGAACAAAAATTCACCAAATTTTTTGTGGTCAACATGGAGTTGATCCATTTGGTACAACAACTAAATATGATGGACATAACCCATTGAATTTGAAAATCATGGCACTGTATTGATACCTATTGATGAGCTTGTTAATCTTTGTCAACTTCATATGTACAAGTAGTTTGATATTCAATATCTCCACAATGAAGGGCCCCATTAATGAGTTACTTTTGATTACTTCTTTAAAAGAATGAGGGGATAAGGAATATGTTGTACCTCTAATCTAAATCCCTTGATGAAGACATAGAACCAAGAGAAAGGTGGTTTCATTTTGTATTTTCTAGCTAACTAGGGTGACCTCCTTATCCAACTATTGATAAAAAATATCACAATTTGAAGGAAAGTCAAGGTCCCTTCCTTATCTTGGATTTTAATTTTCACTTGGTACACAAAATTTGAACTCTCTACCTCTAGAGCGATAATCATGCTTAATAGGGTTTTAATAAAATATATATACCCTATCTCTAATTGATGCAATATTTCATAATTATAATTTCATCATTTCTCCTCTTATAATGTTTGTAATTTTCCCTTATCACTTCCACCCTAGAGAACACATAAGTTGCAACATTATCTTGTTCATGAATAGACTTGGGGGTAGGGGTACCGACTTTGAGACCGAAGAAACAATTTTTATTCTATACTATTGTAGTTCAGTAGGCTCATCCATGTATTTCATGTAGGAGGATTATCAAATGGTTTACAATGGACCACAATAAACATTGGATTTAGGAATAGTTCTAGTCTATTAACTTTGGGGGGTTGTGTGGGGGGGAGGGGGTTCATTAATTGAAAGTAACAGTCTTGTCACTTGAGGTATTATGACTAAACATAACTTGATTTTAGATTTCAGAAGTCGATGAAGTTACTAACTTAATAAATCCTTGAACTAGGGAGAGATCATTCAAGGAAGTGGGTAAACTAGTGGTGGAAGAAATGATTTCCTCAATTAGTGAATCCTCATTACATTATTTCAAATTTTTTTCTTGAGGTTGCTTAGTGTTGTATTCAACCTTTATCTTCTTAAAATCATTATCTTCTTCCACTTGTTCACATTATTTACTTCGGTCTTCTCGAGCTTCATTAGGCTAAGAATATTTATATTTGTCTCCATTCCCTCTAGGGGGATAACCTTGATTTCCATATAGTTTATATGCCTCTTTGAATTCATAATTTTGAGTGACATGATCATAGTATTTTTCACTTTCATCATTGTTCTTTCCTTTAGTAGAGTCTCCCTCATCCTCTTCATGCTTTTCTTCAGTAACATCAACATCGATATCCTCAACTTTAGCAATAATCTCCTTGACATATTTATACAAGTTAACATTTTCCTCTTAAATAGTTCTAGTTCTTGTTTAAGCAATGTAGGGTAATCAATGAAAACATCTAGATCTAATCCTTTAGGTCTCTCTTCAATTTGGATTGGATAGAAAATACCATCTTCATTTTTTCAAATTCTTCCATGTCCCTTATATTCATCTTTCATGGTGATATCATATCTCGGTCCATGGATTTCCTTCTTTGGATATAAAGGTGAGGAAATAGTATTAGTAGGAATAGGATGATTATGTCCTTCAATATTGTTGGGTGATTCTAGGGAACATTTCCTGATGATTCATTACATATTTATTGACCTCTTCATATTTTTCAAGGATACCATATTCTTCATTTACCTTATGGATATAATTTCTCATAAGCCACCAAAATTCCATCTCGCGTTGTTCCCAACCTAAATTCATTAGCTAATTGGATATTTTTGTAGGTAGAGAATTTTTTTTAATATTCAAGTAGAATAAGGAATGCCCCCTTTATCTATAAAAATTGAAATACTAGGGGACTTCTTAATAAACATGAACTTTTCAATGGGTTTCCTTGGTTGTTACACCGACCCTTCTATAATATGTTGAACCTCCTACCATTTGAGTTTATTTCTTAGTTTATTTGTATTTGAATTTTCTTCAAGGAGATAAGATTTCAACCCAAAGGATTCCCTACTATATGAAATGATATGATGAATATCATATCTCTGTGAGTCATATTCCTCAAAACCAAAGGATCCTAGAATCTCTTTGACATGCTATGTTTTCTTCAACTTAATAAGTATAGTACAAAATCAAATTTCAAAGGGAAATGAGGAATACATATTTTGATGATTGGGACAAAAGTGAAATATCCACTCCATGTGTTTAGCATATTCTAAAGAAAATACCCTTGAGGTTAGCAAGAGAGGTAATTTGTAGGGTATGGCTTCCACTCCATAAACCTTACTAATTGAGTAATATTTAGACCAAAAACAATCATCCGGTTCCAATTTCTCATCCAATTGTAGGATATTCATACATTCCATAGGAATTTGAGGAGGATGTTCACCTTTCATCAATAAGAAAACCCTATACATGAATTTATCAATATAATATTTAAATCCCACATTCTAAGCATGTAAACTTACTGGTGCATGTAAACTTACTGATTATTGGCACCCAAAGTTTTGAGTACATATCATGTGCATGCACAAACGAAGTTGTGCATTCTTATTCCAGTTTTGTGTGCTTCTAAGATGATGTGCGAGAAGTGACAAGAAGTGTGCGCAAATCAAGCTTTTTTAATGCACGCCAAGTTTAGTTCTTCCAATGTGCGTTGGTCCAAGTTTTGGGATGCACACTGAAAATCAAGAAGATGCACACCAAAATCAAGAAAAGAATCTTTTGAAAATATCCCTGAATGATCACTGCGAACAACACAAGGGAGCGTGGATAATATAGAAGATGACATTGGAAGGTAGTCAAGATTGCTTTGATTCTAGAAAGGCTACGTGGAATGAAGACAAGTGACATAAGCATGCGAGACTGTTATTCAGTAGAGTAAGTGGAGAAGATATGAAAGAGTCAGAGTGCTAGAGCTGAGAAGGATATACAAGGAAGCAAGGATGAAAAATAAAGGGTTGATTCATTGGTTTACTACTAGTTGTTCTATGTGCAAGGGCTAGTCTAGTGGCTCGCTTTGAGCATCTGTATTGTTGTAATTTCTCTGGTTGCAAATCTGATTTTTTCATATGTTAAAGGTCTGGAAGGATGCACATGGCACAATGTATTGTAAATATGGGGAATCATATAAATGGATATGAGACTCTGTTGCTATCAAATATGATTTTCTTAATGTATTCCCATGCATGATTGTCTGCATTGATTTTGAGCCTATGATGTGTCAATTATGTGTTGGATGAATATGTTGTTTTTGTTATTTATTTTTATATGTTAATAAAGATGCAATGAATGATATAAATTTCAACCTAGATGGATCAATGTGTGTTTATCCCTTCATCCCCGACACAATACCATATGGTCTCTGTGATCCTCATAGCATCTTGGGTGAGACTTTATACAACCTTAGTTGAATATTGATATGCCGATGCTTTGGGGTTTTTTTCGATCAACTTTGAATGAACCTTGGGTATTAACCCCCTAGCTTTAAAAAGGATGCGCACATGCATGACATGGACCAACAAATGGTTCTGTTGTCGAGACTTGAAAGTATTATTTTGAACGATGAAGGAAAATAATGAGATAGTATCCATCTCGGGAGGAAATTCAAGATTGGTTAATTTCAAAGGAATATGAGGTTGCCTTGTGGGAAATTCAAGGTTTGAGATTCAATGTGAAGTAATGGAAGGATAAGCATATTTACACTAATATGCGTGAAACTTTCTTTGTTGAATTTCCCTGTTTGTTGTATGAATGGATGGAAAGGAAGACTGCCACTAATATTTCTTTTAGGCCACTTGAGACAATATTTTGGGATCAAGCCATGATTGATAGGCTAAAGGAATTGGATAAAAAGTGGGCTCAAGCCATTGATTTCTAGTTTGATAGAGTAAAGGAGGGGCATATAATTGAATTTGATGTAGAGTACATTGATTCTTTTAGTGAGGTTGAAAGAAACTTCACAGATGGTCCTAAGAAACAATTGTTGGAAGAAATCCCACTCTCTATAAAGATGTTGTTCGTGGAGAAAGGGTTGATGCACATGGAGCTCGACAAGATGATTGAGTAGACTCCCCTAGCACTGTGGGAGGGGTCAAAGGATGGGGGAAAAGTGATAGAGAAGATGGATTTGTTGAGGAGGATATAGAAGTTGTTGAGATGAGGTGATGAATGGGATGGAACCAGAGGTTCAAAGGTGAAAAAGAGACAAAAGCTACACAAGAAGAGTTGAGTTAAAAATAAAAGAAGAACAAAGAGGTGGAAGGAATATAACAAGGCCCGGGCACATGATGAGAGGTCAGGCCCAGGATGAAGAGAAAAGAAACCACACCAGAAGGAAGTGTGGAAGAGTATGTTGTGCAAGAAAGGAGCATAGATGAGGATAGGCCCATAAAGAGGCATGACATTGAGAGTAGGGTGTTTAGTGGATATACCAGTAGTAATAGTAGTATTCGTAGGGGCCCAAGGGACGAATATCAATCTCCTTGGTTGTTGTAGAGTGCTGCAAACTTAGAGGGAGATGAAGTGCAGAGTAGAGGTGCAAGAGGAGAGGAAGATGGAGGATCCCCTAGTGGTAGAGGAGAATAATTGGTGATAGTAGATGGTTTTGCACGGATGCAGGTAGGAAACTCTATGGGTCACCTCATAAGAAATGTCATAAGAATATGGGCTTACCCTCCCTTTGAACCACCCCCCTTGCACATTTATAATAAAGAAAAGAGCACATCAGATAGAGAGGTGATTGGAATGGGAGAAAGGGTAGGGGGAGATATAAGCGAAGAGATCAGTGAAGAAGAAGGTGAAGTTAGTGCTACTTCACCAAGAAGAGTATTAGTATTGAGAAGCCTGACACCCAACAGTCAGATTGGAGGAATTAGTTCGAGATTGAGGATGGTGAATCAAGATAGTACCCTACTTGTGTTCCATGGAACAGGTAAGGATGACATGGAAAAACATTGGTTCATGTGTGAATCAATATGGTCTATGAAGAGGATCACAAATGAAACAACAAATATTGCGCAGTTGGAAACCACATTCATGGATATAGACTTGACGTGGTACATGAGGTATAAGGCCACTGCGCCAGTGGAATAGACGAGGTACTTAATAGAAATAAAATGAGATATACTTAAGGAATTTCAAAATCCTAAGTCAAAGTCTCAGTGTATTAAAGAAATCAAGGAGATTAAGAAGAAACAATGAGAAACCATATGGGATTATGACCAATGGTTCAAGATTTTGTTCGATAGTGTAACATTCCAGATCCAAGACATACAACATAGAGAATGGTTTATTGTGAGGTTACTCCCCCATATCTAAGTCTTACTCCCCCAACCAAAGGTGATGACTCAAGAAAAAGAAGTGGATATTTCCATGCCCTTGGAGGCTACACTGGGAGGGGCAGAGACATCAATAGGATTGCATAGGTGCAGTCACAACTGACCAATATTATGATGCAATTATAAGACACGGACAAGGAAAAATCCATGCATGAGCACATTGGAGAAATATTAGAAGACACATCATACTCTGTTATATGATTTATGTAAGTCCGTGGGACATGATGTCGACAACTGTTGATCACTCCAAATGATGCAAGACCACACCCAGGATGTATTTTGGGTGCAAGAAGAATAGAAGGGTGGTTATTGTGGTGGTGCTGAGAGAGGCAGATACCAAGGAGGTCCTAGAGGAAGATATGGGCGCAATTGTGGATGAGGATATGGAGGAGGGGGAGGTATCCCCCTCACTCGTTTTAATTGTGGAGTGATTTTTCATGTATCAAGGTTTTGTACCAAACTACAATCTATATGTGGGTACTATTATGGCCCCGAGCATGCCACCGAGGGTTGTCTCAAATTATTAAAGAAGTGGGAAGAAAAGAAGGTGCATTGAAAAATGGTGCATGTAGAGCCACACATAAATAAAAAGGATGTAGAGGTTGATGTTTGGGTGGTAACTTGAGGAGGAGTGAAGATAGGAATGGACTTCAATCATGGTGAAATATCGAGTCCAAGGCTGGAGGGTAAGTGTCAGAAGGGCTGCATACCCTCTTCCTAAATTTGATGTTGCTCAATAGAAGCAGTTTCTGCTTGATGTGAAGAGGGCCATCAAAGAAGAAAGGATGTGAGAGGAGATACAACATGAGACACAAAGGTCGCTTGAACAGGCATGGATTTAGGAAGAAGTTCAATGCATGACATAGAGGTCACTAGAAGAAGCTAGTGCCCATAAATAATTACAGTACACAACACATAGGTCATTGGAGCTAGCTCACGTGCGTGAAGAAATATAGTGCACGCCACAAAGATCCTTGGAGGAAGCATGCAGATAGGAAGAGTTGCAATGCACATAGAAAAGAGTGATTGAGGAACATCACCTTGCAGAGTTTAAGCATGTTGTGAGCGAAGAAGCATTGCATGACTCAGGTCATGATATAGAAACTAAAGATCAAGTAAGTAATTTCTTACATTATTGTTCGAGATTGCTAAATGATCCCAATGCTGTGAGAAATTTGACATAGATGTTAGCTAATTGCATGGGGGAACAAGGTATGAAGAAAACCATATCATCCCCCCTACCAGAAGGATATCTGTTTTAGGTCTGTAAGCATAAGATCACAAGACATGAATTCAAGATGACAACTAAGCTTGGTGTTTATGACATGTGTTAGCTCCCAAAATGAACCCGTCCCCATGGTCACATTTTGTGGTGGATAGCATTGCTATTGGTAGTTTTCTCAAATTGGTTTTGAGTTTTTCTAGCTGCAAGACTTAGGTTTTGATTTTTGTCTTAGAAATAAGATGACCCATAAAGGTCTTCTCTTCAAAATTTTCATAAAATGTTTTCAACAGCTAACGCGTGCTTAAAAGATGATGGTTAGCTGGTGAAAGTGGCAAATTTCAACAGCTAAGGAGCATTTCTCACAGGTCGTTAGCTGGTGAAAGCGAGGATTTTCAAACAGCCAAAGAGCATTTCTCACGGGGTGCGCGCCGGTGAAAATGGTGACTTTTCAACAGCTAGGGAGCATTTCTCACGAGTTGTGCACTGGTGAAAGCGGCGGATTTCAACAGCTGAGGAGCGCTTCTCACGGGCCGTGCGCTGATGAAAGCGGGAATCACGTGCGTTTTATCCACGTTTTTAATAATCTAATGATGATACGATCATCCCACGTCATGCAAATCCAGAATGATGCGCTAGTGAAAGTGGGTAATGATGGAGACTCGGGTTTGCACATCGAAATAGGATTATAAAGCGGATCTTGTTCAGTGACGCATGCTTCACACTCATGGCGTCGGAAATGGAAAATTCGAATCCATTATCGCAGGTACAGGAGTTGTACTACCTGGCTGACAACATCAAATCGGTTCATTGCTTCCCCAACACGCATCGTTCACGAATGTTTGTTAAATTTCTAATGTTGAAAGACAGAGACGAGTGCTTTCACCAGCACAATACCTCAGCCTGAATAGCAGTTTACAGTGTCTGGTGTGCAGAATCGTTTGGAGTTTTGAGTTGTAGATGGTGAGGAGACGCAGTGGTTCTTTACTGAGAAAAGAGCTAGACAACCTATCTTTCCTACAGACACATCCAGAAGTACAGAAACACTTCTCAAATGCAGGTTGCATCGAATTTGTTGAGAGGCTGTAGAATGGTTGTCACCAGTCGACAGCAGAGGCTTTTGCTAAAACATTTGATGGGAATAAGGCTCGTGTTGGGTCCTTGGATATCATTGTAGATGAAGCTGCCATTGCTGCAACGACCAACCTACCAAGATCGGGCCAGAGTTGGTTCAAAAATACTGCTACTAAAAACTTAAATTTCAGAGCATATTTGAAGGAAGAATTCAAGCATAATGCATGGAAGAAGAGCATGCAATTTTCCCATTTAGAGGATGAGTGGCAGGATTTGTTTAAGGGAATCCAACTCTACATAAATTTAGAAGGCAGGTATGATAAACTCATGATGTATCATTTCAGGCTCCTAGACCATTTCACAGGTAAAACCCTCCTCAATTTACCTTTTTTATTACACAAGAGCTTAACTAAGGTCTGTAAAAAGATTAGAGCTCAACCCCTAAGCATGAAGAACACTCTGTGCCACTTTGGCCTTATTAAATTGATCATTCTGGAGGAGCTAAGACAGAAGGGAAGGAGATGGCAGAATTTTCTATTTTGGGAGGGCTTTGAAATTCAAACTCAACCAGTAAATGAACAGGGGAAAGGTGGAAAGAAGCAATTGACTCCTCAAAGTAGTTCAAGGAAGAGGAGAACCCTTCCAGGACCTCCAGAAGATAGAATCTCTAGTGTGAAATCTCGCAGGTCAAAGAAAAAGTTGAATTTTGAAATTACTACAGAGCAACCCACAGAGAAGAGAAAAAACATCGTAAACCTACCCTACACAGACTCAGAACCAGAGCAAGAAGATGAGGTCCCTGTCATCAAAAGTCCTGAACACTCAATTGAGTTTGCACATAATTATGAGACCTTTACTCACACCGAGGAAGGGGAAACATCAAAGAGCACTAAGTCAAAGAAAACACAGAAGATTAAGCATCTCAAAGAAGTGATAGCTCAGCAGGAGGTCTTAGAGAGGGTAATAAAGGAAAGATATAAGAAGCTGTCTGAGATTTTTGCAGAAACCAATGCTGCATTTGAAAAGCTGGCTCACAAAAGTGTCAAGGAAAAGAAAAGAAAACAAAAGATCACCAAAGATTACAACAGTCTATGGTGGCTAGCAAAGCGCCTTAAAAGGAGAATCAGAAGATTGAAGCAAAAACAAAAGCAAAAGTCCCACCCAGATTTGAAAGTGCTTACTCAGGTTGCTGTTAACATGCAAGGGGATAAATCAGAGACACATTGAGTTTTTGATGAAATCGCATTTTTGGAGGTGAAAATCCATTTTGGGCTCAGACAGGGCTTTCACCAGCGCACATCGTAATTTTATGACCAGTTAGCTGGTGAAAGGCAGTGCTTTCACCAGCTAACCAGCGAAATATAAAGCGAGTTAGCTGGTGAAAGCAGGAAAAGCATTTTTGGAAGCCAAGGACGGAACAGGTAATTTTTCACATGTTATAAAGAAGTTCCAGAGTATCAAAGGGATAACAACTC
>ML798307.1:48136-58999 GCA_009831015.1 Picea engelmannii | reverse complement strand
TAATGCATGAAAGGAAATCTATTTTATTGAAAGAAATAAATATTAACAACTAATTCTTAATCTATGATAAGAAAACTACTATCTAATCTATCCAAGCAAAGTCTATCTACCCTACAACGACAAATAAGACTATTTTCTAAACTATGAAAGCAAGAAACTATATCTATGAAAGCAGGAAAACTATTCTTTAACCTATGACAATTCAAATATAATGCTGGTGGTTGTGTGAATGTCTTCAGTGTCAGATAATATCTCGATGGCACTTGACAACAAAGGACAATTCCAATGGTATAGGCTCAATACTAATCTCAATGGCAAAATGAAAGATATGGATTAAACAATCCAATGCGAATTTATCCATGACGAAAATAATGTTAAATACCCTGCATATTCATGTATAAACCATCAACAACATAACGAGATCATCATTATTTAACTAAGAAATTTAATTGCATTTTAATTCTAGGAAAGGAAATTGCGTAAAATAAAACTATGCTATGTCTACTCTAACCATTCAAACTGCAATAAGGAAATAATTAAAAACTAAAATTAAACGATGATATTAAAAAGTAAATTAACAATCTGCATTAACCAAAAACTAATTAAATGAGATCTATATAAAACTGAAATAAGCAAGCTATAACAAAAAACTGGAATTAATTCTATCCATCCATCAATCCTTGTCAAAGAAAACCCAAATCAAACTCTGTTCTATTCTAATTAAACTATGTTTTAAACTAGACTATAAAATCATAAAAGAAAGCATAATCTAACATCTAAATGCACATGGGGTTAGTATAGAGACTTGAAAGTTTGTTCCTAGTCTACAATATCAGTGCATGCTAATACATCTCATCATTCTAACTTTCAAAACAATTAAAACAATTAAACTACAACAAACTAGTTAACACAATATAAAAACATGCATGTATAGAAAATAAAAAGAGCAATTAAATTAAGAAATGCATAAATAAACATGAAGACAGTTACTAGACTTCTGGTGCCCCCCCCAACAAGTCGTGGTCACTCTCTAAAAGCATACCACGAGCTTAACAAGATGAATTCACCATTAAAACTTGAAAACACAGTTCTGGCATAATTATGGCAATGTAAAAACTCAAAAATAGAGAAAAACGAGTTTGTCTCCAATACATTGGTTCTTTTACTTGGTTATGCTACTTAACAATCATCTGACCATCCTAGTAGTATTTATAAGATTACAGACCAAGTGGTTGAACATAGGAGGGTCGAACCACTTCTAAATTCGACAAATTACAATAAATGATGCCCTAACTGATAAAACAGAGCGAGCCAATAATCATCCTCTTTGGACAACTGAAACTGAGTTGTCTGGAGCTTAGTAGCTGGAGGGCGCAAGGATAAACAAAACCCACATGCTTGATTTTCTTGTCACTGGTCGGAAATACCTTAACCGCCAAGTCACCTTGCGTTTTTGTGCAATACGCAGTGTTGGACAGAGTGTCAGATCGAGTGCCGGAACGAGTGCTGGATGAAGTGCCAGAACTAGAAACGTAGTGTGTTTTTTCCCTATAACACCAAAAAATGTGAATTAGCTCTTAGACATCATAAAACATGATGAATTATACTTGATTCAATCATTAAACATGAATTACTCGTACCTTATGGCGATCATATCAGTTTATCATGAAATTCTTCAAAAAACTCCTTTAAAATATGAAAAACACATATGTACATGTGGAAAAAGTGTATAATAACCGTCATGAAAGTGATCATATCTCGGGCCCAACAGAAATAAAGAATCAACTCCACAATGGAAGAAAGAGAAGGGAAAACAAGTTTGGATGTCGAAAAACCACTGCACTTATTGCAACAAGGGTGGACATCAAAATGCTAAATGTTGGAATCTTAATCCAGAGCTTCGTCCAAAGAAGGAAAAAAGGATTGCACATGTACTCAGCAAGGAAGAGGTAGTACCAATGAAGAAAGAGGAACAACATGAAGGAAATAAAACAATCACTTGGTTTTGCCAGAAGTGGATGTCACATCTTCATTGTATTTTGCTTCCATTAATGTAATTACACATGTTGTAATGATGACCTGTTATAACATCATTTTGCACAACATAGTGTTTTTTTTTATCCTTATGGGTATGTAATCAGTAAGGTCAATTTTGTAACCTCTTGGAGGACCAAAAGGTCTTTAGTGGGGAGGTGTGATCCACAATGGATCCAAGAGCCAAAATGGGTCCAAGAAGGCCTAAAACTCAAAGTGCTCAAAATCACTTCAAAATGGACGTGTGCATAATGGACGTGTGCATAGGCCTCGATGATACGAACCCAACGCAACTTTAATGGGATCAAACGAACTTCGTATGCAAAGATATCGTGATTTGTTCATTTGGACAAACAAGCAAAAATTGATGACTGTGCAGTTCGTACAGTGCTGACGTGGCAGCTGACTGTATAGGCTGTATGGTTGTACAATGATGTGGTAGTGAGTTGGCAAGCTGACATGGACAGGTGATGACATGGGCAGGTGCAAATGTGGATGAGTTAGATTGTGACACTTGGCACCACTGCAAGGGTGACACGTGGCACGGGCTGACATGGCAAAGTCCGTATAGCCACGCGACATGTGGCAGGTACAGTGGATACTGACTGGGCAGACACATAGGAAGACAGGTGGTCGAATATGAGATTGACACATGGAATGTTTGTGGGCAAGTGTGATGGTGCCACATGGCACCCCTCCATTGGTCGGTTTGTATTGAAAAATAACTCAACCATTGTCGTTAAAAGATCTTTTTGGATCAGTCAACTTGAAAGTCTACAAGGAAAGGTGAATTTCCTTTGGTGCTTTGTACCTAACTATGCTAATATCACAAAAGGCTTCATGTGCCTTTTGAAAAAGGGGGTTCCATTTTGTTGGGATGAGGCATCACAACGTTCGTTTGATGAATTAAGAAAGCACTAGTTTTGAATATGTTATTGAGTCCCCTAGATTATAATAGAGATTTCCTGTTGTATTTGGCAGCAACCAAATCGTCAATTGACATGGTCTTAGTTTAGGAGAATGATGAGCTCCAAGAGCATTTCATCTACTATTTAAGTCACTCTTTATTAGTACTTGAACTAAAGTATTCTCACGTCGAGAAACTGGCCTTAGAAACATTTCATGTTGTTCAACGACTTTGACATTAGAAACATTTCATGTTGTTCAACGACTTTGACATTACATTTTTTTTTGTAAGACAACTGTCATCACTGACGATAATCATTTTCAGTATGTTTTGACTCAACGAATAATTGGTGGGAAGTACAACAAGTGGATTGTTGTGCTTCAAGAGTTTGATTTGGATTTTTCTTCTACCAAATCCAAGAAGTCTTTAGTCTTCATCGAATTGATGTCAGAGTTACTAATAGAGAATGAGGATAGTGAAGTAACTGAATCTTTCCTAAATGAGCATATCTTCCTCATCTCTTCGTCCGATTCTTGGTATGGAGATATCCTTATATATCTGTAGACTCTGAAGTCCTTTTCACATTTCTCACAAGACAAGCGATGGCGAATTCACCACCAAGCAAAGAACTATCTCATTATCACCAACACTTTGTATTGACGAGAGGTAGACTCAATTCTCCATCGCTATCTCACTCACGAGGAAGCATAAGTAGTATTAAATGAATACCATGGCAAAGCATGTGGTGGTCACTTATCATGGTTGGAAACAACCCAATTGTTTTTTCACACTAGTTATTTCTATCCTACAATCTTCAAAGATTGCATCAAAGTGATCAAGAAATGTCACCCTTGTCAAATATTTACAAAGAAGATGCGTACACACCCTACTCCTATGTTTCCCGTCATTACTGTCGGCCCCTTTACCAAGTGGGGGGTAGATTTTATGACATGCCACCTATCCTCGTTTAGATGGAATTGATACATCATAGTGGCCATTGACTACTTTAATAAGTGGGAAGAAGCCATGCCAAAATTCGCTAATGATGGTGAAAATACAACATTTTTCATGTTCAATTAGGTCATCACTAGGTTTGGGGTTCCGAGAGATATTTTCACTGACCATGGAAGTCACTTCCATAACCACATGATGTCTTAGTTAGTATCAAAACTTGTTTTTATACATGAGCATTCGTCTCCTTACTATCCCCAGGCTAATGGTCAGGTTGAGGCTGTTAAGAAATCATCAAAAACCATATTAAAGAGGATAATTAACTTGACCAGATCAAATTGGAAATTGATGCTATATTCAACATTATGGGATTACCGAACCTCAGTCAAAACTGCAATAGGATTCTCAACTTTTCAACTAGTTCATGGAGTAGAAGAAGTTTTTCCCATTGAATGCGAAATTCCTTCACTTAAAATTGTTATCAAACTTTTACTCGACACGACGCAACTTGAAGAACGTCTCATTTATCTCAAACATCTTGATGAGAAACACCAATATGCAACCTTAGAAAATGAAGTGCATAAAAAACACGTCAAGTCTTAATATGAAAAAATATGTCTGCCCAAGGGTGTTTTTTGAAGGAGACCTTGTGTTAGTCTATGACCAGGACAAGGATTTTATGGGAGAAATCAAGTTTATCCCCATGTGGCATGGTCCATACATCGTGTGATGAATGTTGGAAAAAGGGTCTTATGAGCTAGCATATTATGAGGAAAATGTGTTGTCGAAGCCCATAAATGGGCTCTACCTTAATAGGTACTATGATTGAGTCTGATGGATCAAGTACTAGTTATTTTGTGAATATTGTTTATTATTATATATAGTTTTGTATACGTTTCTTCATTTTTCCTTAAATGTTTTACTGTTGTGCTTCTGCTATGTGGAAAATGCTAGGGGAGTTGCCAGTCTATATTGTATTCACAGAAAGTGGAAATCGTCACACTTGGAACTTGGCTTCCACTGCTTGGGTGATTTATTCGCCCACTAACCAGCTAGTATCTGTTGGAGGTTTTTTTCTTGGAGAAACTACAAATAATGTTGTTGAATACAATTCCATCATCAAAATTTTATGAGATGCTTTGTCCCATGGAATTCAACACCTTCACGTGTTCTTGGATTCTCAGTTGGTTGTGTCACAATTGAATGGTCTATATTGTATTCTTGATCCAATATTGTTACGATGATTCCTTACAGTACGTCTTCTGCAACGTTCATTTGAGTTTATTACCTATGAGCATGTTCCCAGGCACGCTAATCTAGTATTTGATCCATATGCTAATTAAATTTTAGATTGGAATCTGTCCCATCCATAACACAAGCACATACTTTTTATACATGTAAATATTTATCATTTGCAATTAGAATACAAAAATAACAAACAAAAAAGATAGATATCTGTGTGTGTGTGTGTGTCGAAAAGACATCCATAGTACAAAATTTGGGCTACCTGTCCCAAATGTATATTAGGACAAAATAGTGCTCTCAACACATAATAGTATAGGCCTAAGGAAAATTAACTCTATCATATAAAACCATGACATTCGTTAAACACTGGAATAGATGGACCCATGTCCGGGGTACTCCAACAACATGACTTTGCATCCCTACTGGCAGGTCATCTATAGTGGCCATCGATATGGAGCATGTTAGTTCCTTTAGGTTTCTACCCACACTCTGTAAGGTCCTTTATGCATCATCTCTAGGCCCTTCTTTGTCTCTCCCTTGATGAATATGTTGTGGAATTCCGACTGTTCTCGCTGGTGATCTATCTGCAATTTTGAAAAGTATGTGTTAATATTATGGATCTCACCAAAAAGACACGTTTTTCTTCCTTTCTTGTGTATATATAATATATAATCTAAAACAAAAAATAAAATAAAATAAAATAAATGTTACCTATGCCTTGAAGCTCGTCACTAGGAGGAATGATGATATTAGAATCTCCAGAGAAGTAGATTCTGGTATACAGATAATCCTTGATAAAGGGTACTTGACATTCCCACCAAGAAAATAAGTCATCATCATAAGGATTAAATAATTTCCTTTCTCCTAAGTGGGCCAACAACTCAGTCCATCATATCATAGGGGGCCATGGTTGTAAGTGTCATATAACCTGATATTTTGGGCTCATCATTGGCACCCTCTCGAAAAGAATGTGGATAGAACACTATCGAACCCAAAATTCTTGTTCTTTTGCAAATTGCAATCAATGAGCTAAGTTTTCATGCAAAAAAGAATCATGGTGCTCTAGTTAAACATTGTGGGTCTTAAGAACTCAACCCCACGATGCATTTGTGAATGAGAATCCAAGTGCAAGGAGTTAGATCCCACAATGAACACTATAGTATACAATATCACCTTTAGACTCAGGTTGGTGATGTGCTTGATAGGAACTTGTGAGCCCGTTTTCTCCGTTTCATCCTCGAAGTGTTCATTTATGTAGTTGTTAATATTTTGAACACCTCCCCCACAAGTTGTGAAGTTGGGCACTTCACCTCTATGATATAAATAAGTGATAAAGTAGATATTTTCAATTGCGATGGTCGGTGATTGTCCACCAAGCATAAATTCCTCTACGTCCGGATGCTAGTAATCAACGAGGAGATTTAACAATCTTATTTGAGTTCGTATTCCACCAATTTGGAAAAACTTATCAATGCCACATTTCCAGAGAGCGTCTTTGGCATCATCATTATCAAATACCACATGATGAACCTATTCATGCTCGCATTCCCTCAAATGAACAACCATCTTGCTCAATATCTAAAATAAACAAAATCAATCTTTCATTTTTTCAAGTTTATTTTGAGCATCCGTGGGTCACTGTTATGACAGTCGCGGATACCGTGACTGGTCTTTCTACCAATTACGGATATCCATGGGCCACTTTGAAGAAAACAGTGGATGCACATAGTTGTGAGGAGAAAAGGAGGGGTATCCCTCAATTTCTCATAAATATAAAAAATTGAATGAATGAAATTGAAAGAAATAGATTGAGCACTTGGTCCAGAAGGTTTGTGATTTGGTCACTCCAAGATCCCGCAATCTCCAAGTGAAGTTGAAAGGGTTTCTCCAAATTTGGGTAATTTTGGTTCAAATGGTAAAAATGATATTGTAAAATGGTAAAATAACCTTATTTATATAACTTTTAAAACCCATATTCCACGATTTCTCGTTTTTGCATAAATTAAACTAATGTCAAGTTATATTGTAGTGTTGTGTTTGCCATTGCCAGTTATAGAGCTATATTTTGGGTACTTTTGGTCCTTTTATCGATTGACTGAGTTTTTTTCAAGGCTCTTGGAAGGTGATGTTTTCATGTAATTGGAATTTAGAGTAGGTCTCACATTCCTTCAATATTTTCATTAACAGTTTCCATTTCCGCCTTAACCTAGGGCCAATCCCATTAACAAGCGACAAAACCTTTCCATCTGCTTAATAATGTCGTTTTGTTTATGGTAGAGCCTACCTTCCATGAGAACCCTAGTTTAGAATCCATTTTGTATTCTGGTGCTCACACTATAAGTATTCTTAGGCTTGGGAGTCCTATTTAGTATCACCATGACTTTGCATTGAAGATGCATTTATTCCACTCAATCTTGTTCTAGATATTACCTATGGGACTCCCCCCATTATATGTTGCTCACAACAACATTTTTTCCAACCCTTTAACATGTATTTTATTCCTTATTGGCATTTAGTGTAGGATCCATCTCACTTGCATAATGCATCTATTTGTACCGAACACATATTTGTCGAAGGGTCAACCCCATTCGTTAGTGACATCATACCTCATACTTAAAGGTGTCTCTCATGGATGGTAGAACTTACCTCTCCATGGGTGTCCTAGTTAGTACCTCACTAGAATTTTCGACACCTATGATGCAATTTCTCCGTAGGCTCAGAATCCCCCTTTAGTCGCGCCATGTCTTTGCATTGAACCCTCATGACTTCGTCTCAATCTTTTTCTGGATAACTCACCTTCGGGGGCTTCCAAACTTTTTTGAGTTGTAATTTCATTGCATATTAATTGCTCACGCTTTTAGGCCTAATACCGACCCCAATTTTCTCTTGTTGAACCAATTTCTTATGCCTTCCTATCAGTTTCCAGCCTTGCAATTTATGCCTTTGTGACTCGACACCTTAACCTTGGAGGAAACATTCCTTGAGTGTCCTTATCCCGAACATGCTTCCTTGGATTGAGAATAGGTATGTTCCTTTCACTTTGGAACTAGTTTGCTTGCTCACTATTGAGAAAAAGGTATGGATTAACTTACTCAATCATTTTCAGATCTTGCCTGGCTAGGAAAAGATAGTTGGGAATGTCAACCGGGGTTTATATCCTCAAAATATTCACTCAATCCACAAGTATCAATTACAAGGACTGAGGATGATTTTATAATTTAAATATTTTGCAATATAAAATAAGATTTATAAAAGCTACTGGAATGTACACAGATTTTACAATAAAACAAACATGGAGATCAAAAACAAAAAAGTAACCAAGTCACGGAAAAACATGTATGAGACAAAATATGAATCTGATTTTATTTCATTATGAGATACCAAAAGTGTTTTTCTATTTACAAAACCTCTGCGAGGGCATGGACCAAAGTCATATTTAGAGATCTTTGATGAACACCATACAAAAAGACTCCGACAGTAAAGTAAGAATGAAATTAATAATCTGGATCAACTTGCCACAAACTGCTGCCATTTTGACTCTGCAAGATATCCTTTATCAACCTTGAAAGTTAATTCACAAACAAACAAGAATACATAGACTATCAAGGATGAATCAACACCTCTAAAACAAGTGTCTGAAAAGTATGGTTCAGTCTTGAACCTTACTGTATACAATAAGACCCTGCCGTTAACAAGAGAATTAGGCTTTCAAATAAACTTAGAAATGAATGAAAACTGAAACTATCTCATGTAACTAAAGAGAAAACCTTAGTGTTGTTTTCTCCTTCTATTATCCTCTTGTATCTTCTTCTCATTGAGCTTTTATTCTTTCCCAATAAGTTTAAGTAGTTCAACCACTTTCTTTAGTTAAGATGATTTAACTTAACTAATTAATTTAGGAGAAATAAATAATAATAATATAGTTAAGGGTCTTAATTAATAATAACTATGTAGGTGGGACCCCTTGTGACTCCCATAATTTCTTCTTTTTAAATCATGAAATATAACACAGAAAAGATAATCATTTTGATCATATGCCACCCTTGCAAGTCCTTTGAATATATTTTAAACTCGATATTTAAATATTATCAATAATTTATATCATATCCAAAAAGAATATATATCCACATTATCCACAAAATATCAAAAATAAGGCTTGCTATCCAAAATATGCTGAAAACCATTAAACACTATCCTCATCAACTGAATCACATAAAACATAATTAAAATACATATTTTCCACTTTGTGAGACAATTTTCCTTTTTTCATCGTTGTTTCCCTTAGACTTTTCTGAAGTAGCCCATGGTTGATTGGACCCTTGAGGTTGTATCTCGCTAATCACATGGGAGTAGTCGTCCTTTAAATGAAGGCAGGAAGACACATATTTAGAGGAATCAGTGGAGGGAGAAGAAGGGGAGGCATTTTCTTTTCCTTTGTCTTGCACGAGTTAGAGAATATCAATTTTTAATCTCTTACTAGCCTGTGAAGACTGAACTGGAGAAACAACACGAGTTATTTCACCATTGGGATTGACAAGTGGTGGTAAATGCAATGACATAGTGGGCCAACCATGATGGTGAGAGACGGATTGGTGGACAATATTTTTTCAACCGTCATTTGCAAGGACTTTGGGCTGCAAGGACACATGTGGAGGAACGAGAATGCCGAGAATATTCTGAGGAGGATGGAAATGGGGTATTTCTCGTCGAGGGTGCATTATCCCATGACCAACCTAATTAAATAATCTAGCTTGGAACAACAGGTTCAATTCTTGCAGGTCAACGTCAAAATGGATATAAAATCTAGGCCTCCTATGGCCTCGATTCCAATTTCCCCTGCCTCTATTATTTCGACCATTGTTGCCTCTACTGAAAAAGCTCATCTTGTAGCAACAATTTGTCAGTAATGAATCTCTTAATAAACCATACATGACACTCTACTTACATGAATAAAAAATTGGCTCCAAAATTGACACGAGATACATGCAAATTCATCCATAACACATCATTCAATAATTTCCATGTGAATAGGGAATAATAGGGTTCATGGAAAATCTGGAGGGAGTGTAATTAGAGAAAAATGGCAGAATGATAGGGAATGAATATATGAATACTGTTCAACAATTAACTGTGTATATAAAAATATGAAGAATATCAGTCCTCAACCCTTGCTATGTTATATTTCTCTCACTTCCAAACAGACTTATCTTTTAAAATTTATATCACAGAACAAGGATGAAATAAGTGAAATCGGGATCGTGGAGGTAGTGTAATTAGCGAAAAATGGTAGAGTGATAGGGAAACTTTACAGATACTGTTCAAGTGAAAAAAATCAAAACATTCTACCTCTGATGCAATCAAAATATATCTCTGTCCAAAATTTCGAAGTTTAAACAATATTCTGTTTCCAAAACAATAATCCAAACTGATGCCTTCTTTAACAAAATTGCTCACTGGCCTTTGAATTGTTTTACATAGTAAACTATTTGATATTCCCAAAAATATTTAACCAAAGTAACCATTATAACAATATTATCATTATATAACAAAAATGATGAACAACATCATAATCTCTTACATGAATACAACAATAATATTAGAGTGTGTTAGCACTCTATAAATTTGTTTGGCTGATAAAACAAATGACAAAGATAACCTACAAACCAAATTTAGACTTGGGTACTAGCCTGCTCAACTCAGAGAGGGCTCTCTCCTGTCACTTGGTA
>ML798307.1:13635-28266 GCA_009831015.1 Picea engelmannii | reverse complement strand
TTGAGTCCATTAGTTGTAATTGTACCTCCTAGTCTCCTATATATACCAAGGAGACATTTTCATTTGGAATCATCTTGTATTTGGACATTTATGTGGGATATAAGGAGGTTTCCCCCTCGAAGAGACTTATTACCTGAAATTCTCTCTTTTTCAAGGTGTTGAGTACTTATTCTGAGGTTTTTCTATGCTATATTGATATTTGGTTCTTAACAATCTCCATTGATCTATGGTTTCATGTTGCCACATGCAAGACTCCAAACGATATCTAGACCACCTTGGAAGGACTCTTTAGAAACAAGGATGAGATGCGAGGTCGTATGCTTGAGTTAGAGTTGAATACCGTAGACCCTAAAAGTTTTGATAATATGAAAGATTTCTTTACTAAATTTAAATTTTTGATATTGAGCTCGAGTGAATGTGGTATTGACAAGTATACACAAGAGAAACAACTTATTCTAACAATCTTGGCCAAGCTAGGACTAGAATACACTGTATATGTCTCCAATTTCCATTATGGTAGATGTCTTTTTGGAACAAATTGGAAAATGCCTACGATGGATCAGTTCATTGAGTTTCTCACACAAGAGTAGACAAAACTAATTCAGATGGGCCTAATAAAGGATCCCAAAGCACATGCACTCACCATGAATGATGGAAAAGGATCATCCAAACACAACAAAAAGGAGAAACAAAACGAGAAGGAGGGGTATTCCAAACCCTTCAACGATTCTTCAGGTTCCAGAGACTCTTCATATTCCAAGAAGAAGAAGAAGGGAAAATAGTGCACTTAATGCAATAAACCAAATCATGAAGAATCCACATGCATTTAGAAACAAATCGATCTTATGGTACATGCACTTTAGCAGAAAAACCTTGGAAGCTTCATTCCAGAGGGAGTCAAGAAGCAGAAGGAAGAAGATCATGCTCCTACGAAAGGTAATCATCATGCTCTTGTTGCAATTAATTCCTCATCTGATTCATGGATTATAGATTTTGGTGCATCCATCATATGGCAGTGAAAGAGGAAGTTTTCTCTTCTTTGAGTCCATGCTCAAGACCCCTGATTCTCATGGGGCATGATACTCCAGTAGAAGTAGCAGGAGAAGGGAGAGTGGAACTCCAAAATGGAAGTTTTGAGAATGTTCTACATGTTCCAAATATTTCTATGAATTTTCTCTTAGTTTATCAGATCACTCAGAAAGGTAAAAAGGTTGAATTTACATTAGATTCAGTTTCAGTAATTGACATGCATGAAAATTCCATCATTGCAATTGGTGAGGTGGATCAAAAGTCAAGGTTGTATAAATTCACTAAGTTTTCTGACGATGACTCCTCTATTATATTTACACATAAGGAGAGTACTTTGCATGCACCTCCAGTGGAACATGCATATACTCTTGTTCTTCCATCATTTTTCAGACATCAGAGATGATTCCATACACTCAGATTCTGTACATGGAAATAAGCAGGTAGTACAACCAGATAAGAAGACATCACTAAAGCTTCAACAAATGCCCATAAAGGAACAATTCACACTTCAGGCAACAAATATCCTTGCAGGTAATCCATTGGATTTGAGGAGGAATAGATCTTAGCATGAGGAGCCTTCTCATGTATTTTCAGCTTTAGAACCTATGATACCCATGCATTGATATATGGTTCAATATAATGATCCACATAACTAAAATAGGGTTGTGGGAAATCCATTATGGAAAGAAACCATGCAGAAGGAGTATGACTCACTCATACAAAACTAGACTTGGAATCTGGTTCCACTTCCACCAGAAAGGAATATTTTCAGGTGAAGATGGGTCCACAGGATCAAGAGGTACACGGCCTGATAGGTTGCCAAAGGACTTCATCAGATCCATAAATATTTATACATCTTCACAAAGACTTTCAGTGAGTAGAAGTTTCAGACTTTGTGGGATCATCTTGCAGTGAAGAACACAGTTGTCTAGTAGCTGCCATTTTCTTCTTTTGATACATTGTCTTTTGAGGGGGGGTTTTGTTCTCACGTGGTTTTCCCTCTTTCCTCATTTTTATTCATTGTTCATTAGTTGCATTGTACATGAGTACCTAAAATGGCCTAGTAGCCGGGACTCATTTTTTACTCGATAGTGATTTTCAGGGGGGTGTTGGAGAAATTTCTATTTTCGACACACTAGTTCAGTGGGAGTTAACTGACTAGTTCTATTTTAGAATTTATAATCTTAGACTATCACTATTATGCATGCATTCCTAATTATAGGATGCCATTGCCTATATGAGTGAACATCACTCACTCATTGATAAAATCATAATATCCATTGATTCTCATTCTTCACTGTGTATCTCTCTTCCTTTTCTTGATGAGATTTCTTTGTGTATGTTTTAGCTAGGTCTCTTGTGTAGGATTCCATGAAACACTGACAAATAGTACCCAATCCCCCACTTTTTTTTCTATCTTTGGCTGTAGATAGCTCCTCATGTCATCCAAAAATCTAGGTAAGCTGGTGTTGAATATTAAACTGTAAACCCTGGACATGACTTTGTTGATGAAAATGCGCAATGTAATCCTTTTACATTCAGTTGATATGAATGTTGCTTCAAGAAATTCTCTCTTATTGGTCTTTATGAAAATATTCAATAGATAGGTGTAGTATCTGAAATGCCTTAGAGAAATGAAATTTACCAGCTGTTTATGGATATTATCATCTATGAATTGATAAAAATTGATACAGACTGACATACTAGACTCTGACATAAAAAAGGCCAACAAGAAACCGAGCATGAATTTGACTACATATTTGTCATTATCCAGACCTAAAACCCGACTCAAAAGGGAACAAACCCATTGGACTTCAATAACTATTATACTCACATTCATTGGCAAATAGATACTCTTTGAAAACTGTTCTAGTTTGATAATTGTCTGCAAGAACATATCTCTGACTTTTGATGGACACTCTCTGTATAACCTAATTAACTTTTCTTCATTGAACGGTTTAGACACTGTAGAGAAAGACTCTGGTATACTGAGGGAATCTCAGATTGATATACTCTCTACCCTACACATGACCTCAAAGCCCTGCTTATTTACGACGATTTTTTCTTCCTGTGAATACTGCTCGGTGCACCAACCTATGAATTTGAGAAAAGGGAAAGCGACTTTGATGACATAAGGGACTATGGTGGCCTGGAATTCTTCAAGCAATGGTATATTCTTTCCTACATTATCGAAAAAATTGCTTCTGGACACAAAGATGGGTGAAATGGTAATTTCAGTGTCAAAAACGTCTGAATCTCGGTCAATTAGGGCTTCTTCATTCGACACATGGTCTTGCTCTGTTACTGAAGTTATGATAGGTTACATGGCGGTGATGAAAAATACCTGGAAATGAGCGGAAATGGCGTGAACTTGGCGTACTATTGAGATGCAGTTGAACGAGGGTGGTCACACCAAATTTCAAACATTCCAGTATTTTGAAAAATAATAAAATAAATAACAAATGATCTTTATATACTTTTCCAATTTCAAGGACGTGAGGAAGTGGTTTAGGGAAACCCGCTTCTCACCCCGAAATTCACCCGGTGGCGCCATGTGGTTTCGACCGGAAACCACGGTTTAATTTTCGGCCTGCTTTCGAGAATTATCCTCCGCGTAACTCCTCCCCCAAAAATGATCCTCGATCGTCGATCTAGAGGGTTCACGATCTGTGACGTATCAGGTCCCATCACCTTAGTGCCCCACCAGATTTATCCTCTTCCTGCTAGATTTATCCCCTCCCTTGATTTATCAGACTTCCAAACCAATTTAGTGCCTCACTAAGTCCTGAAATCTCGATTTCACACAATTTTTTTTAATGGTGATAACATGGGCTCCAACTGGGGATGCTATCCTAACAACGAGGTAGAAAATAATGACAGACCAAGTGCCTACCCATTGGGATTTATTTTACTCCTGCAAATAAATCTATCAACATCTTATTCAAAAAACTCAAATTATAGTCAACATAACTTAGGGCCTTCGCTTTGGGCTTCAATTTCTGCTGAATTGATTTTGATTGCTTCAACAAAACAACAATGGCTATATACAATGAATGGAAAGGGTGAAAAATCCCTTAAGCGAGATAATTCTTAAGAAACCTGCCATTCATAGGTCCTCCTCCAATGAGATCTCCATTACATTCCTGTAGAAGATAGGCATTATTTCCATGGTATGCCACAATTTTAAAAGGTCCCAGCCACAGATGGTCAAATTTCCCATGTTTTCCTCTGTCTTCATTCCTAGTATCCCATCTCAACACCAAATCCCCACTTTGAAATAATCTTCCTTGGTATGTCTATCAAAAGCTTTTTTAATCTTGTCTTGGTGCAGTTGAGAATTGTTGAAGGATTTCTCTCTTGTTTGGTGGACATTGATCAATTCATTTGTTCTCCTTGAAGTGGCATATGGTTCAACATCTTTCTCCTATAGCAACCTCATCACTGGTAATCCTCATCTTTCTCTGTTACTGAAGTTATGACAGGTTCCATGGCGGTGATGAAAAATACTTGGAAATGAGCGGAAATGGCATGAACTTGGCGTACTATTGAGCTGCAGTTGAACGAGGGTGGTCACACCAAATTTCAAATGTTCCAGTATTTTGAAAAATAATAAAATAAATAACAAATGATCTTTATATACTTTTCCAATTTCAGGGACGTGAGGAAGTGGTTTAGGGAAACCCGCTTCTCACCCCGAAATTCACCCGGTGGCGCCACATGGTTTCGACCGAAAACCATGGTTTAATTTTCAGCCCGCTTTAAAAGAATTATCCTCCGTGCAACTCCTCCCCCCAAAATGATCCTCGATTGTCAATTTGGAGGGTTCATGATCTATGACGTTTCAGGTCCCATCACCTTAGCGCCCCACCAGATTTATCCTCTTCATGCTAGATTTATCCCCTCCCTTGATTTATCAGACTTCCAAACCAATTTAGCGCCTCACTAAGTCCTGAAATATCGATTTCACACATTTTTTTTAATGGTGATAACATGGGCTCCAACTGGGGATACTATCCTAACAACAAGGTAGCAAAGAATGACAGACCAAGTGCCTACCCATCGGGATTTGTTTTACTCCTGCAACTAAATCTATCAACATCTTATTCACAAAACTCAAATTATAGTCAACATAACTTAGGGCCTTTGCTTTGGGCTTCAATTTCTGCTGAATTGATTTTGATTGCTTCAACAAAACAACAATGGCTATATACAATGAATGGAAAGGGTGAAAAATCCCTTAAGCGAGATAATGCTTAAGAAACCTTCCATTCACAGGTCCTCCTCCAATGAGATCTCCATTACATTCCTGTAGAATATAGGCATTATTTCCATGGTATGCCACAATTTTAAAAGGTCCCAGCCACAGATGGTCAAATTTCCCATGTTTTCCTCTGTCTTCATTCCTAGTATCCCATCTCAACACCAAATCCCCACTTTGAAATAATCTTCCTTGGTATGTCTGTCAAAAGATTTTTTAATCTTGTTTTGGTGCAGTTGAGAATTGTTGAAGGGTTTCTCTCTTGTTTGGTGGACATTGATCAATTCATTTGTTATCCTTGAAGTGGCATATGGTTCAACATCTTTCTCCTGTAGCAACCTCATCACTGGTAATCCTAATGAAGTAGGAAAAATTTCCTTTGTTGCATACACAATCTGGAAAGGTGAAGTAGCAATAGACCTTTTAGTAGTAATCCTGTCATCCCATAGTGCATGGATAAGCTTCTTGTGCCAAGCCTTTTTGTTATCCTGCAACAACTTCTTGATAATTCTGGTCAAACTCTTATTGGAAGACTCAACCAACCCATTACCTTGAGGGTAATAAGATGTGGAATGGCCAAGAGTTATATTGTAATCACTGCAAAATTTTTCCATCTTTTTGGACTTGAATGCTGTTGCATTATCTGTAATGATTTTTATTGGACAACCGAACTTTGATAAAATGTTGTTTTCCAAAAAATGAATGATAACAATATCTGTGGCTTGCCTGGTAGGAACTACTTCAATCCACTTGGTGAAATAATTTGTGGCTGTCAATATCCACTTGTGTTGAGATGAATACTGTGGATGAATTTATCCTATGAAATCAAGGCCCCATTGTCTGAAAGGTGCTTCAACATAAATGGGCTTCAAGGGAAAAGGCTGCAATTTTCTCTTCCCATAATTTTTTTTGGCATTCATGACAGCTTGAAACTTCTTTGTAAACATCAGAAAAAATGCTAGGCCAATAGAACCATGCCCTTAAAATCTTGTGCACAATAGTTTTCCAATAATGGTGTCCTCCACAATCACCTTTATGAAACTCCCTGATGGTATTTTCCACTTCTTCCTCAAGAAAACAACTCAAATATATTCCTCCTGGATCCTTCCAATACAAAGATTGATTTAAAATACAGAACTTTGTTGCTTTTAGCTTCAAAAACTTGGCCTTAGTTTTTCTCATTTTAGGAGGAGCTTGCAAATTTCTCAATACATAAATAATATTAGCATACCATTGAGATTCAACGAATTTTTTAGATACCTGAGGGACCTCTTCTTCTCCTGAATATGTAGACAAATCAACAATGAAATTAATCCCCAAGAGTTCACAATTTGACTGGGCCATCAACTTTGCAAGTCCTTTCCCCTTGATCAACTTTGTAGGTTTGATCTCAAGGTCATATTCCAACAACACAACTATCCACTTGCCCCTTTTACCTTCAGGATCTGGCTGAGTTAAAATGTCCTTCACAAAACTGCTGGGTACATAAGCAATAGTGTGGGAATGAAAGATATAAATTCTAAAATCCTTTAGGGCCTTGACCAGTGCATATGCCCTCTTTTCCATGATATCATATTTCAATGGAGAATCTCTCAATATCTTGTTGTAGTAGGCTATAGGATTTTCAAATTTCTATTCATCTTTTTGTAATAGAACACCAACAATGGTGTGTTCTGAGGAAAAATAAAACAATATGAAGTCCTTTTCAAAATTTGGACTGGCCAGTACTGGGGCTTTGATCAATGCCACTTTAACATCTTCAAAGGATTTCCTGGCTTTAGGAGTCCACTTTATCTCACTTCCTTTTCTAAGCATGTTAGTGATATGCTTTATGATTTCAACCATGTTAGGGATGAACCTTCTCAGAAAATTCATGTTCCCTAGGAAAGATTGTACTTCTTTTTTGCTTCTAGGTGTGCCAATTTTCAGGATTCCCTCAACTCTGCTGGGGTCTATCTTTATTCCCTCTTTTGAAATAATGTGACCAAGCAAATTTCCCTCCTCCATACCAAAATTAGACTTCTTGGGGTTCAATGAAATGTTAAACTTCCTACATTTCTCAAAAGTTCTCCTTAGATTCTTGAGATGTTCTTCATCGGAACCTAAATATATAGTGATACCATCTAAGTAAATAACAATAGATTTATCTATCTCATCAACAAAGGCTATATCCATATCCCTTTGGAAAGTTTCCCCTCCATTCATGAGCCTAAAAGAAATTTTAGCATACATGAAGGTGCCCCATGGTGTTTTGAAGGCTGTCTTTTCCTGCTCATCAGGGTGTACCATGATCTGGTTATACCCAGAGAAACCATCCAACATTGATATTTTTTGAGAACCAACCACTTTCTACAGTATGTGATCCATTTTAGGAAATGGGTAATTAGCCTTGAGAGATACCCTGTTCAGATTTCGAAAGTCCACACATAATCTAATCTTTCCACTTTTCTTCCTAACAGGTACCATATTTGCTACGCATTTAGAAAATCTCAGGGACACTATGATATTGTCTTCAAACAACTTCTTTATCTCTTTTTCAATTAAGGGCAACAACAAAGGATTTATTCTTCTTAATTTATATTTGAAAGGTTTATGATCCTCCTTGAGTGGAATCACATGCTGAATAATTTTAGTATCATAAACCTTTAGATCTTCATAACTCCACGAAAAAACATCAGAAAATTATTTCATTAAACTAATATACCTTTGCTTGACCTCTGGGCTAAGTGTATTGGACAAATTGATGATTTTGGGATCTTCCTAAGTCCCAATGTTGCAGTCTTAAACATCCCCATCATTTGCAGTAATTTTAGGACTCCTGACCACATTGTTGTTGTCAAAGAGTTATTCTAATGGTACCAGGCCTTTGGGGATGGTGTTATTTTTTAGTTGCATTATATCCTTACCATCAATCTAATTTTTGAAGAAGTCATCATTTGCGAACACAACTGTATCTTCTTCATCATAGCAATATTCCTCATCTATATTCAAAATTTCAAATTCATCCTCCATCTTAAGGAAACTTTCTATTTGTTTGTCATGTTCAAAAACCTTCCAGTACTTAATGTTATCTGGTACTGCTGGCTTGTGCTTGACCTAAATCTCATATCTCTTGTTAGGGAAAATTAGAATCTTGAAGACCGAGGCTGAAGTATCCTGGGCATAAACAATCTGATTCTGCCCTCTTGGAATCACTGAAAGATTATACTCTAGAAATTGTTCAAGCAGATCAAGAACTATATTTCTATATGCCCTCATCCTAGGATACTTTTCTTGGTATATACTCTTTATCTGATTGATAATCAACTAAGAATCTCCATGTACAACTATTCTCTTAGCACCCATCTCTTTCAAATTTTTCAATCCCAACACTGATGCCTCATATTCAACCATGATATTTGTGTAATCAAAAGCAAGTTTATAAGAACACAGTTTTGTAGTTCCTTTGGGGAGGTTAATCCACACACCATCCCTTGCTCCTTTTCTACTGACAACTCCATCGAAGATCATATTCCACATCCAATTTTCTACATCATTTTGCTGCTCTGAACTTTCCTCATTTTGCTGATCAAATTTGTCTTTGACAACCATATCAATCTCTGGCCCTTTCTCTTCAAAAATCAAATCATTAAAGAAAATAGAGGAGCCAATCTCAGTTTCCACAGAATAAATGGGGTGGTTGTTTGGCTGAGATTTGTTACTGACCATGTATTTGAGCAATACTTCCCTGTACAACTTTCTATATTGACCAAACACAGGGATAGTGGCATATGACATATCCATATGCAAAGTTCCTTTCAACTTTGCAACCCATGACCTAGATAGAAACATGCCAAACTTAAGAGGGATATCAACAACTACTACATCCATGACCATATTTTTTGCTGGAATTTGAGACAAAGATACCGCCAGATATTTGATTAGGCCCAGGCACTTCACCTTCCTTGAATCAAAGGATAAAAGATCTTTGTAAGGCCTTGTAATGTCCAGGCCCAATTGCTCCATGACCACCTTGGGAATTAGGTTATGGGATGCTCCTGAATCCAAGATAGCATTGTGCAGAGTCATATCATGAATCTTCAGACTTACATAGAAAGGGGGGACCTCATCAACATAACTACTCTCCTCTACACATGGTCCAAACAAGCTGTCAGGATGATCATCTTGTATTTTCAAAGTATCAGAAGTTTCTTCCATCTTGAGCATATTGATGATCTGATTTCTATATTCACTATTTTTTTATCAACTCATTGAATGGTACAAAGATTTTAATTTTGGCCATCTCACTTTAAAAATTAAAGGAAGATGAGGTTTTCTCTACCTCTTTGATGACTATCTCCTTTCTTGTTTTAGGTACTTTATTCCGAGGTTCTTCCTTCTGCTTTCCTTTCTTCACAACATCCTTTGAAATAGAGTCCTTCTTAGGCTGATTTGAAGAAGGTGCATTATTTTTAGATTCTTTGGTAGGATTTACCTTTGGAGGATTTCCCTTTGGAGGATTTGCAGGCACCTTTTGGTTTCGTAGATTATATTTTTTCTGGAATTGCATGATGGCATTCTGCAGCCCTGTCTGGTAATGTTCCTTTTCTACTGACAACCTTTCATCATCCTCCTGCATGAAGATTTCATTTGCATCCATGAATTGGTCATGTTCTTCTTTAGTCAAAAACACCTATGTTTCATTAGCATCACAACAATGCATGCTATCTTCAAAAGTTTCATCAAAATTTTCATTTACATAATTATTTTGAAAGGGAGGTCTTATTTGTTGATCACGCTGGTTCTTTTGATCTCTTTGTCTGATTTTTGGAACCACTGGCCTTCTTTGGTTTTTGAGTGGAACATCAGCCTGTTATCTGGTGTTAGGATTATTATCTAAAGACATCCTCTCCATGTGTTTCTCCATTTTTTTCATCATCGTTTCAAACCTCTCTTCTGATGACTGTGAGGTTGAAGGCTGTGCCTTATCTTGAACCTTTTCATGTCCCTGTCAGAATTATATTTGATTTTTCCCGAATCCATTAGATTTACTTCAACTTCTATTGCATCACTCATCATATCATCTAGTGAAGTGGATATTCTTTCCCTTAGCAACAAAGAAAAATCAATTTCAAAGGAATCAACATATCTAATTTGAGTAGCCCTGGGAGGAGATTTTACTTTTGTAGGAATTGAGTAGTAAACTTTGATAAATCTGGCTAAAAAATCTTGGACTGTTTCATTAGGTGACCTTCTCATGTTGTTGTATTGGGTTAGCAACAGAAGGGGTTTTTTTATTGTCACCACATTTTGCAAGAAAACTCATTTCAAAGGCTTCAAAATTTTGGATGCTTGCTGGTGGGAGAGCTCTGAACCATTTTCCGACTTCTCCTGCAAGACTTTGTGCAAACAACCTCATTTTTGCATCTTCAAAATCTACTTCTTCTAGGTTTATAAAATCATTGAACCAGTCTAAGTGTTTTTGGGTTGACACATTGCCTTCAACATCATACACTTTAATCCTCTGATTATATTCCTGGGGCAAGTCATGTAATTGAGAAGGTAGGACAAGAGGGGAAAACCTAGCTTCCATGGCTGCAGTAAGAAATTGAAGTGGCCGTTGGTTAGGAATCACAAGAGGTTTAGTAAAGGCAGCGGAAATTAAATCTTGGAACCTCTTCTTATAAATAATGATCTCGTTCAAACAAGACTCAGATTTAGTTCTGAACAGAGTTTGCTCAAATTTCACATCAAAATCAAGGTCTTAAATGCTTGTCACTCCATCTTTGGGCAAGGATAGATATATGTCTAGACACAAAACTGAGCTTATTGGATTTTATTTCTTTTGTGTACAATATTCTCAGGGTCAGACACAGGGATTACTACTTCTAGGTATGGGTTTCTCTTGGGAGCGAGGATTTCTAGTTCAAACTACTTTATTCTACTGGTCTCTTTATAATGGAGTCTCTAGGGTAATTTAGTCCCAGCCAATAAGGTGTTTGATTTACTATCACCCTCAGGAATCAAATCTGAAGCTTTAAGTCATTCTTTTCCCAAAGAAGATTTCACTTTCGATCCCCGACAACGGCGCCATAATGTTAGCACTCTGTAAATTTGTTTGGCTGATAAAAAAACCGACAAAGGTAACCTACAAACAAACTTTAGAGATGGGTACTATCCTGCTCAACTTAGAGAGGGCTCTCTCCTGTCACTTGGTATTTCTTTGACAATCAATGGCTAGATTTTGTTTGTTTGGGTGTTTTTATAACTCTGTTGGCAAGAAAGGGGAGGAAACACTCAGGGCTATGAAGTCGAATTTATGAAAACGAATAGAAATACTGATTGGTGGGTAGAACTCTATAGAGGATAAAGGCTAAATGAGGCAATGAATCTGAGTTATAAATTTTAATTTTCAGAGTGTAAGAATAAAGGGGAAAACAAGTAACTGCATCAGAGCATTAATGAAATGAATTTTGAATTAGTTAGGAAGAAACTTAACACACTTTAAATTGCTTAATCCAAGAGCATCATAAGATGAATTCTGGGCCTTTAAACTATCGAATTTAAACAAAAGACAATGCTAATGGAATTATAAACATAGGAAATACATACAAAGAGAGAAGACAAAACTCATATCACCACCATTAGAATATTTTCATGGAGACTTCAAAGACTTCTGCATATGTATTCTATTCAGCTTCATAAAATTACATTCAAGTTCAAACAACTAAAGCGTGTCCTTGCACTTCTTCCAACACTAATACATTTGGAACTCCTAATATTTATACAAAATGAGTTCCTTTGGTTCAAATCCATTTACAATGATTGAAATGAAACGTTTCAGTTTCTGAAATTGATTACAATAATTACAAATGACAGTTTCAGTATTGGAACCGATTATAATGATTAACAAGAAAACGTTCGCTGATATGGCTTCTAACTCCTCTAACGCTTCAACTCCATTCTTTCCCATTTGTTCTATTATGGTCTTCTTCTTGATCTGCCATCTTCAATGACACCTAGACATCATTTACTGGCTCCTAGAAAAATGCACTTTGTCTTACCTAGCCGTACTATCTCCTTCCATTGCAAGTCAGAAGGGATATCATAATCCATCATTTCTTTGATCAGGATCTCCAAGTCAATGCAAGAGGGATATGTCATGACTGGTAGTCCAACTTTCACTACTTTGAACTAATTTAGAATCTCAAAATCTGTAATCATATGTTCAAATAGGGTTGCTCCTTTCAGGTTTTCCTCTAGGGCTTCAAACTTGGAGTGGTCCATTTTTCACTGAGTGAGGCGAGCGTTGTATTCTTCCTGATCATATAATTTTCCTTTACCATCCCAAAATGGTGGGAGGCATTTAATAAACAATTCTTCAAACAAATCCTTGAACTCTTGCACACTTTGATCCATCTGTGTTGCCTTGGTTTGGACTGATTTCAACAGGTTATGCTTAACAATAAACCTCCTGGCCCAGATGATTAATGTAGTTCTATATTTGACCCCAATGGTCTGAAGTTCTGTAGTAGGGATGGAGTTGAGTAGGTTTATGGAATTTTGGGCCCACTCTGATGGTTTCTTTGCTAAAGTCTCATTTACAACAGTGCACCTGCTTCTGGCTGTGATGGCCATGCTGTCCTTATCATTGATGAAATTCAAATACACTCTAAACTTGGCAGATTCAAAAACTATAGAATTCCAGATGATGTGTTTGGCTCCTTGCAACAATCATTTTCCCCTTAACCTTATTTTCAACTTGACTATCCTTTCCTGTAAGGCTTGATTCTCCTTTTGAAATTTAGCCACTCTTTCATCGTTTGCTTGCATTTCTTGCTTCAACTTCTCTATGTTCCCTTTTATCCCTTTGATTTCTCCTTCTTTCAGGATAACTTGTGACATATCATGGACAAGCCCTTCAGTGTTTGGACCAACTTATGTAGTAGAAGGTACAAATACAACCCTGCTCAACAACTCTGTTTTCTCTTGTGACCATTTCACTTTTTCTTTCTCTAGTTGCAACACTTTATCTTTGTAATCCAATGCCTCTTGAAAAAAATGATTCCTTCTCTTGTTATAGAGCAACTAGTTCTGCTGTTTGTGGATTCTCTGTGGTAGATGTTATTGCATAGTTTGTAGAAGGGATACAAGCTTGAAGTTTAAGGGTCAAACTGGCGTAACAGGAACCAATCCCACCCAATGTCACCACAATGGGGTGGTTCTTTCTCTTTAGGGTGGTAAGGCCTAGGGGAGACGTCCCTGATGACCTAGGGTTTGGAGAAGGAAAAAGGATAATAAGATAAAGTAGTTATTCTCCCCTTACAAGTCACCACCGAGCAAATAGTCCGACCAAAGGCTAATTAAAAGTGAACCCCCAAAGATATACCTTCCTGGAACAATGAAACAACAAACTGGTATATGCAAGTTATATTTTAATGGGTTAGTACTTCATAGAATAGTTGACTATCTGAATACTATATAAGAAATTTGGTAATAAATGTTGATGAAGTCAATGTTTATCAATAACAGTGATAATTGTAATACTTCACCAATAAATATTGAAACAATATGGCATTCAAAGTAAAAAGATCAACACTTCAATCAATTTATGCCTAAATTACCATTCAATTGCTCACAAAGCAAAACATTGCTGCACCAATGATGTAAATAGCCAAGGATGATGACAACACTTAGGGTTAGTAGGTTAGTTTAGGCTAGGGTTAGTGAATTTAGGGTTTTAATTCAAGGTTTTGAGAGCGCTTGGATAAAATCCACTTCAACACATGAGTTCTTAGGATCAATGCCTTAGGGTTTAATGGAGTCAACAATGAAGGACGCAAGAGTTGAAGGAGATAAAGGTCAAAATGACTAAGGACTAGAGGGAAGAGTTTTGAGGTGTTGCTAAGGCAAGGCCTCAAAATAAAAACCCTAGGGGAGAGAGGCTCACTCCGGTGTTGCTATGGCAAGGCCTCGTGCTCTCTTGTCCTTCCTTATTTTGACTGGAAAAATGACTATCTAAGGGATGAAGCATAAAACCAAGAAAGAAAATCTAATGAGGGAGAGTGTTGCTACAAAAAGGCTCTTTCATTAAACCCTAGAATAAAAACGACCCTAAGTGTAGATAACCTAGGCCTAGTACGTCTCCTTCTTCTTGATTTCTGGATAGTACGGATAGCAATAAATGAAGAGACAAAGAGGGTGTAGCTACGAATAGGCTCTCTCTTCTCTATCAAAGGCTGAAAATTTCTCTATCAGGGGACATGAGACAAGGACCTACTTTTGTTCTTGTCACCTAGGGTTTTGTCCAGCAAAATCATAAACACATGCAAGAAATTCACCAATAAATAACCATGCAAACCCTA
>ML798306.1:267264-297468 GCA_009831015.1 Picea engelmannii | reverse complement strand
GTATATGCACAAAAAAATGAATTTTTGACTTTGGATTGAGCAAAATGGGGAAATTGAATCTACAGAAGGAAAGGCAAGGCCACCAAAGCATGATGCATAGAGTGTGGAAAAAAATTCTATAACATATGTCCCCTAATGTGTGAGGTCAGAGGAGCAATCACGATGGATGAAATACATTATAATTCCCAGAAGTGGAGTAGTGAGGACCCAGTTGGAGGAACTAGTCACCCGTCAGAATATTACAATATATATTGACTTTGTACACATGGATTTCAATCTGAAGTACACCACAGATCCATGTGAATATATAGAAGATAATTATTCATGGCCATGAATAGGAAATACAAAGTAGATGTATTCCATAGGATGTCATAGTCACGAACAAGATACAGTGGAGTCCATTCTCAAAATCAACTAAAGATATATGTATACAATGAAGTACAATCTGATATTTCATGATAACTGAAGTCATATAGGTACTGGTATGATGAAAGAGAACAATAGGTATGAGGTGCTTCTACTATGAATTGGAGGTCTTCTACACTAGCCACCGATGGTGCAAGTCTACATCGTGTGAATAAAGGAATTGAAGTTGAACACAATGGGACTTCGTTTAATTACCGATCATTGAGGTATATCGTTAAAAAAAAAAAAAACCCATCGATGATGAAAGTAGGCATCAAGGCACCGAATACATTCAACAAGTGTGAATAAAGGTGTTGAGGTTGGACACTTGAGGAATCCATCGAGCATGAGACATTGATATATTCCCAACTGTCGATGGAGAGAGAACCTACCACTGACAACTGCAACCCTCTAGGTACTCTTATGATTCTAGATATCAATTCCAAAATAGATGAGCTGAAGTCGATGGAATGAGATCCACTGAAAGTAGAGAATTATTAAGGTATCTCTCATCATCTAACAAGAGGTGAAAAGCAATAATTTGACGATTAGGAAGAACTCATATGAACAAGATATGCATGAACCAATGACCATGTGTGTCTCTTGTATGCACCTAATGTAAGCAGTACAGGAAAGAGACCCTATGAATAAAAGACAATAATGAGAATTGTCGACAGAGGTGAGGAAACCACTAATAAGGTGTAATGGAATCCAAGACACTGCATGAATCCCAATGTGTGAATAGATTTATTTCCTTCGAACACATGGGAAATGACTGAGTTAGAAACCAATGAAGAGATGTCATCTACTTGGTTCAAGGTCACCTACCAATGATGAAAGTAGGCCGAGGGTGCAAGGTAGGACAACAACTTCATGTGATTATGAAATTTACTTTTAAAGGGATGGCCAACATGCAAAGTCAAGAAGTCTGAGGAATGACCGACACAGGTTTAGAATTCCTTTGAAACAGAGAATGAGACAGATGGATAACTCAGGCATCATAGACTCATGACTGAAACTTGACAAAAGTTTGTGACGCGAGAGGCATAGACAAACTCTCCATAGGGAGTGAAAGAATAACCAGTCGGAGGAATAAAAAACTGAGTAACGAGGTCAGCTTCCTAAGGCCATACTAAACCCAAACCTTTGATGAATGGACTCAAAAATGTGTGTTATGTTCAAAGGTGACACAAATGTTGTCGATAGAAGATAATACTCTTTTCCCACCCTTCTTTTCTTGTTTTTTTCCCTTTTTTTTGTCTTTTTCATAGATGTGAAAGAATTTTATGATACAAGAGAGGAAATGAGTGTCGCAAATAATCCAACTAGTTCCATGTAGTGGAACATACCTATGCTCGATGCAAGGGAACACATGCGAGATATGGACACTCGGGGGGATTTTTCCTCTTGGGGTAAAAGGTGTCAAGATGCAAAGGATATATGGAAGGAACTGCTTGGAGAATGATGAGAATTTTTGGGGAAATAGGCTTATAAGGAGAAAGCGAGAGCCGACATTAGGCTCAACAATGTGTGCAGGAAAATGAAATGCAATTACAACTCGACATTAGGAAGAAACTTCCAGTAGTGTTCTTTTTCGTAGATTTGGTCCCTTGAGCCCAAAAAATAATAAAACAATACCAAAGATAACTCTTCTAGCCAATGGTCACTAAAGTATTCATTTTTCATAATTATTCTATTTGGAATAGAAAAGGGTTAAACTTATATCGAAATAGACGTCCTTTCAAATCCATTTAACAAGTGTGAAAGAGACAAGCTCACTCGACAATATTTTCATTTTTAAGGAGTCTGAAAAAGAGCTTAACTAAGACTCTTGGATGTTGTTGTGAGCATCAGGTAATGGAGGAGCCTCATAGGTAATGGCCATAAAATAGATTGAGTAATAACAATGAAGTTCAAATGTAATGTTATGGTGGGGCTAAACACGACTCTCAAGCCTAATGGAAAACTTACAACATGGGTGCCAAAATGCAAAGGGGGTATAAGCTGGGATTCCCATGGAAGGTAGGATCTACCACATGAATTAAAACACTTCTAAACAATAGAAAAGGTTCTGTGTCGCAACTCAATGGGGTTGATCCTAATTTCAAATGATACAAGAAAAGGATAATGCAAAAATGCATGGAGGGGAAATGTAACCTATATGCCAGTTTCAAGATCATGAACTATTAGAATGGATCGACATAAAGAAACGTACCAAAGAAAATGTCTCGAATGTCCTATATATAAGACCAAAAACACTTACCCAGAAGTTAATAATTCCAATATAGAAGGGATTCTTAGTTCTCTGGGTAGAGTCCATTGTTAGGCTCAAGCCAAGGGATTCTTTGCTAACCAACTTGTAAAGTTTCTAGTTCAGGAAGAGGTCAAAAATCCAAAATCATAGATTCAAGGATAGCCTCATCTAAAGGAAACTCAACATCCATGAAACCGAGGCTAGACAACTCACAAATGCCATGGCTAGAGGTCTCACAAACAACAACATCAGACTCAAGAGGAAACGCCAGATTACTCGGGCCAATAGGGGGGAACAAGAGCTTCCATGCCCCCATCGGAAAAAACACCTGATCAATTATTGATACCTTGTTTCGAAAAGGAGAACGTAACTGTAAAGGATTCTTCTCGGGAGAAATTGAACACCAAGGATAAGATGCCACATAATTCCTCCACGACAGGGAAGATTCTAATCGAACACAAGGAACCCACAAAGGGGAAACCTGAGGTAAATTTGAAACAACATGGTGATTATCAAATGAAAGTTGATCAATAGTGACAATGATTTCATTGTGAGGGAAGTACATCACACGAAAGAGCGTGGACACCACAATATTCATATCATAAATATCATCACGCCCAAGAATCATATTAAATTCTAAAGGGCTTGACACCACTAACAAATCGACTAGAATAGTCTTCCCACCTAACATAATAGGAAACTAAGGAACAATCCTGAGACATTCACTAGGTCTTCCGTCGAAAGCTAAAAAATCACTGGTAGATGACATAAGCTTGGGAGCACCTAAAGCTTTCCAACTCAAGGAGGATAAAATACTTGCAGAGGATCCTTCATCTAAAATACATCAACAAACACTTATTTTATTAACTCCAACCATTATCTGGAAGGGTGCGGGAGAAGGAAGGTGAGGCTCTACATGATCATTCCAATCAAAGGAAACCATCCTAGGACTTGTAGGGAGTGTACTCAGAGAGACTGGAATGCCCCCTTGTTCAGAAGGTACTGAATTGGAAATTCTAAGGACGTGGTCGAAATATGCATCACTCCCCAAAAGAAGAGTGGGATTAGCTGAATATTGCATCGACAATGTCACTTCCTTAGAATTTTCACTCTCCAAGAGGAGAGTGGGATCGATTGAAGATTGCATCCGCAAGACCACTTCCTCTATTGTGGTTGAATAAGATGTGAGACAACATGGTCAAGAGATGAATCACCCCCCAAAACAAGAGTGGTTTTGGCCAAAGATTTAATCGACATGACCACTTCCTCAACCAAAGATTGATTAGATTGTCAGGAAACCGAAGACGACTTAGAACTAGAAGGACCATTAGACAAGGACCACACTTCTCATACCACGGAAATAGCAGGGCGCAAATGAGTTAGGTGATATACTTTGAAAATTATACAAAGGAACTTGGGCTTACGTCCTATACATCTAGGATTCTCAATCGTATAAATTCCCCCAACATGACTTGCATTGGCCAGTGACATGCTCCCATCATGACTTGCAGAGGCTAGTAGCTGATATCCAACATGACTTGTAGAGGGTGGTGATGTTTGTTCAGTATGACTAGTAGTGACTAGATTTGTTCCCCCAACATGACTTGTAGTGGCTGGTTGTTGATCTCCAACATGACTAGAAGAGGTTGGTTTCATGAAAGGTTGTGAAGGTATCATCTGATATGGGAATGCTTGCGAGGAAAAAGCAATATGATACAGATTACCCATCTGAGGATATACAGTGCCTCTTGATGAAGGAACTTCGTGTGGGTGGTTTCCCATAGAAAATTGATTCCACCTAGATGTAATACCATAGGTTAGAGGAGGATTTTCCATGAGAAAATAATTCACTAGAAAAGGCATCATGGATGACGGATAGACGGACGAGACATATGAAGTAGAAACACCACCCATATGTCCATTCGATCCCTGGAAATAATAACTAGGATTGGGTTCATAGGAAGGAGGATTCCAACCCTCCATCGTAAGAAATGACTGAGGGATATTACCCCCACCAAATGGGAATGGATTATCAGGAGGCGACGTGCCCCCCAACCCAAAACTAGCATTGACGTTGGGTGTCTTAAAGGAGTACGACATATGTGAAGTCATATTCATCGTACCAAAAGAAAAAGGATTAGAGTCCAAAGGCATATATTGAGTAATATAACAAGGCATACCCATCAAAAAGGTGCTATGGGGAATGAATATCGATGGTGACAAAGTCATACCACTCGAAAATATAAAAGGATTCGTCCCCATGGACCGAGTTGGGCTTGTGGACTGGGTAGTGCTAACTGAGGGAGTCATGGGGGCTCCACTAACCATAGAAGAGGTTGGAGTCGAATCAATACTAAAAATGGGATGATTGTGATCTTGAGCAGTGGAGTTGTCTGTACAAAGTTTATTAATTCTACTCCTTTTAGGAGGCGGTTTCAGTATTAGACCAAACAATGGTAATCGATTCAAGATACGATGAGATCAGTGGGGAGGATGTTCTCACTCCACAACAACTCAAAATTCGTGACACAAAGAAAAATATTGAGGCCAACTAATATATAAATAGCACACTCCTAAATAAAACTAGAAGCCAATGCACGTAAACAAGAGAGGGTGGTTGAAAAGGGGCCTCCCAAACTAAAGAAGGTATGTCTCTCCCAAGAGGGGATTGAGACTCCCAAACAATAGAGTGGAGGTAACATAATCAGTTATAAGGACCCTTTTGGGCTTCACAACGCAATCAGTCAGATCCCTCTGGAGAGAAAATCCTCCATAAAGTATGTGTGTTTTATTATCCCTATCTGACTCGGGGTACCTGCAGAATAACCCCTGCAAGCAACCTGTGTGGATACCTAGGTTAGGAAACTAAGGTCACCATTATAACCAATGCTTGGGAAAGAATTTGTAGGTTAGGTCCACTATATGGGCAGGGTATCTAATCCCAAATCTCAAGAAGCACCAAGGTACCCCAAGAACCCCCAAATACGAATAGAACCCCATAAACATCTCTAACGCTAGGAAGGTATTGGAGGGCTATCTCTGCAACCAACTTCACGCAGCCTTGTGCTTAACTCCGGTGTTAGTGGAGCCTCCCGAGGACACTAAATACACAATGGGTTTCACTACTCCCTGAACATACACATATGTTGAATTTTGTAGCCTTGGAGAATTTTACTCACAAAATCTTATTCCAAGGCCCTAAATCCTAAACTTGTTTATGTACCCTGAAAAATAAAATAATTTCTAGTCAATTTTAATTATTGAGCATTAATTTTAGTGGCTTTTGCTTACTCAAGAGGTGCGGCCATGAAACAAATGGTGTTATGACTTAGCATATAAAATAATCACATGTAAAAACACAAAAGAAATGGTATGCTTCTAAATGTTGTGCACAAGATGCAATCTCTTTCAATTTCAATGGCATGCAATTTTTCCTAGATGCCAAGATTAATGCAATCCAAACAAAAGTGAAAATGCTTCAAGTGAAATGCAAAAACCATTTTTTTTTTGTATTTTCAATATAAGGGAATGAAAATGCAAAGACTTAGTAAACAACCTCTCGGACATACCCCACTACAAGCACAAGAAACAAGCCAAGAAGGACACAAAGAAGCTACTACTCAAAACAGAATGCAAGGACTAAAAATGAGAAAAATGACAAGAAACAAGTTTGCCAAAAATTCAACAATGAGACAACTTCCTATCACTATGCAAGCACTCAACAGATGAGACAGAGACCCAAGAAGACTCAACAAAATTCAAAACTCACCCAACAAACACCATACTGAGCCGAAAAGGCTTAGAAAAATGTGTATGTGACTATTCAAGGAACAAACGTGTATGTACACGCCCTAGACAAAGACAGATCGCGTATGTACGCGACTGTTAATGGAAAACCCATGTATGCTAAGGAAAATACTAATTGGGTAAGAATTAATCCAAGCAACTCAGATATAATACAAGGTATAGGCTGTTAAGCTACATGCAACATAGAAACTCAGGCAAACAAAGATAAATAAAAGAGAAAAATCACCAAACAACCCCAAAAGGGAGAAATACCTAGTGGAGTCGCCAATTCTATTACGAGGAATAACTCTCTATGGTTTGGGCTAGGACCACAATAGACAAAATGACACCCAAAAATCAACTCTAATCTCAAGTATGCTAGAAGCCTACCTCTTCTGGACGTTCGTAGGAGACCACTGTTGAGCTCATGATCCAATGCTTGATACCTACAACTTGTCCTCAACATACAAAATACACAAGCATATGGAAAATATATGAAATTTTAGCATATAAACTAGCATAGTCCATCAACATGTATAGCAAATGCACCCATGGAAAATAATACAAACATTTGCAACATATAATCGGACAAGAAAATAATATTTCTATTAATATAATTAGCAAAAGTACATAGGTGACAACCTTATGTATTGACACTCTTTGGAACTGAGAAAATAAATCCCCCCACTTGGGCCTTCACCACTTCAATCCTCCATAAGGCAAGCTTACAAGTTCTAGGAGTAATTGGGTTTCTCCTTCACAAAATGGGGAGAGCTTGGGGGTTGAACATAAGGGAAGTTCAGACTTAAAGTACAAAGGGGTGTAGACTTAATACGATGTGAAACTTATCCAAAGTGTATTTTCTCTCAAAAAAAAAAATTTCCTTCAAGACTTATATATGGCTCAATTTATAGCCTCCAAAGGGAATTGAAGGGTCGAACTGGAGCATTTCCAGCATATGAAAGGCCAAGGGTTATGGATCTCGTGACTTGGCACGAAAAACCTGAAATATTTTTAATTTTGAGAACAAAACCCGATGTACTTGGGTTGTAATGGAGAAACTTGTGTATACGCATGTTGTCTAACTATAGCCCACATATATGCTCAAAAATTTGAATTTTTTACTTTGGATTGAGCAAAATGGGGAAATTGAGTCTACATAAGGAAAGGGAAGGTCACCAAAGCATGATGCATAGAGTTTGGAAAAAAATGCTATAACACATACAATGAACCGTTTCATATAATCAAAGATGGGAAAGGGCTAAGGGATGATGAGGACTTGGATGAAATAGAATAAGAAGATATCATTATAGCATAGAATTAAAAAAAAAAAAAACCTTCATACACAATGTAGCAACTAGATCTCTAGTGATACCTTGTGTATATGTGATTAAATATTTTATACAACATAAAAAGGTAGGCACCAAGAGTATTTTGAATGATAAGTGAAAGTGTGTTGGATCATTCACATCAACATATTTTGAACCTTACTATAAGATGTCAAAAGTTGAAGTCTATTTCATGAATGAGTGGTTGAAAATATTTACTCATGACTATAATTTCTATGACATCTTGGTTGATTGGTATGAGGAAGGGAGGACTTTCAACGCTTTAAGCAACAAGCCTTTCCCCACCATACATATCAAGTTAGGATATAGATGGGCAATCCAATTGGTCACTAGTATGGAGAGAAAGATTCAACTCATGTGAGGATAGGTTGGGTACCAATAATGTATGAGATCATTGAAGGAGACAAAATTTTCAACTGGGTTGCTATCCTCTCCAAATCACTTATAGAATCTATTGGAAAGGGTCATTTGGATGCATTCTCAGGAAACATATAATTTTACATGTCTTCTTAAATATTATATGTGGTCTGTGCTTCCAAAAAATTCATAGGATTAGGTTGGTCTTGGTCCCCAAAACAACCCCTTGTTCATGTATATTTCAAAGACTTATGGAATAACAAGTATAAATTTTAATTTGCACTTATTTATGATGACTTCTTGGTTCCATTGTATGAGCTCATCTTTTGTAGAGATTTCCGAAGAATCTATAGAAGCTATAGATGTAACATATCTGACCCCCTAAACATTATTAGGACAGTGTACAAAAATTTCACAATTTCCCTCTAATCCACTTTTCTTAGACACAACTTTGATACCGATTCTGAGTTCATAGTCCAATTCTTCTCCTCAAGAGATTTCCAATAAATGTATTCTTGCTCAATTCTGAGCTTGGAGGAAGAAGTTATGGTCTTCTAAATTTTTTAAGCATCATTATTTTCCTACGATATCATGCCTACGTGACACCCTTGGTTGATATGGCATGGCGCATTCCATTTGACATGGCATGGACACCTGTCATAATCATTTAGTTTTCAGTATGCTACACCATGGATTGCCCCTCATTTGACTCTTTGTGCCACACACTATGTATTGTATCACAATTGATTTCTTATGTGACATGCCCTATATCACATTTCATCCAAATTTTACTCTAGAATATCACATCCTTTGTGTCTTTTGGCATGACATATCACACCACTTGACTATTTTTGTATCGCACTGATGGAAAGTTTTTGACTTTTTGGTGTATCACACCAAAAAATATTTTGGTACTACGTCACACTTCATGAAATATTGTCTTGCAGTGACAACTTCGCACTTCATAGCGTTGAAGGAATGTTTATAAATTTGTGGTGTATGACACCGAAAATTATTTCATTGTGATACATCACACTTCCCAAAACATTATTTGGTCACATAACTTCTTCTTTTTCACTCTAAAACATAGTCATTTGGGTTAACCAATGAATCATGATCCTTGATTCCCTCATGAGATTTGATATGATTCGTTGATCCTTCAACTTCTTGTTGGGTCCTTAGACCTTGCCAACATGGAATTTTCCACATGGAACCTATCCATTTCATTGTCTGTATGATCCATGTAGTCATCCATACACAAAACTTGCCACTATGGACCTTGTCTATATATGTCATATCTATGGTCCACATAATCATCCGTACACAATCTTATCACGATGGATCTTGTCCATACACGACATCCATATTGTCTACATCATCATTAATATGATCATATCTCCAGACTCCAATCATTTTTCTTATCATAACCTTAAAAATTTTGTTCCAAGTGACTCTTTGCACTCTTACAAATTTTCCAACTATGATATGTAAAAAATCCAAAGTTTCTTTTAGTGTAATACACCACCCTCCTCAAAATTTCCCTCATCATGAAAAACATTTTTCATGGGAAAACAATTTCGGTGAAAAAGATTGCACCAAACAAAAGATTATTTCATCGCGATAAAAGGGAATTTTCCATCCTTTATCACATTGCCACAATCTTTATTTTCTTGTGATAAAGGGAAATTTCCTTCCTTTAACACATCCAACTAAACTTCTCCCCCTTGTGATGTATCGCACCAAAAGTATTTTGGTGTGATACATGGAATCACAACAAAATTTTGGTTTGTGTGACACACAGAAATTCCTCAATGTTTTCAAGAAGTTTTTAAGTCTTAAGTTTACTTCCTTGGGAAAAAATGTTGTATCGCACATAAAATATTTTTGTGTGATACACATTGTATCACACATAAAATATTTTCATGCGATACATAAAATATGTAGTCAACTCCACAATGTAAGCATGTATTCAAAGATAAGTATGCAATTTTACTTCAATACTCATATGTACAACTATTCTTTGCTTCATAAGGCTGCCACATGCAAGGATTTGGATCATTATCTTCTTAAACACACACAATGCACTCATGATCCTAGATTGCATGTAACACGAATCTCCCACAATCTCCCACAACATATTCATACATCTTCTCTTCCTTGCAGTCACTAATCCTCTAGGCTCAAGAATCCCCTTCTTCACTTGGGTGATCCATCATTTTCCAAGATTTCCTTGCATAGGAAGAGTACCAATACTTATAGAGTCTTAAAGCCAAGGTATCCCTTGGCTTGCTCTAACATAGCATAGCACATCTTAACATTGATCAAGTCATATCAAAAGGTTTCAATGTCGCCACGATGGCCTTCTTCTCATGCTTTCCAGCTTCAACAACCATCATCTATCCTTCCTAGACAAACCCATCATCTCACATGTATCATATACATATAGTTACCATGAGATATCGTCATAATAATTCCATTTATTAGTTTCAAATCCATTTCATAAGGAAAACCAAATTTCACAAGTATGAGATTCCTCCTCATAATGTTTTGTTCTTGGAACAATAGGTATCAATATTCCATATGGACTTATACCCTTTCCATATCCAAGATAATTCTACTTGCAATCTAAAAATTTTAGTCAACCAAACAGCTATGAGTACTCATGCATATCATTCTTTCATTGTAGCATTTACAACAACCTCAAAAATGATATCAGAATTATAGCACACTAATAATTCAATCACTTCCATCTATGTATCACATGAATTGAAATGAAGCTATCAATCATTATATACGCAGTACAAGCATGCATCCACTTAATGTGTCAAACATATGTACCAACATAATTCATCATTGTAGATTTTTTTTTTTAAGGTTTCTTAGTTTATTTGTGCATTTCCACTCAATGCATCCTTGCATTGAGTCAAATCTTCCTTGATTCATGCTCATGTGTTTTACCGATATAAGATGGTGTACCCAACCTACACCACTACACATAATCCAAATACTTCCTTATTACTTTCTCGACCATTTGAATACCTTCCTTCTCCACCCAAACACAATGCCAGAAATATAATCCTTTAGTGCTCTTCAGTGTTGGCAAAGAGGTTGCAGTCTAAAACATCAATTACAAGTAGGAATACCATTGGCTATTTGTGTAGTGGTATAGCTTTTTCCTTGGCATACCCCACTTGAGTATGAATGACATACATGTGTTCAATCATAAACATGCCATTGAATATATAAAGTATGACAAAGGGAATTCTTACTCAATTCCTTTTAGATCACATGTTATATTGGCATGACTAAATTTTCATACTTGCATAGTCGCCATCAACATTCCCAATGTTGCTTATGCATTTGATGCCTCATGGGAATTCACATGATCCTTGCATCAACCTCTTGACTAGCGTCTTCTTGTGTTTTTCCTTTTCACAAGGTTGTCTATCATAGGTAACTATATCATCAACATCTTCAACCATTCCTAGTCATACAATAATCAACATCCACGTCCATTATCATTCCATACACATTGTATGTATCAAAACACTCTTAAATCAATAAACAACATTTTATATGCTCTAGCATATCTATATGCACTCTACCACATATTATCTTCCAATGTTTTTATTAGTGAAAATGTATTTCAACTATGTTACATTCTTGAAATTATCAACCTTCCCATGCCTTAACTATTCACACATAACACCTTTCTCAATCTACATAAATATCATAAGAAAATAAGAGAGGTGTCAAGGGAAGGGTTGAAACTTTCAGTCAAAACTAACTCTAAGGAAATTAATGAGTCAATATACAGGAAACTGGTGGGTAGATTGATATATTTTTACAACCACTAGACCTGATTTGAGTTTCATTGTGAGCTTCATTTATAGATTCATGACAATTCCAAAGGTAGAGCACTAGACAATAATGAAATGAGTGTAGAGATATGTGAAAGGGACACTTGACTTTGGCATTTTGTACAACATAATAAAAACCCCTAGATTGTGTGGGAATACAAATTCAGATTGGGCAGGTTCTATCGATGACAAAAAAATCCACTTATGGATATGTTTTCATCCTTGGCATGGGTGCAGTCACATGGACTAGCAAGAATCAACATGCAATATCCCTTTCATCAATAGAAGCAGAATATTGAGGAATAGTGAAAGGAACATGTGAGATAGTTTGGCTCAAGAGGATGCTTCTAGATATGCAGATGCAATAAACAGAGTCACCACCCATGTTATGTGAAAACAAGGGGTGATGAAACTTGCCAAAAATCCAGTCTTCCAAGAGCATACCAAACATGTTGAGGTACATTTCCACTTCATTAGGAAGCTTTTAGAAGATGGGTCTATCAAGATGCAATATTGTACTATAGAGGATCAAACTGTAGACATTCTCACCAAGGATTTTCTCCCGAAAAAATATGTAAAATTACGGGATAAGCTTGGTGTAGTTAGTAGATTGACCATTAAGGGAGGGTGTTAAAATAAATGTTAGTTTATAATGGTTAGCTAGATATTAGACTTAGGCATTAATAAAGTCAAATCAACTTTAGGTTAGTTTATGCTTTTATGTCTTATTTCACTTTATCAGTTTATCCCACATTCATAAAGTGGATTGACTCGACTTGATTGTAGCCCTATATAAGAAATATTTATATTTCTCATTTAATATACAATAAAAAGAACTCTTTAGATTTATGTTGGTTTCTTTATGTGATTGATTTTCATATTGTAGAACTATTTTGAGTTATCTTAGATTGACAAGTATTTGGATGATCAGGGGTTCCAGCGTAATCCTTCAGATTCCAACATGTATGTCAAAAGACTTGGTAATGATATCCTCCTTCTATTCATATATGTAGATGATATCATTATTACAAGTAGTGAGGCAAGTGAAATAACACATATCAAATTCAATATGAGAAAATCTTTTGACATGACATATCTAGGCCTCCTACACTATTGTTTGTGTGTAGAAGTTTGGCTAACGTAGCAACATTTTTTTCTCACAAACTAAATATTCTAGGAGTTTGTTGGAGAAGTTCATAATTACAGATTGCAAAATCTTCTTTACTCCAATTCCTTTGCATAGCCTATAATTCATAGAATAACTAACCTATTCAATGGCCTCTCCACCAATTTCATAATGTGGCATTAGTTGTGATATTCATTCAAGTAGCTATACTTATTCATTTTTCAAAAACTATACTTGCTACTTTTAAAACAATATAACTCTACTCTGTAAACAAAATAAGTTTTAGGGTGAAATTTTTTTTCTCATTTTCTCTATATCTACCTTGGCATTCTATCCCTTTCTGAGTTTGGCTACTCCATTTCCTTGAGTAGTTCTATTCAAGTCCATTTTGACATTTCATCACTTAGACCTACCTTCCTTGATGCATTCACCATAATAAAACATCAAAGAGACATAAGTGTATTATGCATATTAATCATATGCAAATCAGATTTATTAATATTTTCCTTGACATATGTTTCCTTACACACATGTATGTCTCCAAAATGTAATCCATGATTCTTACACAACAACACCTTACCATTTATTTGCCTCTAATCCAAAATGATACAAACTTGGTTTGGTTCAAGTTTTCTAGTAGGATAAATCGTTCTTACTTAAGTAGTAAGAGTCCTCTGGAGGGACCCTCCTTTCCTTGAACTTCTTTATTTTCATCCACATAAAATTTTCAATTGATGTTGCAAGAATGATTCATGCAAAGGAATTCCACGTGATAACATTCTAAGACATACATAGTCTTCATCTACATCTTTACATTACCTTCAATTTTTTTGTTTTTCACAATTCTATTCTCCTAACAAGATTTCACATATTACATCCACATATGACTACTTTATCATGCAAATACTTTGTTGCAATATCCAATAGATCTTGAAATGATCTCAACTTCATGATCTAGTAGCAACTCTATCATTTTGGTTGTTCACATATTAATTTCAATGAAATAATAAGAATGCATTCACATGATGCATTTGAACAACACATTCAATCATACGTATTAGCATGTGTTTGTGAATATCTACATCTTGTACACTCTCCTCACTATCCATGCACATCTACTAGGGCTCAATATCAGTCTATCTCACATTCCTTCACATGACTATTCAAAGACATAATCACAAGTATGTCTCTCTCTTTCATATGGCATCCAACAACAAGAGAATACTCTTGCACACTTGCTATATGAGCATTCCATGCTAAATTAACTAGGTAACAATACCATTCCCCAGAACATAGAAAGTACCATCTCTTGTTTCACCAACGCAATCATGCACTCATATCAATTTCAAGCATCAAATTTTGACTAAGGGGAATTCTTACTTAAATTCCCTTTAGTATTTGAGCATACCAAAACCATACTTGTATGGTTGTCATAAATTTATTGGATGCTACCTGATTAGTCGGTGTCCTATGGAGGTTCATACACTCCTCTCACCAACCTCTTGATCAATACTTTATTTCCCTTGCCTTCTCTTTACAATGTTAATTATAATATGCAACAACATTAGCAACTTCAACCATGTTATCAACCTTTTCCCTTTACTTATTTACAAATTTGAGCTTCACTATAGGAAATATGGGTAGTAGCAAATTTTGTTGTGACATACAATGAACTTCATCAATCAAAATGTTTCTATGTTGGAATGATAAATCTTATCACATACTAAAGTCTTTTCCCAATCTCTCCTCTTCACAGAGACTATAGTCACACATGTTACAATCAACTTATAACTTCTTCCTTTGCAAGCTACTTTTCGGCCCATCCAACCCCAATGTTGTAACCAAATTATTTTTCTATAGCCCATGCAGGTCTATAAGCTCTAATAATGTTGCCTATGTGGTCTATCTATGGCCCATGCAGGTTGAGAAAAAATGATAATTTTTCCTTTTTAGTCTATCTCTTGCCCATGTAGGTCTAGTCTTTGAGCCACAACTCTGATACCATTTGTAACATACCCAACCCCCTAAACACTATTAGGATTGTGGGGTGTGCAAAAATTTCATAATTTCCCTCTAATCCACTTTTCTTAAACATGACTCTGATACTAATTCATTGCTCATAGGAAAATTCTTCTCCTCAAGAGATTTCCAATGATTGTCTTCTTACTCAATTTTGAGTTTGGAGCAAAAAATTATGTTCTTCTGAAGTCTTAAGTATCAACACTTTCCTGTGATAGCATACCTACATGGAAACCCTAGATAACATAGAACGACACATGCCAATTGACGTGATATGGTCACATGTCATAATCATTTAGTTTTCAGTGCGATATGCCATGTATCGTGCCTCATTTGACTTCCTATGTGAAACACCATGTATCATGCCAAAATTGATTTCCTATGCGATCTACCTTGTATAACACTTCATCCAACTTTGCCTCTGGCATATTACATCCTTTTTATCTTTCATCATGACATATCACACCACTTGACTCTTCATTTGTCGCACCAATGAAAATTTTCCAACTCTGCAGTGTATCGCACCAAATATTCTTTCAATTTGATACGTAGCACTTCACAAATGATTGTCTCACCACGAGAAATTCACAGTTGATCATGTCGAAGGAAATTTTGTAAATTTGTGGTGTATTGCACTAAAAACTCTTTCAATGAGATATGTCATACTTCCCAAAAGATTATATGGTCACAATACTTCTTCTTTTCTTCAAAACAAATTTGTTAGGTCCATCGATGAATCTCGATCGTTGATTCCCTAGTGAGATTTGATTTTATTTGTTGATACTTCAACCGCTAGATGGGACCTTAGACATTTCCAACATGGAACCTATCCATATCATCATCTGTACGGTCCACATCAACATTCATACACATAGCTTGCCATGATGTACCTTGTTTGTAAATGTTATTTTTATGATCCACATCATCATCCATACTCAAATCCTACCACCATGGACCCTTCCCATATTCATCATTTGTACCGTCCACACCATCATCTATATTGTCATATCCCCAACATTCAATAATTTTTCTAATCATATCCTTGAAATTTTCGTTCCCCACAACTTTGCACTCTTATAAACTTTCCAACTATGTGATGTATTGCACCAAAAGTTTATTTTAGTGTGATATGTAGCCCTCCTCAAAATTTTCCTCATTGTGAAAAGAATTTCACATGGGAAAATGTTTTCAATGCGAAACATTGCACCAAATGAAAGATTGTTTCCTCATCATAAAAGGGAAATCTCCTTCCTTTATAGCATTGTCACAATCCTTGTTTTCTCATGATAAAGGAAATTTTCCTTTCTTTATCACATTCAACTAAACTGCTCTTCCTTGCGGTGTATCACACCAAAATTATTTTGGTGTGATACATCGCATCACAACAAAATTTTAGTTTGTGCGACACATAAAAACTCTTCAACTTTTTCAAGAAGTTTCTAAGTCTTAAGTCTACTTCCTTGGGAGAAAACATTGTATCACAGACATAAAATATTTGCATGGGATGCACACTACATCGCACACAAAATATTTTTGTGTGATACATGTTGTATCGCACGAATATTATTTTCGTGTGATACACATATTTTATCCAACTTTTCGCTAAGAAAACTTCTAAGTCCTTTCCATTCATTTTATGAGTTCTACACTACTGATTTGATTGATTCTAAGTGGAAGTGTGGTGAAATTATGAAAGGGTTCAAGATTTACCCCTTTTCCAAGGATTCTTTCCAAATCCTTGTCCCACTCAAACACGCTACATAAAATCTACAAGGGTCTTTTATGAAAAACCATTCTCAAATAGACTCTTTGAGAATGATAAGCAAGGAAATCTCTAGAACCTTTTATGTCAAATTATTTCCAGTAATTTCATGAGTCCAAGCTAGACTCTTTCTCTAATGTATTTACAATATTTAAGGACTCTATTAAAATAAAGGTACTTTCATAACCAAATACAAGGGTGTCTGTAGTTTTGAGACCCCAAGAAAAATAATATGCTCATAATAAGATTTCATACTTTAAAAGGGTATAGGATACAGCCACATGAATGACATGCTACAACTGTATGGTTGACTTATTCATTAATAGCATTATACAACCATAACATTGACTCACATACTTTTAGATAGAATTCAATGGAAGTAGAGACACTCCACAACATTATTGTAATAGCATATAAATTCCACCGATAAGATCAAGTACAGTGGCATACATACAACAAACACATAAAAAGCATGTAGGGGAAAAACATTTGACATTCAAACTATGAAACAACAACACAAAGAATATAATAACCCCATTCAATGATCAAGGATATGAACTTATCTATTCTTGAATATTTAATTCCAAGAAATTGACTGGGGTAGAGAAATGTTCCATCCAACCATAGGCTCTATTGCACTTATCCTTTCTACAATAGGCCACCCCAAGCTAGGGTATGATATCACCAAGGTGAAGTAGGATATTTATAGGGATGCCACTTTATTTTAGAACAAATGATTATCATTCAAATGTCTCACTACTAATTTTGTTTTAGACAGAGAAACTCTTATGGCACCTACCTTATCTTCCCCACACAATGCAAGGAGGTCTTCTTTCTCTACCCAACAATATTTTAGTAGTATCCTCCCTCTAGTGGTATTCAATATAGGAATATATAGGTCCAAGCTAATTTACATTAGACTCTAACATAATTTTCTTAGCTCTTAAATCTTCTCAATCTTTTAATGGTTTGCTCTCATGTCTCTCTCATTACACTGCATGGTACCCTCCTTGGCTTCCAAGCCAGGGCTATCTCTTTCTCTATTTTCCCTCTTCAGGATTCACTTATACTTTTCATTTGAATTTCCTCCTCTTCTCAGCACATCCTTTGAGCAACTATCTCTACAAATATCATGGGTGCAACCTTGACTAAGATATTTTGTTCCCTCTTTCCAACCATTCACTTGAGTCATCACATGACCCAAAGAAATAAATAGACTCTTCATCCAGTTGCATCCCCCCCAAAGCTACCAAGGATCAATTTCTCCTCCATCATGTGAGTGTATGCATCAGTTTGTATCTTCCATTTATCCAACCACCTCCCTCTTTACTATCCACTCGCATTTTCAATTTCCTCCTCTCTAGCCATTCACTTCCAAGAGAGAGTCGACCCAACCACCTCTCCTCTCCTCTCCTTCACTTACACGTCTGGGTGCTACCTCATCAAATGAGTGAATGATTGCATACATATAGAATTCAGCCCCCTCAAGATACCTCATCCACCCCCTTGTTGTGGGGACACATTTTCCAAGAAATTGGGGGGAAATTGATTGACCAATGGAATGAATCCCAAGAACTCCTATGCTCTCATAATTGTGGAAGGTGTACCACCACATGGATTGAATGGTTGATATTTGAGGTTTCTATATTCTTAATAAGGCACATGATGATGAAGGGAACATGATAAAGTTTGAACACATGGGAAAAATAATTATTATTTATCAATCCCCCTAGGACCCCCTTACTCTTCCCCTCTTGTGGCATAATATCCCTTATTTATGTGTTCCTGCCTCATTCAGCTCTGATTATTTTATTAATTTGAAAAATAACATTATTTATAGTTGTTCAAATAATCATGGCATGTCTTCCTCATTGAATAAAATAAATCATGATAATTAAAATATCCTTGTCTAGACATAACCAACATTTATTAATAATTAATTACAATTAATCACAGGGATTAAAAAATGGGGGCATTACAATAGAAGTATTAAAAAACATTGGACATTGGTACCTAGATAAATACTCCACCTATATTAGGATTTATGGTGTTACAACAAGCATCTGACACGCTTTGAGCTTATGTGCCAAATAGGTTGACCATTCAAGTTGGCTAATCCCGAATGGATTATGTTGAACAAGTATAGGATCAAAATGCTAAAGCAAGTCTTGATGCCAAAGGATTCTTAACTCATCAATCAATTACCTAATGTCAAAGGATTATTAACTCATGTGTGTGTTCATATCTACAAGATGTATATATGCACACACACATGATAATGCCACCTAAAATGAGAGGAAAAATCCCAACAAGTGAGGTCCTGGTCGATAAGAGAACCAAAAGAAAGTTTGAAAAAAGGGGAAAAACTGAACTTGAGATTCGAATGAACAATGTTCAGAAAGCAAATATGGATGAAATGTTCTAGGATAAATATTGGGCCAATTTTTTTAGTTGGAACAAAGTTAGAGACAACTGGAAGAAAGAATCCCTCTTTCTAGAAAAAACACAAATCAAAGATTACATGGGTGCTCCTCATGTAGCCAAATTCTAGGGGTAGAAGGAAGAAGCCACCAAATTCATAGTCATTTTCTATCATGATGGTTTGATATGGATGGATCAATCAGTGTAGGTTACATGTGGAATCATTCACATAATCACGGGGCTCCCTCACAAAGGAAAAATCATGTCGAAGACAATAAATGCCACCAAATAGATCCAAAAGTTTACAAGCTCGACCAATGCATTAAAATCAAAAGGATTGATAATTAATCAATTTAAAGAGAAACATTTCAATTGGGCATGCATTATAGTCGCTCTTTGTCTAATTCCAACTAGTCAATCATTAGACATAAAATTGAATGTGTTAGAGGCAATCAGACAGATGGTACAACATGGGAAAAGCTTCAATTGGTTGGAATACCTAGCTGACTTAGTCAAAGTAAATTGCTATGAATGTCAAAATACAGGGAATTCCATCCACTTTCCTTCATTGCTCATCTATATGGCCATGAGCCAAGTATGTCATGTTGGTGAAATGACATTCAGAAAAAATACTATACCCACCATGCTAAACTTTTAATGTTTTGGCCACAGTTGGCAAGGATTGACTGAAAGTCTCTAAATCTAGTATACGTTCACACAATGGGTCAATTCACTAAAAAATGCTTCACATCATTGGAGGGTAGCACAGAAGGTCTGATGAGCACTACCACCATCGACACATATCCAACTAAACTTGAACACCATTAGATTGTGGTATGTAGATGGTATAGTCAAAGACTTGGATGACCTAGATTATTAGCCTGCTATTCAAGAAATATTTGAGGAGATGGAACGTGAGTCATAAACTGATTTTCCGATACCCCCGACCATAATAGTAGAAGGTGGAAATATCATGTTTCCACTTCATGATGCATAATTCTAGGAAAAAAAGGAAGTTGAGCTATACACCATCCCATTTGTGGTCAACGAAAACAAAAAAATATATATCACCCAAGAAAAATTCGACAGAAAAGAAGCAATTAAACCAAGGTAAGGCACAACTTGAGGACACAGTGGTAGTCGCAGAGCTCAACTAGGAAGAAATTTTGCAAGGTATCACTAACATCGACTTTGATGACCCCAATATGAAGAAGAAATTAGACAGGTTGGCTCACTGAGTGCTTGCAGATATGTAACAAAAAGGAAAATCGACAAGGCAACAAGTATACAAAAAGAGACAAATTATGCAGTCGAGTGTCGAGCCCGCCTATTAAGAAACAATAAGAAAAGAGTGAGAATTTTTCGTTGAAACAATGAAGCATAAGATCACGGATGCTAGGTAAATGGAACTTAGAGGAGAAACACAACATCTAGATTACCAACATGAAGAGTCCATAACAACCAGGATTCGACCAGACACTGGTAGAACTAAAAAAGTTGGGCCACCCAAAACTAAAAAGGGAGCATCAACTAAAATTACAATTAGGAACCCACAACTGAAACCAGAGATAATAGACTTAACAAAATAATCACCTCTGGTATAGCCAACCCCAGTCACTTAGGAACTATCATTGCAGTCGAAATCACAAAAGTTGACTACAGAGGATCAACCAAGTCAACAAAATGAACAACAGTCAGATCAAATGAATGAACAACAAACATATGAACAAGGGAAGAAATAGTAGCAGTTGACCACACGAGCTAGGAAACAAAAATATGACTCAACCTAGCAGTCGAACCAAGATAAGGATCAACAATATTCATCAGGACACTACTTCAGCCAACTAGGTGATAATCTTGTAGTTTTGAAAGAACGACAAGAACATAATCAGCACAAATAACCATATCAACCCACTGATAAAGCAAGGGAAGAGCATATGACCAAGCAACCAGTTGAAAAACAAACTAAACAAAGAAAGGAACCGGATCTAATAGAGTAGTCGACCACAAACCCAACACAATAATAATAATCAAAGAAACAATACCAACAAGAGGAACAATCAATGGTTCTAGCGACACCCACTTAGACTGGTCCATAGGGCCCCACCAGAGGGACAACAAGTAGAACAAATGCCACTTGGATTAGGACCATCTAATCAATTGACTCAGAAAACAAAAAAGTCGACACCTCATAAGTCAAAGAAAAGAAAAATTCATAACAAGGAACAATAATCAAAGGTGAAGAAACCAAAAATATTTACAACCTTTAGAATTGAAGGAGAGTCTGGAACAAATCCAAATTTTGTTTTTAACCCAACCGATGCCTCTAATAATCAAATTTTGGATCTGTTTAGTGAATTTATCATAGAAACAATAGCTCAACTAAAAGACTCTATGAAGGACTCAGATCGACTCTCATCAAGGAAAGACAAAGAAAAATCAACCTGGAAAGAATGTGTGAGAATACCTCAAGAACAATTGCAAATCAACTTACCAGAGGCAACAAAAGATCGATTGGAATCCATTAAGCAGTTAGTATAGAAACTAGTGGACATGAATTCCCAACTAAAGGAAGAAAATCAACAACTAAAAGTCAACCATATTTCAACCATTCTACAAGATGAATATACCGAGATAAGGGAAATCAGGCAGAACCTTGAAGCAATCAATGACAAAGAATCCACCATGAACATCATTCTCAAAAACTAGCCAACATACTTTGCAACTACATGTAATCGGTTGAAAGTTCGGAAAGTACTTTTAAAATGCTTAGCACACAAGGACTCAAATTTTGACCCTCGTGTAATGGAGGCTTTGACAAAACAAATTGACAAACTCTGAAATGTAACTACTATAGCAAGAATGACAATGGTTCTTAGAATGAAAAAATTCCCAACTTGAAGGAGGCAATGTCGTCGACCTCTTAGTCCAAATAATTCAACAAGCACAACAAATTGAGGAACTATACGGTCCCAACTTGGCAACCATCCATGATGAACCAATCACAACAAATATGGAATACCTGTCACAACTGAAGTCGATAGAAGTGAAATCCCAATGCACAATGGAAGTGTGGAAAACATTTGAACAAATATTACAACAACTTGCACCAGATATATATAAAATATCTTTGGCTCCACCTAAAAGTAAAGTAGCATCCCAGAAGCAACACCCAACACTGTCTCCTCCATGACCAAGGTTTGACTTTTTTAGTCCCAATACATCTCCTCCACCAATCGAACCAAGGATTCCATTGTCATAATCCATAGCACAAGGCCTGGATTAGTTTGAACAACAAAGGGAAGCTAAAAGATACAAGGAGCTCATAAAAGAAGCATCCATCGACCAACTAATGCAAGTAGAAGAACCGATCAACCAACCAATGCAAGCAAAAGAAAAAGTCAACCAGGCTATGCCAGCAGAGAAACCAATAGAGTAGACTACACAACATCAACTAGAATCAATCCAAGCACATCCAACAAAGTCCATAGCACCAGATCAAAGCAATATTGTACAAGAGTAAAACATACAAGCAATACCAGTTTGACACCGTACTATTCGACCTCCTTAATCTTCAAAGTATTTTTGTAAAAAGATTCTCTGTAATTTTGTAATTATAAGTCCACATCTCCCACTTTCTCAAGACGAGCAAGGAATTGAGGTGGGGGGAGATGTTGGAGGGGCTAGTCAACTTTGTTGATTAGACACAACAATCGACTAAGTTAAAGAATAGTCGGTTGGGAGTAGTTGAGTCTGTAAGTTGGCCAATCACTCAATCAGGTCGATCGACCAAGGTATTTAGATGGTTAGAACTACCATGTAACACAATCATGAGTATAAATATGTGCATCCATGTAACAAAGAACATATTGGCTTATCGGTTGCTATTGGTACAATAATAAAGTGTTTATTTTTTGTCTCCCCATTACTTTGTGTTCTCTTCCTTCTCCTCTCTATGTGTGTGACTAAATATTAGTGTATTTTTGTATATCTCTCTATGTAAAGGAATACTGGTAACATCTGCATACAAACCCCTAGATTATAACAGTGCATCTTGATCGCCTTTGAAAACAAACACATGCATAGAAGTGAAATAATTCAAAACAATCTCATATAAATAATAAAAGCAAAGGGATATAATCATGGTGTAAATAAATATTTTAATCATTGGTCACAAATCCAAACATGTAAGATCAAATTAAAGAAGGTAACTTTGCAATATTTATTTTGTAAGGTATTGGAATTCTTTGAGGTTTCTTGTATGAATCCATTAATGTCTTCAAGTCCAATTTTTTTTTATCAATTGAGTCTTCAGGAGTCTCAATTCAAAAGTTGAAAATAGTGGAGTTGCAAGAAGCCCCTTTTCACATCAACTAAGAGGTCTTTAGAGGTCCAACAACTTGTATTTGAAGTTACTTCCTTGGTGATCTTATTATGTCCCAAAATTGAATAAGGGGATCAAAGGTGTGTGGTGATGATGATCATTGTGCGATGTTGATGATTGCTAACAATTGTTTGGCATTTTGACACTTGGTGTTGTATCCTTGATTGTAATCCTTGAATCACTTATTTGGAATTTTGTTTTCTTGGATTGAGATAATATTTTATCATGATGGTGGGTATATAAGACTTGTGCAATCTTCTATAAAATTTACATAAGACTACACCAAGAACAACACTTGAAATTGGAAAAACTCCACGCAGTAATGTGGCTACATGTATGCAAGTAATGCACATAAAGATAGATCTTCTTCAAACTCAAAACATGTTGTTTATTGACGAGCTAAGATTCTTTTGACATTAGGACTTGCTTTAGCATTTTGATCCTATACTTGTTCAACATAATCCATTATTTGGAATATCCATTGTTGACATTGAACTTGAGCAACATACTCCTTAGTATGACATGGATGAATTAGATGAAGACACCGAGACTAAATAGATAGAGGATAAATTTGAAAATAAAATTGTAAGACCTTGGGAAGAGTTGTAGTTAAAGAGGAACAAATATGGCCTAGGATATGAAAATAATGAATCTAACTTCTTTCATCTTCCTAATTACTCCAAACATGTTACATTTGTGAGCATAGGTTTTCTTGATGATGATTTAAATAGGTATAGAGTTGATGATGGAGTTGAATTTGGGAAGAAGAAACTTGAGGATCATGATAATGATTGTGCACTTGATGATTATAAGTTAGATGATGTACTTTAGTAGTGCCAACACTATCGAGTTGGCCATAAGAAGTTGTATTGTTTTGATCTTAACCCATGTAGTATTTGTGGGAATACAAACCGCCTTTCATAAAGGTGTTGGAAGCAAACAAAGGCTAATAGGAAACATGCATGTTTTGTAGGGTTAGTTACTCAGTCTCAAAGTTTAGAAGTCAAGTTATTAGAATGTTCTTACCAACGATTTCATACATAGGTACAAACATGTTTGATAGGATATGTTTCTACATCATATGGATATGAATGTTTTTTTCTAGAAATGACGATTTAGGGCATGACTGAGGCCCAATTGAGGTCATCTTTTGAGTTGAATATTGAGTCTTTAGATTCTTCTCAAAGATATTTTGGTTACCATTTTTCATTTTCAAGGGGGGTACATTGATGTTGTTGATTTACAAGTCCCAATACTTCTCATGTTTTAGTTGATAGGTGGAAGATATTGATGATCATTGTCAAACTTCAAGTTTCAAAGTCTACTCAATGTTTTTGAGGATTATGATGGATTAAGGATTTTGAGTGACACGAATCACTCACATGGATTTTTTGGGTTGGTTGGTTTGACTTCTAGAGGATATTCATCAAAACAATTCAACACTTGGAAATTGTTTTAGGATTTTCAAGGATATTTGCATGAATGATGTTTTGTTGAATGGTTTTTGAGGATTTTGAAGATATTAGTATGGATGGATGATTTTCCATTTTGTAATTTTAGGATTCAGTCGCTTATTATGGATTTGTGATTTGGATGGTTGTTTAATGCTTTTGATCAACATCTTGGTTTCAGGATCTAAGGCAGTACTAACATTTCACTTGGTTTACTTCTCGACCATTTTTTGGTGGGATTATAATTTACTCCTCGTTGAATCATTCATAGGTTTTTTATGTACAATGTTTCCTAGATATATGATTGGGATGCTAGTCAACACTTTTTTCTATCAATTGAATCATTAGTTGTTTTGTTGTACATTAGTTTTTCAGAGTAGTTTTGTGAACATATTTGTTCACTTCACAGTCTTCAAAATTTATAGGGATGACCTTCAAACCTAGCAAACGATAGTCAATTCTTCTGCAATTTTTCTTGGCACATTGGATTACCAAGTGTTTTAAGAATTTGGGATGTGTTGGACTTACATCCAATTTACTTTTCATCAAGTTTTTCTCTCATTAGTTTTAGGTTCATATCTGTGAAAACTTATAGGTTATTTGGCTCATTTGTTGTACAATGAGATCTCCAAACTTGGTATTTGGCATCCATTTTGGAGGTTTTTTAGGAGGATCTTCATTGAGACTCATGATGTTCCATATTGTGGGTATCAAGTTGAAGACTTGGAGATGTTATTAGTTTTACACTAGTATTTGTTGCTTAGTTATTGCACTTGTACAAAATTATGATTAAGGGGAGGGGGCAATTGTTAGCCTTTCAAATTACTCTAATCCCAAGTCCTCAACCACCTTTGTGTACTTAGTTATGTGTTAAGGTTATGGTACTAATCTTCTTGATTAGGTACCATTGAATATTATATGGTGGTTATCATGATTGCACTATTTCTTGTACATAATTACATGAATACATACATGTGTGTGTGTGTGTGTGGATGGTATCATATATGTATATATAATATATGGGTGGGTTATTTTTTCCTTAGTCTCTATGTGACGACTAAATGATGTCACCCTGACATTGATTGATCTTGCACCTCGTGTTATCATGGATCTTGATGAAGAGGACCTCTTGACTATTTAGCCGATCCAAACATGTGGTCACTATCTGGAATTCTCACGTATTTTCTTCTCCCTCGACCTCCCTGCTCGATCTTACCGTACCTCTTGAGGATGTCACTTCCCCTTCCCACCCCTCGGCATGATCTCCCTCCCACCCCCCTAGATCCTCCCCCATGTGTCTCCCCTCCTCTACACTCAGACAAGGCTTCCCCTACGTCCTACTGCAGAGTTGAACCCTCTCCTCCATTGATCCCCCCTTATGTGGTCACAATACATATCACTTATCCCTCTATTGATAATGAATGCCCAGATATATCCTTCCACATTCATCATGACGATGACATCATCAAGATTTTTCACTTGTAAAATCATCCATTCGCTTTATTATCCCAGGACTACCCCGAACCAAATGGATTTCTCATAAATATTCTCATTGATAATTATCTTTGTGGGGACCCCTTGAAATCTACAGTTACCTTGATCACCATCCTTGGTGCTTCTGAGATGGACGACTACAAAAAGACAAAATGATGAATAAAGCAAAAAGAGGGGGTAAAAAACATGATTCTCAGGTACAACGTTCAATTAAACGAAGTAGCAACAATGCAACATGAAACTCTCATTGGTAGGTTCGTTGGAAAGAGGCTTTCGAAGACCTCCCTATGGAACTAGACATCACAAAACTTTTATTCTCTTCTCAACTATCCCCCCGAATACGTGGTCTTGGAAAAAGGCTGGTTGGCATGGACATTTCGTTCAGAACTAGATGAAACAAGATTTTGGTAGGTTCATAGTCCTCCCACAAAGCACAATCTCTTTATCTAAAAAAATGGACAGTGGACTTTGATGTTGCAACATAAAAAGTGGATTTTTCCCCAGTCTGGGTAATATTTACAGGCCTCCCTCTAATTTTCTAGTCTGAGCATGTATTTAAGGAAATAGAAAACTCCATTAGCCTCTTCTATGAAGCGGATCACTCCTACAAATCCTCTAGCTACATGAGCATGGCCCAGCTCTCGATAGACATAAAACCCTTGGATGGCCTTGCCAAACAAATTGTTATCTCTTACAGGGATATGTCCTTCACCCATACTTTAGACTATGAGTCTATTCCTTTCAAGTGCAGCCATTGCCAACTTTATGGACATATCGTTATAGACTGCTTAAAGGGGACTAAAAAATCTCACTGGATAAAGAAGTTCATTGGTGATGGACCCTCTCTCAAGCATGATCTCTCTTCGTGCCAGTGTCAGGACCCACCTCGACTCTCCTCTTCATAAGTGGCTCCACCGATCATAAATGCTCTAGTAGAATATTGAGATCCTCCACCCCTCGAAGGGTTTGTTTTAGGCCTCCCAAGTAAGGAACTTGCTCCCTCTCTTTTTACAAATCCTCTCATTTCTTTCGGTCTTGAAAATGGATCACCTTATTTTCCAGTCTCAGAAGCCCCTTTAGAGGTTCCTTTCCTTTGTAGTCTCTTGGGTCTCTCGAGAGCCTGCTCCTCCTCCCTTTTTCCCCTTCTCTTGGAGACCAGCATGCCCCCTCCTTTCTTTCCACCCATGCCGACCCTACCCTCCCCCACTCCCTTGAACCTAAAAGTTGTCCCTTATATTCCCCATAAAAGTATAACCTTGAATCCCTCTCCCAGCCTCTCCCCTCCAATCACTCAGACACTAAAGGAGGACGTGGCACACCCTTCCCTTAGGATCATAAGATGTCCTCGAGGGGAAGAAATTTTTTTAGTTCTCTTTCTCAATCTCAAGAAAATTTAGAAATAAAATATGGAAAAAAACAACTCTCATAGGGGCTCTTAGAGAAAATGCCACTGGAAAGGTTTCAAGATGATTGTGTTATCCCACAACTATCGCAGGCTGGCTAATCCGACCAAAATATTAGCCATCAAAATACTGGTCCAAATCCACTCCCCCTCTATCCTGCTCCTCCAAGAAACCATGATTGTTGGGAAAAAGTTGAATCATATCTCTCTGCCTCCCTCCTAGGATGGGATTTCCTTCCCCTTGACACCCAGGGAAGATCTGGTGGAATCATCACATGTTGGAAGAGGTTCACTCTCAAACTCTTTAACTCTTGGGCCTCTCCCTCAATTCTTTACACCCACTTTTTCTCTAAATAACTCAACCTATATTTCCTCCATTTGAACGTCTACAAGCCCTTTTTAGAGAGAAAGAAATTCCGACAGAATTTCTTCAACACAAATCAAAATCAACACTCTCTCGTAATCGGTAGGGACATAAATTTCACCCTAGACGACTGTGAAATATGGGCGGGCTCGGATCATAAGTACCCACTCTCAGACTTTCTCATTCTCAAACTAGATGAAGTGGGCCTGTCATACATTCAACCTCTGAAGTACAACCCAACTTGGATTAATATGAGAATGGGAAGCGATAGGGTTGCAAAAAGGCTGGACCAATTCCTTCTCTTAGACTTACTTCTTCAAGGGTATCCAATATTTAGACAATGGGTGGCTTCAGAATGGGTCTCTGAACACAACCCCATCCTCCTTGAGATTGATAAAAGATCCCCAATTCTTTTAAATTCAACCCTCTTTGGTTTGAATCAAAATCCTATTTGGAGGCTATCAAGAATTGTCGGATCTTACAACCCTTGTCTTCTGGAATCCTTGGCCATTCAGTTCATGTCAAACCTCAAGAGAGAAAAGGAAACCTCCATCACTTGGAACAAAGCTAGGAAGCAAAAATAAAACAAATATCTCACCGAACTAGAAAGGAAATTGATGAAATGAAATGAAACAAGATCTTTAGGGAATCTCATAGAGGAGCTAAAAGAATAATATAAATCTCTAGAGATCCAAAGAAGAAAAATCCTACAAAACAGAGAACATGAATTGAGAATTAGAAGCAGAGCTCTCTAGTTGAAACAAGGGGACAAAAACAAAAAATTCTTCTACCATTTTGCCAACCACGGGAAAATCCACAACACCATTTGGTCAGTCCACAGAAGCGATGGAACAAAGAAAAAATCCTTTGAAGATATAACACTTGAAAGCACCTCCCACTTTGAATCTTTTTTTAAAGAAGACTCCAAAGTGAGCATTGACTATATCATAAGGGTGGAAAATCTCTTTCCTAGGTTCATCTCCCCTGAGGATAAACACAAACTTATGGAAGAAATCACAAGAGATGAACTGGAAAAAACCATCCACGGTTTTTGAAAGGACAAAAGCTTGGGCCAGGATGGTTTTCCATTAGATTTCTCCAAGGCTTGTTTCGAAATCATTGGTGAAGATCTCCTAAAAATGGTTGAACACTCAAGAAGAACTGGACAAATTCATGCCCCTTTCAATGCCACCTTCATAGCCCTCATTCCAAAGGTGGATGACCCCTCCAGTTTCAAATTTAGGCCCTTATCACTATGCAACAACATATACAAAATCATTGCAAAAATAATAGCCCTTTGAATCAAAGATACCCTAAGCGAAAATATTCCAGAGGAGCAATTTGGATTTCTAAAGGGAAGACAGATCCATCAATCCATAAGGATTTCTCAGGAAGGACATATTTTAGAGGAGCAATTTGGCTTTCTAAAGGGAAGACAGATCCATCAAGCCATATGGATTGCTCAGGAAGGAATTATTTCGGAGGAGCAATTTGGCTTTCTGAAGGGAAGACAAGTCCATCAATCCATAGGGATTTCTCATGAAGGACTTCACTCCATACACACACAAAAGAAAAAATGAAATCACTTACAAGGTTGATCCATCAAAGGCCTTCAACAAAGTAAGTTGGATGTTGGAAATATGGCTACAGCAAAGATGACGTAGATAATCAAGGTTGTCATTGATGGCAATCGATTGTTTATGAAGAACAGATGCTGAAACACGCTGCAACACAAATGTGAACTGCTGCAACACAAATGCGAACTGCTGC
>ML798306.1:243263-257514 GCA_009831015.1 Picea engelmannii | reverse complement strand
TTGAATTCCGAGATTCTGGAGAAGTATTCCTGAATCATTTCTCCTTTCTGCATCCTTGTATTCTTCAGTTGAGTTCTAAGATTCATCTTCCAGTTTATGTTCTTTCCTTCATATAGTTTGGTCAAGGCATCGAACATTTCTTTTGGGGTCTTCTTGGATGACACATAAGGGATCATATGGTCCTTTATTGAATCTGCAATGATTGTTTTGGCCCTTATTGTGTCCTTTTGATGCTTTGCCTTTTCTGCAGCATCTTCGGGTTCCGGTAATTCTTCCTTGACAAATATTGCTAGGTCATTCTCTTAAGGAATGAGGCCAATCCTATACTTCCAGGCATGGATGTTTTCCACTCCTTCTAACTTGTCAACAAGCTTAATGCTTGAAAACATCTTTACTTGGAGCTAGGAAAATGACCGAAAAATGAAATTGCTCAAAATCAAAATTTGAACTTACCAGGAGATGCGCTTGGTTGAGGCGAGTTGCCTAGTGTGTTTGGATCTGAGAAAATCCAACTTTTTCCCCTTCAAATCTGATCTGCGGATTTATGGACTGGTGCTTCTGGTACTTCTGGTACTCTGGTACTGGTTTTCTGGTACTTCTGGTACTTTTGTGAAACTAGGGTTTCACTTTACGGGAGATCCAACCACTGAAAAGGTGCACTGTAGGTGAAAAAATGATCCTTGGGGGAGGGCGTAACTTTCTAGGTGCTTTTGGAGCTGAAAAGCTTCACTTTTGAAAAACCCTAATTTGTAGGTACTGCAACAGTGACGTTTTTCTCTTGAGAAATATGCTTCCTTCAGGTTGGCTCTGATTCCATGTTAATGTTTATGCCATTATTATAGTTCTTTGCATTTCAATAGATAATAGCAACATAAGAACAAGATCACTGAGAAATACACATTCACAAGAGACACAGCATTTATCTTGGGAAACCCTCTAGGGGAAGAAAACCCAACAAAACTTCCTTAATATAGATAGCCAATACAATGCCAAGAGATCTCTATGCTAAAACAGAAAGTCCTCTCCAAGATATGCGCCACTCTCTCTCTCCTTTGTCGGTAACATATTAGAACTTGTCTCTCAAACTGAGCAAGTGAGTTGTGATCAAATGAGGCGCTAGCCTCCTTTATTTATACAAGTTCTGGCACGTGTGAAGTGTCTCTTCACTGGCAGGGTCGACTTCTTATTCTGCCTATTATAATTGTTTGTTGACCAATCCGCAAAAGGGGATTTGTTCCTATTACAATATCTGACATGATCAATCCACAATGGGGATTGATCCTATGAATAAAATATCAATAATAATAAGAATACTCTTTGCAGTTACATTATTTCAACAAAATGGAATCAATAATTTGAGTTTTTGGAATCTGGAAAGTGTTCAACAACTTTTTACTCGTCCAGTAGAGTGTTCAAAATCAATTGATAATTTTTTATTGAAGTTTTCATATGGACAAGAGGAAATTTCTAAAAATACTTTCCAATGTAAATTAAACGAGGAAATTCCCCAGACTCCGTTAATTGCACTTATGTTAGAAAAAAATTCTTTATGGAAAAGTCAAGGACAAATGCAAGGAGAAAAATTCATCACTGGTGTTGTTGAAACTAAGGAGAATATGTATCCTTAGTATTGACAAACATATGAAATATATGGGCCTATCAATCTGATCAAATGATGGAAACAATTCTACAATCTAGATTGGTTTTCTTCTATTCATTGTAATTTTGTAGAGAGACCAAGGGGTTGGAAATTCTAGAAAGAAGAAAATGTGCACTATTGTAAAAGATTTAATCTTTTGAGTTTTGAAGACCTAGAAGTGGCAGATATATGAATGAAAGCTTTGTGTTCTCAATTTTTGCACTATTGTTAGTATTATGAGAAATTCTTATGATTTATTTTTAATTGAATTTGATATGAATGATAGAAAATCGAACATGAGTATGCATATTAATGATTGTTAGGTAATTATTTCCTTGATTCATTATTAAGATGCATAAGTTTAAATTGTTGTCTCGGTTGTAAGAACTATTCATGAAGTCTGACAGTTCATCCTTATTTCATGTTTAATTTACATTATTGAATATGGGTATGCGGATTCATATTTTCTTAGTAACTATTTGCTAAGTTAAAATTAAGATGTGTTTATGTTAATAGTCATCAATCTATCTGAACTATTTATGTATCCTGATAGCTCATCTTTATCTCATATTCATCATAAAATCTCTTCTTGCTCCTTATTGGAATACTATGAACTATTTAGGTGTTCCAGTAAGGATAGTATAGCCTTAGAATAGATTTAGATTAGTTATTTCCTTTTCTATATAGTAGCTTAGAAGAGATTTCAACAAAAGTCTCCTTTCGAGGAGCAAATCCCATTAGTGGAAATTGGGCCCACATACCGATGAGGATCGCCATACCAAATGAGTATAGGCCTAGTTGGGTCCTTGATCGGGTGATTTCTCCACGTTGCATGTGAGGAGTTTTTTGCATCAACAATTCGTCACATGTACAATGAACTGTATTTCTTCAACATTCTTTTCCTTCTTCATAAATGGATCAGCCACAAAATTCTTTAGAGTAGAAATAGGAATTTATCAAGGATTTCCCCTCTCCCCTCTCCTCTTCCTTCTGTTGGTTGAATGTCTCAACAAAATAATCCATAGTGAAGCCACAACAACAAAAATCAAAGGTATCAAAATCAACTCCTTCTTCTCCCTAACTCACCTTCTTTTTGTAGATGACATTTTGTTATTTTGTGAAGTGAATATCTCCTATTTTTCCATTCTAAAAGAGATCCTCCATACTTTCTACACTACTACAGGCATTTTTGGCACAGGGGCAGACCCAAGGTTCAATGCTACAACAACGCACCAACAAAACCCTAACTACCGACCCTTTTAGCAACACCTGTGAAGAAGATGAAGTCTCACCTGAGGTAGAGGCAGGGGTGGTTGTGAGACTTGGGTGTTTGCAACCTTAGCTGGGACACAAATCTATGATTATGATACTTAATAGAGCACTTAGCACCATCAGATCCTCAATATGTAGTCAATACCTACTTCGTTGATAAAACAGAACTTCGCAGCATTCACATTGATCTAATGTAGTTAAGTACTTAGCACAAACAAATGGATCAGATCTAGCAGAAGCAAGCACTAAGCACATTCATAGAAGTCAGATCTAACATTCTTACACATCATTAGCATGAAGCATGAACAGATTTATCTATCTCTATCAAAGCACTTATTAAGAGAGTCATAAACACATTAAGACAAGCACATAGCATAACCACACAATATTTACTTGGTTCACCCCCACCCTAGGGCTACATCCACCAACTCTTCTTATTTATTATCTTTAGTCAATCAGTTACAAGCACAAAGCCTCAAAACCCTTACTCTACATAGTAAAGAAGATCTGCGCAACTCGCTATATCCTTCTACCTTGCGTTCCAGCACTAAGCCATCCACAATATTGCTATAATGACTTTCACTTAGCTCTACAAGTCTCACACAGTCATGCACAAAGCACTTACAGAATCTACCTGCACTCATCATACATTCTCATCACATAGATGCACCACCACTTCTATCTAGCCTAAGAATCTATTTATATAAAACAAATAGGCCTAAACATGGGTAAACCCATGGGTCAACATCCCATTCCCGTTACATATTCCCACATCCCAAAAAGGACCCAAAAAGGGGTCGAGATCCTGCGATCTTTGATTCATCTTGCGCTCCTCCTTCTACAGGCTATCGAAGTCCAAAATAGGTCAAACTTGACCAGATATCCAAAAAACCTGGTCAAGGGCCAACAAGCGCCCAATACTCATTTGTGACTCGTCCCGAGTCACTCTGATGTAGGAAGTTCTGCTTTGAACGCTTCGAGCTTGGCTCAAACTGCTTCAACTTGTTGTTGTGCTACGCACTCTTTTTCAGCAAATTCTTGAATTATTGCATCATTCACAGGTCCTTCCAGGCGTTGTTCTGTCGCGGTGCTAACCTGCTCCAGTTCTGCTCCCTAGCCTTCTACCTCTGTAAACAACTGATAGGCCTTATCTTGTACTGGTTGGATTTTCTGAGTTATCTCCATAACTCTGTTCTGGATATTATGGATTTGTTGTTGGGTGGTTCGTTGCTCTTGATATCTCTTCATTCTCTCCACAACTGACAGAGACTTCAGTTGTGCCTGTAGTTTTTTTGCGTGCTACTTCGCTTTCTGGAGCTGCGAATCTAGTGCCTGCAACTATGGGTTCTCGATAAGTTTCTCATATGTCTGGGCACTGCAATCAATGAATTGCTTGCATTCTATGGTAAGGTCCTTTAGTTTGTCAACTGCACTGCGGGAAGTGGCTTCTCGTTGGTCTCTTACCTCCTGTGGAGTCTTGGGCATAGTGCATAGCTCTAAATATTCTCTTCCATGCTAGAGATGTTGGATCACTTCTTCAAGTTGTGCTACTTGCTTCGTGACTTGATCCTCTACCTTTACTTCTACAACAGTCACAGAGAAAAGTGCTTTGTTGATTGTTTCCTTCACTTCGAGTTGCTCGGTGAGCAATTGTTCCATGCCTTACTGTAGTTGTGCCTTTTCTTCATCGAACTTTGCTTGGAGAGCACTCTTTTCCTGTTCAGAAGCTTGGCATTGTTCTACAAGTACTCCTTGTACTTGTACCAAAGCCTAGGTGGCTTGCACTGTTTCCTCTTGCACTCATCGAAGACGAGCTTCGACTGTATCAGTTATTCGGTGGAGTTGAGTTGGCTCGTCTCCCACTTCTGTCTCGCCCAGCATAGTGAAGACTGTGTGGATGGATTGTAGGGCTTGTTGTACTCCTCAGAGATCAGCTGCGATTTGAACATACTACTCCTCTTTCTTTTCTTCTTCTTCTCTGCTATCTCCAACGAAGCATCATTCAGGGGTGCTACGAGGAAGTCAAAGTCATCAAAGGTGAGGACAGTCTGCATCTTCATCATAGTGGCCTTCGATTTCTTTCGGGAGGAAGGTTTTGGAGGCGAGCCTTTCCTCTTTTTCAGGGGATCAGCCTCGTCACCCTGCTGCTGCTCGACCTCTGTGTCATTCAAATCTGCATCATCACCTCCTTTCTCAGGTGAGATGGAGAGGTCTTCATGGATGCGATGTCTAAATTATGGACCTCATCGGTCTTCTTTGTCTTGCTCAACCTAGGTGTATCTTGTGCAGTTTTTGGACTATATATATCGGATATCTCCGCAGGGTCTGCTGGAATGAAAAGGTTCACCGAACAGTCCTTGGTGATCTCCTCCAAGTCCTCCTATGTTAGCTTGTAGTAGGACTGAAGTTGTTTCTTGTGCTTTTCATTGTGCGTTGTGATATAGATGAAATGGCAGTCTGTGTTGAACTTCATCAAAGGCCTGAACTTGTGTAAGGTATTCGGAGTTATGCGAGGCGCGGACTGTATGGCTACCTTACACTGGTTGTAGTATGCGTGAAATACAGCATTGGACTGCCACTATTTATTCATGTCGCTTGAATACCACAGTGTGTTGAACTTCACAGGCAATGGTTCAAAGTGCCCGATGTCCGGGAAGGTCACACCTTCTGGCATCTCTCGGGTAATGAAAGCGATCATGATCAATAGCCAGCTGAAGTGAAATTTGTACCCTTGATCTTGGGCTTCTCTACAATCAAGTTCTAATTGGTTCACCAGGTATTGTGCCTAATTCATTTGTAGGCCCTCTGCGCACTTCCCTGCGAGGTCGACTACAAAACCAGTCACTTGGGTGGGTCAGTTCTTGCGTAGTAACTTTCCTTCGATCAATTGACAGACGAGGCACACTACGCCACTCTAGATAGAATCTACCTTGTAGCCTCGCATGCCCTTCTCTAAATCGCCGTAAGTGTCCTTGATCCTTTGAGCGAGAGCGTAGTCCATGGATTTTCCAGGATAAAAATCCTGTGGGTTGGGTCCTTGCATACTAAGCACGGTGATCCGATTTATCAACGTCGGAATCACTCTTATGCGATGGTTTAACCATAGATAACCTCCATGGTAACAATACAACAACAATTTGACACATGCATTCACCTCCTGGTGTCGTCTGAAATGCGAAATCTTCATAACATTCAGCAGGGTGGACTACGCGAGGTTATGGGTCCATGACTAAGGGACGATCTTTGAATTCTTTCCCTTTGTTCTGGTCAGGTACTTATGTGGGGCGAGCATGTAGAAAACTTTCTGATCACCGAGGTTGAAGTCGCTAAAATTCAACGCTGTAATATTATCTTGGTTTGTGCAAACTGCGCATATCCCTTTTGAGAGGTACGCAGTGACCAAGGCATACTCAAAATCTCTAGGTACATTTTCACGGTTTACAACATCGCTCAAAGGTGGTATATAAGTAGGCAATATGATCAGAATAAACTTAGCATTCACGAGATCATCCATGTGCTTAGTTTTCTTCTCATTTGATGGTCGGGATGATCCATCTCAAGAAGTTGACAAAGAGGCTCGTAGTCCTCTCGTGGATGATTCTTGTACACCTGTGGATAATCCTCTCTCCAACATGACTCTTTCAATCATCAAGTCGATCAAAAATTCCTCAACAACTCTTTCTGTAGCGCTCAACTCGTCCAACATACACGCTCCGGGTTAACAATCTCAGGTTTGGGAGGGGTAGCTTAGACATAGTAACGAGAGAGAGAGCATAAGCACGATGATCACGGTATAAAATCAATGTAGAATGTGGGCTCAAATTCTCAATTGGAAAAAGTGTTCTTGGTGCGTGGCACGGTGGGATAAATAGGTAAATCGACAACGGGTCGCTTGCAACGGGTATGAGGTCTTCATTAACTTGATTTTGTCTATTATGGCGCGCTCTTAACGGTCGGATGGCGAGTTGGCTGGCCATAAATGGTTTTCTATCCGTTCGGAGCATTGATCTAATGGTTATAACGTTCCCCAATGGTTATATTGCTTCGCCATGGCGAAGTGCCATGTGTCATTGTTCTGATATCCTCGTGAAGATCCAATTTTGCAAATTTTCCTTCTGTGAGGTTCCCTTTGGAACTTTCTATAACTTTTAAACCTTAGCCCTCTTTGTACTTAGATTTCTAGCCTTCTTTCCAGTGAGCTTCATCTCAGTATTCCTTTTTCCATTCTGATTCTTATCTTCTCTTAACATAGTTACTTCGCGTTGTTGAAATTCTTTCCTAAGATTCAGGGATAGTACCTCTTCTTTGTCTGGGATAAGTACTTTAGTCTTCTGTTGGTCTTTTAATGTTCTTGCGGCTTTGACATCTAGGTCTCTAGTGTTAAATAGTTTGATCTGTTCTCTTGTTCCGCAATCAAGTGTGCGATCCTTCCAGTCATGAATTATTTTAACTCCTTCTTCTGTTGTTCTAACACTACTTCTTCTTCTTTCCTTCTGGCCTGGTCTCTTTCAATCCAAGGGTTGGCTAGTAACATGGTAAATGGGGCGTTGTCTTCAATAAATTTAATAATCTCAAAATCTTCCTCTATCAAAGTTCCATTAACATGCATAGGTATACGAGCGAGCTTCCCACAAAGGTTTACCAGTTTTCCTCTGAATATTCTTATTCCTCCTAATGAAGGAATCATGTTAGGCTTCCCTATATCTTCCCAAGATCTCTCTGTCATGATATTCACCTGTGTTTCCTCATCCAGAACACAGTCAATGTCGAAGTCTCCTATTCTTGCTTCGATGCATTCTTTTTCTTTGAATATCCCTGATAAGCTAATATGTCGATGGTCATTCAGGGTTTCTTTCATCTGTAACAATACTTTCTCTGATTCTTTCTTGGATTCTACCATTTTTTGATCTACCTTAGGGTTTTCCTGGTTCAGATTCATTCTTTCAACTTTAGCAATCATTCTAGGGCAATCCAACACGTCATGGTCCATAGCTTTGCAACAAAGACAGCTAGGTCTTCTTCCACGACATTCCTTAGCAAAATTTCATGATCTTTTGCAGCTATAACAGAGGGTTAATCCTCTCTTTCTTTTAAATGATCCCCAACTTCTCCTGTATTGTGCGCTAGGAGCATATGAGCTAACCTGCAAAAAATTATGTCTAGGATCCTGCATCCATTTGTTAGTCCAAACATTCTTTCTATGCATAGGTATAACATATCTTTCACTATTCTTGTCAGATCTATTAATATCAAATCTTCCTTCATCTATCAATACCCTAGTTTTCGAACAGACTCTATTAAACATACCTAGATCCATACTCTAGAAACAAAAATTTCCACTTATCTTACTTCTACAGAGCATAAAGCTTCCAGATCTAAAACTTTTCACTATTCTTACCTTTATCAGATCACAGAGCTTGCAAATCTTACCTCTTTTAATCAGAAATTCTCACTTTTACCTTTCTTAGAGCACAAAGCTTTCAGATCTTGCTTCTCTCCTTCAGATCTGACTTCTTTTCTTCAGATCGGGCTTCTTTCTTTTAGCACAGAGCTTTATAAATCAAGTAGAATACTACGCACTAGAGCAACAGATCTATGCACAAAGATTTCACAAATTCTGGATAAATCTTTGCACAAAGCTCCTTCTTTCTTAGTTCCCAGCAATCAAAGTTTCACGTCCCAGCAATGGAACCATTTGTTGCCATAGGGGCAGACCCAAGGTTCAACGCTACAACAACGCACCAACAATGCACCAACAAAACCCTAACTACCGGCCTTTTCCGCAACACCTACGAAGCAGATGAAGTCTCACCCGCGGTAGAGGCAGAGGTGGTTGCGAGACTTAGGTGTCTGGAACCTTAGTTGCGACACATATATCATGTGATTATGATACTTAACAGAGCACTTAGCACCGTCAGATCCTCAATATGCAGTCAATACCTACTTCGCTAATAAAACATAGCTTCACAGTATTCACAATGATCTAATGTAGTTAAGTACTTAACACAAATAGATGGATCAGATCTAGCAGAACCAAGCACTAAGCACATTCATAGAATTCATATCTAACATTCTTAAACATCATTAGCAAAAAGCATGAAACGATTTATCTATCTCTATCACAACACTTAGAAAGAGAGTTATAAGAACATTAATACAAGCACATAGCATAACCACACAATATTTGCGTGGTTCACCCCCACCCTGGGGATATGACCACCAACTCTTCTTATTTATTATCTTTAGTCAATCGGTTACAATCACAGAGCCTCAAAACCCTTACTCTGCACAGGACAAAAGATCTGCACAGCTCGCTAGATCCTTCTTCCTTGCGTTTTAGCGCTAAGCCTTTGACAATCTTGCTATAATGACTTGCACTTAGCTCTACAAATCTCACACAATCATGCACAAAGCACTTACAAACTCTACTTGCACTTATCATACATTCACATGACATATATACACCACCATTTATATCTAGCCTAAGCATCTATTTATGTATACAAAATAGGCCTAAACATGGGTAAACCCATGGGTCGACATCCCATTCTCGTTATATATTCCCACATCCCAAAAAGGACCCAAAAAGGGGTCGAGATCCCGCGATCTTTGTTTCACCTTGTGCTCCTCCTTCGACAGGATGTAGAAGTCCAAAAATAGGTCAAACTTGACCAAAGATCCACAAAACCTGGTCAAGGGCCAACAAGCCCCCAACACTCACCTGTGACTCGTCTCGAGTCAATCTGATGTAGGAAGTTCTACTTCGAACTCTTTGAGCTTGGCTCGAACTGCTTCAACTTGCTGATGTGATACACACTCTTTTTCAACAAATTCTTCAATGACTGCATCATTCACAGTTCCTTCCAGGCGTTGTTCTATCGTGGTGCCAACCTGCTCCAGTTCTACTCCCAGACCTTCTACCTCTGTAAACAACTGATAGGCCTTATCATCACCCTGTTGTTGCTCGACCTCTGTGTCATTCAACTCTCCATCATCACCTTCTTGCTCAGTGAGATGGAATCGGTCTTCACGGATGCGCTATCTAAATCATGGACCTCTTCAGTATTCTTTGTCTTTCTCAGCCTGGGTGTACCCTGCACAGTTTATGGACTTTCTATATCAGATATCTCTGCAAGGTCTGCTGGAATGAGGAGGTTCGCTGACCAGTCCTTGGTGATATCCTCCAAGTCCTCCTCCTTTAGATTGTAGTAGGACTGAAGTTGTTTCTTGTGCTCATTAGCGTGCGTTGTGATATAGATGAAACGACAATTTGCGTTGAACTTCATCAAAGGTCTGAACCTGTGTAAACTTTTTGGAGTTATGCGAGGAACGGACTATATGGATACCTTCAACTGGCTGTAGTATGCGTGAAATATAGCATTGGACTGCCACTGTTTATTCAGGTCGCTTGAATACCACAGTGTGTTGAACTTCGTAGCCAATGATTCAAAGGCCTCGATGTCCAGGAAGGTTTCACCTTCCAGCATCTCCCAGGCGATGAAAGTGATCAAGATCAATAGCCAGCTAAAGTGGAGTTCGTACCCTTGATCTTCGGCTTCTTTGTAGTCAAGTTCTAATTGGTTCACAAAGTACTACACCCAATTCATTTGTAGGCCCTCCACGCACTTCCCTGCAAGGTTGACTACAAAACCAGTCACTTGGTGGGTTGGTTCTTGCGTACTAACTTTCCTACGATCAATTGACAAGCGATTCGCAATGTGCCACTCTGGATAGAAGCTAACTTGTAGCCTCGCATTCCCTTCTCGACATCGTCGTAAGTTTCCTTGATCCTTTGAGCGAGAGCATGGTCCATGGATTTTTCAGGATATAAATCCTGTGGGTTGGGTCCTTTCATACTAAGCTCGGTGATCCGATTTATCAACGTCAGATCCACTATTATGTGACAGTTTAACCATAGATAACCTCCATGGTAACAAGACAACAACAATTTGACACATGCATTCACCTCCTAGTGTCGTCCGAAGTGCGGAATCTTCATAACATTCAGCAAGGTGGATTGCACGAGGTTATGGGCCCATGACTAAGGGACGATCTTCGAATTCTTTCCCTTTGTTATAGTCAGGTACTTATGTGGGGCGAGCATGTTGAAAACTTTCTTTTTGTTGAGGTTGAAGTCGCTAAAAGAATAATATAAATCTCTAAAGCTCCAAAGAAGAAAAATCCTACAAAATAGAGAACATGAATTGAGAATTAGAAGCAAAGCTCTCTAGTTGAAACAAGGGGAAAAAAACAAAAAATTCTTCCACCATTTTGCCAACCACGGGAAAATCCACAACACCATTTGGTCAATCCACAGAAGCAATGGAACAAACAAAAAATCCTTTGAAGATATAACACTTGAAAGCACCTCCCACTTTGAATCTTTGTTTAAAGAAGACTCTAAAGTGAGCATTGACTATATCATAAGGGTGGAAAATATCTTTCCTGGGTTCATCTCCCCTGAGGATAAACACAAACTTATGGAAGAAATCACAACAGATGAGCTAGAAAAAACCATCCATGGTTTTTGAAAGGACAAAATCTTGGGCCAGGATGGTTTTCCAATAGATTTCTCCAAGGGTTGTTTCAAAATCATCGGTGAAGATCTCCTAAAAACGGTTAAACACTCAAGAAGAACTGGACAAATTCATGCCCCTTTCAATGCCACCTTCATAGCCCTCATTCCAAAGGTGGATGACCCCTCCAGTTTCAAATTTAGGCCCTTATCACTATGCAACAACATATACAAAATCATTGCAAAAATAATAGCCCTTTGAATCAAAGATACCCTAAGCGAAAATATTTCGGAGGAGCAATTTGGCTTTCTGAAGGGAAGACAGATCCATCAATCTGTAGGGATTGCTCAGGAAGGAATTATTTCAGAGGAGCAATTTGGCTTTCTGAAGGGAAGACAGATCCATCAAGCCATATGGATTGCTCGGGAAGGAATTATTTCGGAGGAGCAATTTAGCTTTCTGAAGGGAAGACAGATCCATCAATCCATATGGATTTCTCATGAAGGATTTCACTCCATACACACATAAAAGCAAAACCGAAATCACTTACAAGGTTGATCCCTGAAAGGCCTTCAACGGAGTAAGTTGGATATATATTAGGCTCATCTTGATTCACTTGAGCTTCATCCATCCCTTTGTGTTGATCCTCAACAACCCCCCATTATTTTTGATACTTTGATCAATAATAACGAGTCCCTTTTTGCTTATTTTCAGTGTGTTTGATCTTGCATTTTCAGTCTTTAATAGTCTTTATTGTATAACTTTAGTTATTTTTAAAATAATTTTTTAAAATCCAAAAATATAAATTAAGCAACAAATCTCATTGGGGATACCTCGATGTCCTGATCTCCTGATATCCTGATTTTCCCGATGAAACATTTTTTTAAATACCAGATCGGATCTCACCATAAGTTAAATTTCTAATAAAGTTCCCTAACATCTCAGTATCCCTATGATCTGTCGGATCTTTTAATGACTTATGGTTGAGTTTTAATTTTGCATGCGTTAATTAACCATTTGAGAAACTTAGTGAAAGAATGAGGAAAAAAGAGGAATTATAACAGCCATATACACATTTGCAGATTTGAAATGAAAGAATAAACAAAAAACCATAACACGCAGATTGATAACGGAGTTCGGCACAACTTTGCCTACGTCTCCGGGCCTTTTCTCTGTGGGGGAGGCTTCTTTATTTCTGCTCAAAAGCTCAAAAGTACATCACTGCAATGTCAAATGGATAAAAGACTAATCTGGTCATGTTCTTCCATATATCTAGAACCATGCAAAGAAAACGACACGCAAAACGAACGTCCGGAGTTCCCAAAAATGATTCGACAGCATCTCCTCCTCAAAAGCTTCTCTGCATCAAAATGGATTTGGCTTGACTTCTCTTCAGCATCATTCTGCTCTGAATGCCCTCAATTCTCTCCTCTGGCCTCAAACAGGCCTTGGTTATATAGCTGGGAAGTTGGTTTCTCATCTCCAACTTCCTCCCAAAAATTAGGCTCCAAAACTTCCCAATAACTCCCAAAAATGGATAAAATACATTAAAAATAGGTTTAATTAATAACTAAAAACCAAAAGTTAGGTATAAAACTCACTTTGTAACCATATTTGGGCATAAGCCCCTTAACCTTGGGCGCGCCCCCCCTTTGCATGGTCGCATGCACTTACACGACCACGGGCTGGGGCTTAGCTCCCAGCCCCCTCCTTTATGCGCCATAATACTATGCAATAAGTTTTATAATATGGGTTTTAATAACATGAAATAATTTGGGAGCATTGGTTATAGGACTATTGTGAAGGCGCTTAGGCTTAGTGGTTGGTCATGGGTTCAAAACCCATGGACCCCAAAACTTTTGAAACCTTCCACTTTGACTGATGACTGGGTGCCACGTGGCTGCCCATGACTGGGCCACGTGGCACTTTCCCATTCGACGGACAAATGCCACTTGTCAACCATTGACTGGTCCAGTTGCCTGCCACATGTTTGCCCTGTCAGCAAACCTGCCCAATCACCATCAGCCAGAGAGTGCCACATCATCTACTGCACAGTCAACATGCTGATGTCATCATTGACTTTTTGACCAGTTGACCTTTGACTTTTTCCCTGTTTGGGCTTCCGATCAGAACGCGATAACTTTCGCGTACGGAACCCGTTTGACAAAGTAAATATACCACCGGAATCGGGAAGACGAAACAGACTCAATGGCGTTGGTTTCATCAGATTCTGAGCACTTTCATTTTTTATCATTTTTCAAGCCCTGTCAAGCTTCTGGATCTGATTTCGGATCACACCTCCCCACAATAAGACCTTTTTGTCCCCAAAAGGTTATTGACTAGTCAACAAGCTCGGGATAGGCCACCCAGCTTGCTCTCTATTTCTGAACTCTGTCCTGTGCACCTGTCTCATCAAGATCAACTGTAACACAATCATGACAACTGACAGTATATTGTTAGCCATTTGAACCCTGCTACATCTTACTGAAGCCACTATCATCCATGTAGAAAACATTGCTAATGATAGCATTAAAAAGATGACTGCAAATGAGCTGATATACTTGAAGTATCTGCACGACATGAGCTTATCTTGAAGCAACTTATGATTGATTTTACATTCAACAACCATATCTTGTTCTTGCTTAAGATCAATTACTTCATTTGAAAAAATTATTGGTTTTTTGCATGCTTGCACTGCATTCGTTAATTGTTCCATTGTTTGAAGTGTTTTATTTTCTTTAACACGATGAGCATGAACCACATAATCATGACCTTCTTTAGTGAATTGATATTGATTCTTTGTCCTGTAGAAGATTGCCTTACG
>ML798306.1:207357-238373 GCA_009831015.1 Picea engelmannii | reverse complement strand
AAAACCCTAACCCAATGACCTGGATTAGTCCAAAACCCTAATTCCTTAACCGGAAATAGAAAACCATCGGCAAAAAACCATGTGCCGAAAAACCACCTAATATCATGTGGTCCTGGAAATATGTCATCCCGGTAATATGTCGTCCTGGAAATATGTCGTCCCGAAAAAAAAAAAATCGGGGGCGCTACCCTCGAACCCCTGCACCCCCCTGCGTGCCCGGCGCAGGAGCTCAGACACTACTACTCATGCAAAGAATATAACACATACCCAACACCAATGAATGTTTTATTTTGATAAATACATAAGAAAAGAATTTTGTGGTTTTCTCCCATTTGGGTTTCCACGTAAATACTGGTGTACTGTGTATCTTTAGTGATGTGATGTTGTTTATGTTTATACTACTGATGATATATTGAATATTAAAGATAAAATGATAAACATTGTTGAAGAATAAATTGTGGTTAAAGGAATAAAATTGCCCATTATTGATTCACCACCCCTCTTAGTAATCCAACAAATTCTTCATGTTTGCTTATTTATTTGATGTTGTTTGTGCAGTTACGCCTTTCCCCCTTTTAGCTTGGAGATGGTCTCCCTCTGAGGTAGATATTCACTTGTACGGCTCCAAAATGTGGGAAATCAAATGCAAAAATTATTTCTATGACATCTTCAGTTTATTTATGATTCCCTTGCATTTACTTTTGAAAAACCATCTAACCCCAAGATTTACCCAAGATGCCATGGCTGCTATAAAATAAATTTGTGATTGGTTTGTAGATGAAGAATTTTCATACATCAGTATTTATGGTTGTGAAGGGTCTCCTCATATATTACCCAGGTATGCCCCAGACATGCTATCATTAAGAGAGATTGCATATCAAATTGTCAATGTCGTCATTGCAACAACTTTGGTAAAAAATTAGAAAAGGAAATGGCCTACTTTCCCAATTTTACTACGTATTTATACCTTGTTAAATGCCAAACATGTTCAAAAGGAAGTACATATATTAGAGGGAATTTGGTTGTCCCAAGGAGATTTTAAAAAACATGATGCAACAGAAGTTGTCAAATAACATTGTGTTGCGATCAAGAGAAAAGCATATAATCATGAAGATAATCCCTTTGATCTTATTTTCCAGAGAACCAAAATCTTTCATGAAGTATCTCAAATATTTGAGGCCATTAGAAACAATTCTAATTTCTTAAACTTCATTGAATGGAAAGTTAAAAGGAAGAAATATTTTCTTAAGGAAAATAACATAAAGGAAGGGATTGAAGAAATTGAGGAAGAAAATGATGAGGATGAGGATAAATCTTTCAAATATGAACCAGAAATATATCATAATGTTTCTGCAATAGAAACATGAATGGATGAAGATTCACAAAAGGATACAACATGAAAAGAGGATTTAAATAGAACAACTATCCAAACTCCTCCCAAGAGGCCCGAAGTGAGTACAAAATTCAACACCAATACAAATATGGAATATTCTCAAACAACATTCATACCAATTATTGGTCCTATTCATACTACCCCCATAACTTCAATTCTAGGAAGATTGAGTACAACTTATGTGGATCTTAGCAGCATCCATCCAGTACAAGATACAATATCATATTTAGACAACTATGTTTTTGACGAAAAAACCAAAATTATAGAAAGGAGAAAGTCCAAAAAGAGGAAAAAGACCCACTATGAAGAAACCACGCAAGAGGTAACCCAAATATGGAATGTTTCACATTTGAATGATGAAGAATTTGAAGAGGAAGTTGTTGATTCCTTAGGAGCATTTGTTAGTGCAAATAAATGGGTTGTGATCATATTGACTAATTGGTTAAAGAAAGAGAAGAACGAAGTAAAAGAGATTCAAGAACAACAAAGGGTACAAGAAGACATTTGGACACAAAAGCATGAATCTCAGGTTAAGGATCTTAGAGAATCAAATAATCTCTCTCAAAATATCATTGCACAGTTGACAACAAAAACATATGAGATTAAAATTGAACATGACAGATAGGTAGCCATATTTCTTAAGGAGAAGGAAAAAATGAGCAAAGATTATGGCAATCAAGTGGATACCTTGACTACTCAATTAGAAGAAGTGAACATTAAAAAATGAGAATTCATAAATCCTAAGGAAAGAAGCAATGGAAATTAACGCTAAATTATCATCTTCATAGGTAGTATTCTATTCAAGATTGTATGTCATTGAAGAACAACATAAACAAATCCTGGAGTTTTCTATTGAATCTCAATTACAATTTAAAAACAAAAAAGGAGCTCCAATCTATATTTGATAATATGAAAATATGGGAAGCACAAAGAACTAGTTTTCCACTAGGGTACTCCAAAATGTTTGAACAGGAAAACATCCAAATACAAGCCCCACTTGACTCCTGGAAAGCAAACTATTTATTTTCACGGGGTTTCATTGAAGAAACAAGTAAAAATTGTTTAGTCTTATGGGGTTCAGTGGTAGATATCATTGAAGAATATGAAATGCCTCATGTGCAATTTCTTGAAAAATCAGTGCCATTATCAAATTTTCTTACAGATGTGCAACAATAGGTAGATTCAAGATCAAATGGAATCAATAATTTGAGTTTTTGGAATCTGGAAAGTGTTCAACAACTTCTTACTCGTCCAGTAGAGTGTTCAAAATCAATTGATAATTTTTTATCGAAGTTTTTATATGGACAAGAGGAAATTTATAAAAAGATTTACCAATGTAAATTAAACAAGGAAATTCCCCAGACTCTGTTAATTGCACTTATGTTAGAAAAGATTTCTTTATGGAAAAGTCATGGACAAATGCAAGGAGAAAAAGTCATCACTGGTGTTGTTGAAACTAAGGAGAATATGTATACTTAGTATTAGCAAACAAATGAAATATATGGGCCTATCAATTTGATCAAATGATGGAAACAATTCTACAATCTAGCTTGGTTTTCTTCTATTCATTGTAATTTTGTAGAGAGACCAAGGGGTTGAAAATTCTAGAAAGAAGAAAATGTGCACTATTGTAAAAGCTTTAATCTTTTGAGTTTTGAAGACCTGGAAGTGGCAGATATATGAATGAAAACTTTATGTTCTCAATTTTTGCACTGTTGTTAGAATTATGAGAAATTCTTATGATTTATTTTTAATTGAATTTGATATGAATGATCGGAAATCGAACATGAATATGCATATTAATGACTGTTAAGTAACTATTTCCTTGACTAGTTATTAAGATGCATAAGTTTAAATTGTTGTCTCAGTTGTAAGAACTATTTATGAAGTCTGACAGTTCATCCTTATTTCATGTTTAATTTACATTATTCAATATGGGTATGTGGATTCGTATTTTCTTAGTAACTATTTGCTAAGTTAAAATTAAGATGTGTTTATGTTAATAGTCATCAATCTATCTGAACTATTTATGTATCCTAATAGCTCATCTTTATCTCATATTCATCATAAAATCTCTTCTTGCTCCTTATTGGAATACTATGAACTATTTAGGTGTTCCAGTAAGGATAGTATAGCCTTAGAATAGAGTTAGATTAGTTATTTCCTTTTCTATATAGTAGCTTAGAAGAGATTTCAACAAAATTCTCCTTTCAAGGAGCAAATCCCCTTAGTGGAAATTGGGCCCACATACCGATGAGGATCGCCATACCAAACGAGTATAGGCCTAGTTGGTTCCTTGATCAGGTGATTTCTCCACGTTGCATGTGAGGAGTTTTTTGCATCAACACTTCGTCACATGTACAATGAATTGTATTTCTTCAACATTCTTTTCCTTCTTCATAAATGGATCAGCCACAAAATTCTTTAGAGTAGAAATAGGAATTTATCAAGGATTCCCCCTCACCCCGCTCCTCTTCCTTCTATTGGTTGAATGTCTCAACAAAATAATCCACAGTGAAGCCACAATAACAAATATCAAAGGTATCAAAATCAACTCCTTCTTCTCCCTAACTCACCTTCTTTTTGTAGATGACATTTTGTTATTTTGTGAAGGGAATATCTCCTATTTTTCCACTCTAAAGGAGATCCTCCATACTTTCTACACTACTACGGGAATTTTTGGCACAGGGGCAGACCCAAGGTTCAACGCTACAATAGTGCACCAACAAAACCCTAACTATCGACCCTTTCAACAACACCTGTGAAGCAGATGAAGTCTCACCCGAGGTAGAGGTAGGGGTGGTTGTGAGACTCAGGTGTCTGCAACCTTAGTTGGGACATGGATTTGTGATTATGATACTTAATAGAGCACTTAGCACCATCATATCCTCAATATGCAGTCAATACCTACTTCACTGATAAAACAGAGCTTCGCAACATTCACATTGATCTAATGTAGTTAAGTACTTAGCACAAACAGATGGATCAAATCTAGCAGAAGAAACCACCAAGCACATTCATATAAGTCATATCTAACATTCTTACACATCATTAGCACAAAGCATGAACAGATTTATCTATCTCTATCAAAGCACTTAGCAAGACAGTCATAAACACATTAAGACAAGCACATAGCATAACCACACAATATTTACGTGGTTCACCCCCACCCTGGGGCTACGTCCACCAACTCTTCTTATTTGTTATCTTCAGTCAATCGGTTACAAGCACAGAGCATCAAAACCCTTACTCTGCACAGTACAGAAGATCTACGCAGCTCGCTAGATCCTTCTGTTGAAATTACTAATACAATTGAGAGGGGGGGGTGAATCAGTTGTCTTTGAGCTTAAACAATTATAAGTTTGTTAAAACATTCTTAATCTTTCTTCAAGTGATCATCAACATTATACAGCATATGGATAGTAAAAGTAAAAAGCATCAATCACACATAAGGTATACACAGAGACAAATTTTCACGAGGAAACCCATAAAGGGAGAAAACCTCTTCTTCTTTGAAATGATAGGAAGTCTTTTAAGTTTTGTACATCATCTTTAATTGAGCACCAACTCAATGTGAGGTTGTTACCTCTGTTTTTACAAGCTGCAACTTGTTTGAGAGCACCAACTCTCTGGTTTCTCTAGCACCCACTAGAAGGAAGCACCAACTCCCTATTTCTCTAGCACCCACTAGAAGAAAGCAACAACTCCCTATATGTTCCAGCACCAACTAGATGGAAGCACCAACTTCCAGTTACACAGGCTCCAACCTATATAACAGAGAACACTTGTTCTCCCTTGCACCACCCTGCCACCCTGGTTTCTCTGGCTGCAACCAGATGGAAGCTACAACTTCCTGTGTTCAAGCTCCCACTTGAACCCCTGAGGACAACAGTCCTCCCGAGCACCTCTCAACCTCCCTAAAATATTAGATGAATCAATACGCAGTCAACTATGCAGATAAATCAATTCTTACCAATCTTTCTTTGTTCTGTAAAACTGGTCTTCTACAAACTGTTCTTATGTTCTTCTCTTCCTCTGTCTGTTCAACAGGTCTGCTTTGCATTAACTCGTTCTGTCATTCTGCTCTGCTTCAACTTCTCTTCATCATATTTTACTCTTCTCTGAGTTTCATCTCACGCTGTGCATATTCTCCATCTCACTCTGCACCTTCTGATTTTCCCTTTCTTACAGTTTTATTCTTTTCTCATACAGAACAACCAACCTCACACTGTTTGTCTCATTTTCTTTTATGCACACATCCACAACGGTTCCACTTCGCATTCTCTTAGGAAAATGAAAGACAATTTTCCAAGCAACTGAAACGCCAACTGATTGGCAATCATGAGTCCATTTCACTAACAGATTTGTAACTGAAGAGTTAACTGTGAGAGAGAACAGTAACCTTCCGATCATACTCCATTTTATCTACGTCGTTGGATGAACTTTATTGACATTGCCTTTAAATCTGGTTTCGACATTTCGGCAATCCTGTGTTGAGAGTCTCTACACTTCATTTCACGATCTCCGATGTTCCGATACAGAACTTTTCTGCACTAGCTCCTTCCCCAAAATGACTATGGTCATAACCAAGCGCCTATGCAAAAAGCGCTTTCGCGATTTCTCATTTCGTGATTTTCGACACTATGCTCCGTTGACCCCAAGTCAGCGAAATTTTGATCACTTGCCACATGTCCTGTGATTCGATGGTCCAGATGTGATCTTGATTCAATGGCTATGATTGAATCGCGATTTCGCGATTTCGGCATTCTTGTTGCATTGGGTTCTTTGCCTCTCCATGTCGCGATTCGTGAAACTCCGATATGGAGTTAGATCAACGATTGAGATCTGATCTCTATTCAACAGTTGCGATTAAATTGCAATTTCGCATATCGCGATATTTGGATTCCTGATGTTAATAAACTTTGACATCTCCAACTCTCGATCCCCGAAACTCCGACATGGAGTTAGATCAACAGTCCAGATCTGAGCTTGATTCAACGACTGTGATTGAATCGCAATTCCGCATATCGTGAAATCGGCATTCTTGTTGCATTGTTTCTTTGACATCTCCAACACACGATCCTCGAAACCTCGACATGGACTGGAATCAGCTGTCCAGATTCCACCTTAATCTGACAGCTTATATTAAGTCACGATTTCGCATATCGCGATTACGCCCACTTCTCCTTGTACCTTAAAGGACATGCGGGTTCTTCTTTATCCAACGATGGTCGGATCCTGTGCTTGGATCTAACGCCTCAGATCTATCCTCCTCTTCAACGATCTCCTCTTGTCTACATTTAGATATGATGACCCTCGTTCTTTCGAGAATTTTGAATGGATCCAACGATTAGAAATGCTTCTCAATCTTTACGGGCCTTCGATCATTCGATCAACCTAAACTTATCTTCTGTTTTCCTGTCTGTTACAAACTTCATGTACCTTTGCCATCAATCCTCTGTACATTCTTCATGTACTTATGTTACTTGCCATCAATGACAAGCATTCGATGTCTGTTAAATATTTGTCATTCGTTGTCTGTTAAATATTTGCCAACACCTTCTTCCCTGCGTTCCATCACTAAGCTTTCCACAATCTTTCTATAATGACTTGCACTTAGCTCTGCAAGTCTCACACAGTCATGCATAAATCACTTACAGACACTACTTCGACTTAGCATACATTCACATCACATAGATGCACCACCACTTCTATCTAGCCTAAGCATCTATTTATATATACAAAATAGGCCTAAACATGGGTAAACCCATGGGCGACATCCCATTCTCGTTACATATTCCCACATCCCAAAAAGGACCCAAAAAGGGGTCAAGATCACGCGATCTCTGCTTCGTCTTGTGCTCCTCCTTCAACAGGCTATTGAAGTCCAAAATAGGTTAAACTTGACCAGATATCCACAAAACTTAGTCAAGGGCCAAGAATCCCCCAACACTCACCTGTGACTCATCCCGAGTCACTCTGATGTAGGAAGTTCTGCTTCGAACGCTTTGCGCTTGGCTCGAACTACTTCGACTTGTTGCTATGTTACACACTCTTTTTCAGCAAATTATTGAATGACTGCATCATTCACAGGTCCTTCCAAGCATTGTTCTACCGCAGTGCTAACCTCCTCCAGTTCTACTGCCTGGCCTTCTACCTCTGTAAACAACTGATAGGCCTTATCTTGTACCGATTGGAGTTTCTGAGTTATCTCCATAACTCTGTTCTGGATATTATGGATTTGTTTTTGGGTGGTTCGCTGCTCTTGAGATCTCTTCAATCTCTCCACAACTGAAAGAGACTTCAACTGCGCCTGTAGTTTTTTTGCATGCTACTTCGCTTTCTAGAGATGCGAATCCAGTGCCTGCAACTCTGGGTTCTTGGTAATTTTTTCATATGTTTGGGCACTGCGATCAACGAATTGCTTGGATTCTATGGTAAGGGCCTTTAGTTTGTCAACTGTGTTGTGGGAAGTGGCTTCTCACTGGTCTCTTAGCTCCTGTCGAGTCTCAGGAACAGTGCGTAGCTCTAAATCTGCTACGCCATGCTAGAGCTGCTGGATCACTTCTTCAAGTTGTGCTACTTGCTTCATGACTTGATCCTCTGCCTTTACTTCTACAACAGTCACAGAGCAAAGTGCTATGTTGACAGTTTCCTTCACTTCGAGTTGCTCGGTGAGCAATTGTTCCTTGCCTTGCTGCAGTTGTGCATTTTCTTCATCGAACTTCGCTTGGAGAGCCCTCTTTTCTTGTTTGGCAACTCGGTGTTGTTCTACAAGTACTCCCTGTACTTGTACCAAAGCCTGGGTGGCTTGTGTTGTTTCCTCTTATGCTCGTCGAAGACGAGCTTCGACTGTATCAGCTATTCGGTGGAGTTGAGCTAGCTCATCTCCCACTTCTGGCTCTTCCGACGTAGTGAAGACTGCACGGATGGATTGTAGGGCTTGTTGTACTCCTCAGAGTTCAGTCGTGATTCGATCATACAACTCCTCTTGCTTTGCTTCTTCTTCTCTGCTATCTCCAGCAAAGCATCATTCAGGGCTACTACGAGGAAGTCGAAGTCATCAGAGGTGAGGACAGTCTCCATCTTCGTCATACTAGCCTTTGATTTCTTTCGGGAGGAAGGTTTCGAAGGCGAACCTTTCCTCTTTTTTAGGGGATCAGCCTCGTCACCCTGCTGTTTCTCAACCTCTGTGTCATTCAACTCTGCATCATCACCTCCTTGCTCGGGTGAGATGGAAGCGGTCTTCACAGGTGCGATGTTTAAATCATCGATTTCTTTGGTCTTCTTTGTCTTTCTCGACTCATGTGTATCCTACGCAGTTTTTGAACTGTCTATATCGGATATCTCCTTAGGGTCTGTTGGAATGAGGAGGTTCGCCGACCAGTCCTTGGTGATCTCCTCCAAGTCTTCCTCTGTTAGCTTGTAGTAGGACTGAAATTGTTTCTTGTGCTTGTCAACGCGCGTTGTGATATAGCTGAAATGGCGGTCTACGCTGAACTTCATCAAAGGCCTGAACCTGTGTAAAGTATTCAGAGTTATGCGAGGCGCGGACTGTATGGCTACCTTCAACTGGTTGTAGTATGCATGAAATACAGCATTGGAATGCCATTGTTTATTCATGTCACTTGAATACCACAGTGTGTTGAACTTCGTAGACAATGGTTCAAAGGGCTCAATGTTCGGGAAGGTCCCACCTTCCGGCATCTCCCGGGTGATGAAAGCAATCATGATCAATAGCAAGTTGAAGTGGAATTCGTACCCTTGATCTTGGTCTTCTCCACAGTCAAGTTCTAATTCGTTCACCAGGTACTGTGCCTAATTCATTTGTAGGCCCTCTGCGCACTTCCCTGCGAGGTCGACTACAAAACCAGTCACTTGGGTGGGCCGGTTCTTACGTAGTAACTTTCCTGTGATTAATTGAAAAGTGAGGCACACTGTGCCACTCTGGATAGAAGCTACCTTGTAGCCTCGCATGCCCTTCTCGACATCATTGTAAGTGTCCTTGATCCTTTGTGCGATAGCGCAGTCCATGGATTTTCCAGGATAGAAATCTCGTGGGTCGGGTCCTTGCATACTAATCACAGTGATCCGATTTATCAACATCGGATCCACTGTTATGCAATGGTTTAACCATAGATAACCTCCATGGTAACAAGACAACAACAATTTGACACATGCATTCACCTCCTGGTGTCGTCCAAAGTGTGGAATCTTCATAACATTCAGTAGGGTGCATTGCGCAAGGTTATGGGTCCATGACTGAGGGACGATCTTTGAATTCTTTCCCTTTGTTCTGGTCAGGTACATATGTGGGGCGAGCATGTTGAAAACTTTCCAATCACCGAGGTTGAAGTTGCTAAACTTCAACGTTGCAATCTTATCTTGGTCTGTGCGAACTGTGCATATCCCTTTCGAGAGGTACACAGTGACCAAGGCGTACTCAAAATGTCTAGGTACGTTGTTGCGGTTTACAACACCGCTCAAAGGTGGTATATAAGTAGGTAATATGCTCATAATGAACTTAGCATGCACGAGATCATCTATGTGCTTAGTTCACTTCTCATCTGATGGTAGGGATGGTCCGGCTCGAGAAGTTGATGGAGAGGCTGGCAGTCCTCTCGTGGATGATGCTTGTACACCTGTGGATAATCCTCTCTCTGACATGACTCTTTCAGTCATCAAGTCAATCAAAAATTCCTCAATAACTCTTTCTATAGCGCTCAAATCGTCCAACATACACACTCCGGGTTAACAATCTCAGGTTCGGGAGGGGTAGCTTAGACATAGTAACGAGAGAGAGAGCATAAGCATGATGATCATGGTATAAACTCAATGTAGAATGTGGGCTCAAATTCTCAATTGGCAAAAGTGTTCTCGGTGCGTGGCGCGGTGGGATAAATAGGTAACTCGACAATGGGTCGCTTGCAACGGGTATGAGGTCTTCATTAACTCGCTTCTGTCTATTATGGTGCGCTCTTAACGGTCGGATGGCGAGTTGGTTGGCCATAAATGGTTTTCTATCCATTCGAAGCATTGATATAATGGTTATAACGTTCCCCAACGGCTATATAGCTTCGCCATGGCGAAGTACCATGTGTCATTGTTCTGATATCCTGACGAAGCTCCAATTTTGCAAATTTTCCTTCTGTGAGGTTCCCTCTGGGACTTTCTATAACTTTTCAATCTTAGCCCTCTTCTTACTTAGATTTCTAGCCTTCTTTCCAGTGAGCTTCATCTTAGTATGCCTTTTTCCATTCTGATTCTTATCTTCTCTTAACATAGTTACTTCGCGTTGTTGAAATTATTTCCTAGGATTCAGGGGTAGTACCTCTTCTTTGTCTGGGATAAGTACTTCAGTCTTTTGTTGGTCTTCTAATGTTCTTGCAGCTTCAACATTTGGGTCTCTAGTGTTAAATAGCTTCTATTTGTTCTCTTGTTCTGCAATCAAGTGTGCAATCCTTCTAGTCATGAATTATTTTAACTCCTGCTTCTATTGTTCTAACACTGCTTCTTCTTCTTTCCTTCTGGCCTGGTCTCTTTCAATCCAAGGGTTGGCTAGTAACATGGTAAACGAGGCGTTGTCTTCAATAAAACTAATAATCTCAAAATCTTCCTCTATCGAAGTTCCATTAACGTGCATAGGTATATGAGTGAGCTTCCCACGGAGGTTTACCAGTTTTCCTTTGAATAGTCCTATTCCTCCTAATGAAGGAATCATATCAGGCTTCCCTATAGCTTCCCAAGTTCTCTCTGTCATGTTATTCACATGTGTTTCCTCATCCAGAACATAGTCAATGTCGAAGTCTCCTATTCTTGCTTCGATGCGTTCTTTTTCTATGAATATCCCTGATAAGCTGATATGTTGGTGGTCATTCAAAGTTTCTTTCATCTATAACAATACTTTCTCTGATTCTTTCTGGGATTCTTCCATTTCTAGATCTGCCTTAGGTTTTCCTGGTTCAGATTCATTCTTTCAACTTTAGCAATCATTCTATGGCAATCCAACACTTCATGGTCCATAGCTTTGCAACAAAGACAACTAGGTCTTCTTCCACGACATTCCTTAGCAAAATGTCATGGTCTTTTGCAGTTGTAACAGAGTGTTAATCCTCTCTTTCTTTTAAATGATCCCCAACTTCTCATGTATTGCGTGTTAAGAGCATAGGAGCTAACCTGCAACAAATTTTGTCTAGGATCTTGCATCCATTTGTTAGTCCAAACATTCTTTCTATGCATAGGTATAACATATCTTTCATTATTCTTGTCAGATCTATTAATATCAAATCTTCCTTCATCTATCAATACCCTAGTTTTCGAACAGACTCTATTAAACATACCTAGATCCATACTCTAGAAACAAAAATTTCCACTTATCTTGCTTCTACAGAGCACAAAGCTTCCAGATCTAAAAAATTTCACTATTCTTACCTTTATCAGAGCACAGAGCTCGCAGATCTTACCTCTTTTAATAAAAAATTCTCACTTTTACCTTTCTTAGAGCACAAAGCTTTCAGATATTGCTTCTCTCCTTCAAATCTGACTTCTTTTCTTCGGATCGGGCTTCTTTCTTTTAGCATAGAGCTTTATAAATCAAGTAGAATACTGTGCACTAGAGTGTTAGATCTATGCACAAAGATTTCACAAGTTTAGGAGGAATCTTTGCACAAAGCTCCTTCTTTCTTAATTCCCAGCAATCATAGTTTCAGGTCCCAGCAATGAAACCATTTGTTGGCACAGGGGCAGACCCAAGGTTCAATGCTACAATAGCGCACCAATAAAACCCTAACTACCAGCCCTTTCAGCAACACCTGCGAAGCAGATGAAGTCTCACCCGAGGTAGAGGCGGGGGTGGTTGTGAGACTCAGGTGTCTGCAACCTTAGCTGGGACACAGATCTGTGATTGTGATACTTAATATAGCACTTACCACTATCACATCCTCAATATGGAGTCAATACCTACTTCACTAATAAAACAGAGCTTCGCAGTACTCACACTGATCTAATGTAGTTAAGTACTCAGCGCAAACAGATGGATCAGATCAAGCAAAACTAAGCACTAAGCACATTCAAAGAATTCATATCTAACATTCTTAAACATCATTAGCACAAAGCATGAACTGATTTATCTATCTCTATCAGAGCACTTAGCAAGAGAGTCATAAACACATTAATACAAGCACATAGCATAACCACACAATATTTACGTGGTTCACCCCCACCCTGGGACTACGACCACCAACTCTTCTTATTTATTATCTTCAATCAATCGGTTACAAGCACAGAGCCTCAAAACCCTTACTCCATACAGGACAGAAGTTCTATGCAGCTCAGTAGATCCTTTTTCCTTGCGTTCCAGCGCTAAGCCTTCCACAATATTGCTATAATGACTTGCACTTAACTTTGCAAGTCTCACACATTCATGCACAAAGCACTTACAGACTCTACTTGCACTTAGCATACATTCACATCACATAAATGCACCACCACTTCTATCTAGCATAAGCATCTATTTATATATACAAAATAGGCCTAAACATGGGTAAACCCATGGGACGACATCCCATTCTCATTGCATATTCCCACATCCCAAAAAGGACCCAAAAAGGGGTCAAGATCCCGCGATCTCTGCTTCGTCTTGCGCTCCTCCTTCGACAGCCTGTCAAAGTCTAAAAATAGGTCAAACTTGAATAGATATCCACAAAACCTGGTCAAGGGCCAATAGGTCCCCAACACTCACATGTGACTCATCCCAAGTCAATCTGATGTAGGAAGTTTTACTTCGAACACTTCGAGCTTGGATCGAACTTCTTCGACTTGTTGTTGTGCTATGCGCTCTTTTTCATCAAATTCTTGAATGACTACATCATTCACAGGTCCTTCCAGGCGTTGTTCTACCACAGTTCTAACCTGCTCTGGTTCTGCTCCCTGGCCTTCTATCTTTGTAAACAATTGATAGGCCTTATCTTATACCGGTTGGAGTTTTTGAGTTATCTCCATAACTCTGCTCTAGATATTGTGGATTTGTTTTCTGGGTGGTTCATTGCTCTTGAGATCTCTTCATTCTCTCCACAGCTGACAGAGACTTTAGTTGTGCCTATAGTGTTTTTGCGTGCTGCTTCGCTTCTTGGAGCTATGACTCCAGTGCCTGCAACTCTAGGTTCTCAGTAAGTTTCTCATATGTATGGGCACTGTAATCAGTGAATGTCTTTCATTCTATGGTAAGGGCCTTCAGTTTGTCAACTGCGCTGTGGGAAGTGGCTTCTTGTTGGTCTCTTACCTCCTGTGGAGTCTCGGACATAATGCGTAGCTCTAAATTTTCTATGCACTGTTGAAGCTGCTGGATCACTTCTTCAAGTTGTGTTACTTTCTTTGTGACTTGATCCTCTACCTTACTTCTATGACAGTCACAGAGCAAAGTGCTTTGTTGACCGTTTCCTTCACTTTGAGTTGCTCGGCGAGCAACTCTTCCTTGCCTTGATGCCCTTGTGCATTTCCTTCATCGAACTTCGCTTGGAGAGTACTATTTTCTTGTTCGACATCTCAACGTTGTTCTACAAGTACTTCATGTACTTGTACCAAAGCCTGGGTGGCTTGTGTTTTCTCCTCTTATGTTTGTCGAAGATGAGCTTCAACTGTATCAGCTACTCGGTGGAGTTCAACTGGCTCATCTTCCACTTCTGGCTCTCCCGACGTAGTTAAGATTGCATGGATGGATTGTAGGGCTTATTGTACTCCTCGGAGTTCAGTCATGATTCGATCATACAACTCCTCTTGCTTTGCTTCTTGCTTCTCTGCTATCTCTAGCAAAGCATCATTCAGGGCTACTACAAGGAAGTGGAAGTCATCAAAGGTGAGGACGGTCTGCATCTTCGTCATAGTGGCCTTTGATTTCTTCCAGGAGGAAGGTTTCGGAGGTGAACCTTTCCTCTTTTTCAGGGTATCAACCTCATCACCCTGTTCTTGCTCAACCTCTGTGTCATTCAACTCTGCATCATCACCTCCTTGCTCGGGTGAGATGGAAGCGGTCTTCATAGATGCGCTATCTAAATCATGGAACTCTTTAGTCTTCTTTGTCTTTCTCATCCCGGGTGTATCCTGCGGATTTTATGGACTATCTATATCAGATATCTCCACAGGGTCTGCTGGAATGAGGAGGTTCGTTGACTAGTCCTTGGTGATCTCCTCCAAGTCCTCCTCTGTTAACTTGTAGTAGGACTGAAGTTGTTGCTTGTGCTCGTTAGCGCGCGCTGTGATATAGATGAATTGATGGTCTGTACTGAAATTCATCAAAGGCATGAACCTGTGTAAAGTATTCGGAGTTATGCGAGGCGCGGACTATGTGGCTACCTTCAACTGGTTGTAGTATGCATGAAATACAACATTGGACTGCCACTGTTTATTCATGTCGCTTGAATACCACAGTGTGTTGAACTTCGTAGCCAATGGTTCAAAGGGATCGATGTCCGGGAAGGTCTCACCTTCCGTCATCTCCCAGGCGATGAAAGCGATCAGAATCAATAGCCAGCTGAAGTGGAATTCGTACCCTTGATCTTGGGCTTCTCTACAGTCAAGTTCTAATTGATTCACCAGGTACTACACCCAATTCATTTGTAGGCCCTTCGCGCACTTCCCTACAAGGTTGTCTACAAAACCAATCACTTGGTGGGTCGGTTCTTGCATACTAACTTTTGGGCGATCAATTGACAAGCGAGGCACACTGCGCCACTCTAGATATAAGCTACCTTGTAGCCTCATGTTCCCTTATCGACATCACCGTAAGTGTCCTTGATCCTTTGAGCGAGAGCGCAGTCCATGGATTTTCTAGGATATAAATCATGTGGGTCAGGTCCTTGCATACTAAGCTCGGTGATCCGATTTATCAACGTTGGATCCATTGTTATGCGACGGTTTAACCATAGATAACCTCCATGGTAACAAGACAACAACAATTTGACACATGCATTCACCTCCTAGTGTCGTCTGAAGTGCAGAATCTTCATAACATTCAACAGGGTGGACTGCGTGAGGTTATGGGTCCATGACTAAGGGATGATCTTTGAATTCTTTCCCTTTGTTCTAGTCAGGTTCTTATGTGGGGCGAGCATATTGTAAACTTTCTGGTCGTCAAGGTTGAAGTCGCTAAACTTCAACACTGCAATCTTATCTTGGTCTGTTTGAACTACGCATATCCCTTTTGAGAGGTACGCAGTGACCAAGGCGTACTCAAAATCTCTAGGTACGTTTTCATGGTTTACAACACCGCTCAAAGGTGGTATATAAGTAGGTAATATGCTCGGAATCAATTAGCATTCGCGAGATCATCCCTGTGCTCAGTTCGCTTCTCATTTGATGGTCAAGATGGTCTGGCTCGAGCAGTTGATGGAGAGGTTGGAAGTCCTCTCGTGGATGATGCTTGTACACCTTTGGATAATCCTCTCTCCAACATGACTCTTTCAGTCTTCAAGTCGATCAAAACTTCCTCAACAACTCTTTCTGCAGCGCTCAACTCGTCCGACATACACGCTCGGGGTTAACAATATCAGGTTCGGGAGGGATAGCTTAGACATAGTAACGAGAGAGAGAGAGAGAGAAGAAGCATGATGATGACGGTATAAACTCAACGTAGTTTGTGGGCTCAAATTCAAAATTGGAAAAACTGTTCTCGGTGCGTGGCGCGGTGGGATAAATAGGTAACTCGACAACGGGTCGCTTGCAACAGGTATGAGGTCTTTATTAACTCGATTATGTCCATTATGGCGCGGTCTCAATGGTCAGATGGCGAGTTGGTTGGCCATAAATGGTTTTCTATCCGTTTGGAGCATTGATCTAACGGTTATAACATTCCCCAACGGTTATATTACTTTGCCATGGCGAAGTGCCATGTGTCGTTGTTTTGATATCCCAACAAAGCTCCAATTTTGCACATTTTCCTTCTGTGAGGTTCCCTCTGGGAATTTCTGGAACTTATCAATCTTATCCCTCTTATTACTTAGCTTTCTAGCCTTCTTTCCATTGAGCTTCGTCTCGGTATGCCTTTTTCCATTCTGATTCTTATCTTCTCTTAACATAGTTACTTTGTGTTGTTGAAATTCTTTCCTAGGATTCAGGGGTAGTACCTCTTCTTTGTATGGGATAAGTACTTCAGTCTTATGTTGGTCTTCTAATGTTCTTGCAGCTTCAACATCTGGGTCTCTAGTGTTAAATAGCTTTGATATGTTCTCCTGTTCTGCAATCAAGTGTGTGATCCTTCTAGTCATGAATTCTTTTAACTCATGCTTCTGTTGTTCTAATACTCCTTCTTATTCTTTCCTTCTGGCCTAGTCTCTTTCAATCCAAGGGTTGGCTAGTAACATGGTAAACGGGGCGTTGTCTTCAATAAATTTAATAATCTTAAAATATTTCTCTGTCGAAGTTCCATTAATGTGCATAGGTATACGAGCGAGCTTCCCACAAAGGTTTACCAGTTTCCCTCTGAATAGTCTTATTCCTCCTAATGAAGGAATCATAGCAGTATTCCCTATAGCTTCCCAAGCTCTCTCTGTCATGATATTCACCTGTGTTTCCTCATCCATAACATAGTCAATGTTGAAGTCTCCTATTCTTGCTTCGATGCATTCTTTTTCTTTGAATATCCCTGATAAGTTGATATGTCAGTGGTCATTCAGGGTTTCTTTCATCCGTAACAATACTTTCTCTTATTCTTTATGGGATTCTGCCATTTCTGGATCTGCCTTAGGGTTTTCCTGGTTCAGATTCATTCTTTCAACTTTAGCAATCATTCTAGGGCAATCCAACACTTCATGGTCCATAGCTTTGCAACAAAGACAGCTAGGTCTTCTTCCAAGGCATTCCATGGAAAAATGTCCTAGTCTTCTACAGCTGTAACATAGGGTTAATCTTCTTTTTCTTTTAAATTATCCCCAACTTCTCCTGTATTGCGCGCTAGGAGCATAGGAGCTAACCTGCAACAAATTCTCTCTAGGATCTTGCATCCATTTGTTAGTCCAAACATTCTTTCTATGCATAGGTATAACATATCTTTCACTATTCTTGTCAAATCTATTAATATCAAATCTTCCTTCATCTATCAATACCCTAGTTTTCGAATAGACTCTATTAAACATACCTAGATCCATACTCTAGAAACAAAAATTTCCACTTATCTTACTTCTACATAGCACAAAGCTTCCAAATCTAAAACTTTTCACTATTCTTACCTTTATCAGAGCATATAGCTTGCAGATCTTACCTCTTTTAATTAGAAATTATCACTTTTACCTTTCTTAGAGCACAAAGCTTTTAGATCTTGCTTCTCTCCTTCATATCCGACTTATTTTCTTCAGATCGAGCTTCTTTCTTTTAGCTTAGAGATTTATAAATCAAGTAGAATAATGCGCACTAGAGCGACAGATCTATGCACAGAGCTTTCACAAATTCAGGACGAATCTTTGCACAAAGCTCCTTTTTTCTCAGTTCCCAACAATCATTGTTTCATGTCCCAGTAATGGAGCCATTTGTTGGCACAGGGGCAGACCCAGGGTTCAACGCTACAACAACGCACCAACAAAACCCTAACTACCGGCCCTTTCGGTAACACCTGCAAAGCAGATGCAATCTCACTCGAGGTAGAGGAAGGGGTGGTTGCGAGACTCAGGTGTCTGCAACCTTAGCTGGGACACAGATATGTGAATATGATACTTAATAGAGAACTTAGCACCATCAGATCCTTAATATGCAGTCAATACCTACTTCGTTGATAAAACAAAGCTTCATAGCATTCACACTGATCTAATGTAGTTAAGTACTTAGCACAAACAGATGGATCAGATCTAGCAGAAGCAAGCACTAAGCACATTCATAGAAGTCAGATCTAACATTCTTACACATCATTAGCATGAAGCATGAACATATTTATCTATCTCTATCAAATCACTTCGCAAGAGAGTCATAAACACATTAATACAAGCACATAGCATAACCACATAATATTTACGTGGTTCATCCCCACTTGGGGCTACGTCCACCAACTCTTCTTATTTATTATCTTCAGTCAATCGGTTACAAGCACAGAGCGTCAAAACCCTTACTCCGCACAGGATAGAAGATCTGCGCGGCTTGCTAGATCCTTCTTCCTTGCATTCCAGCACTATGCCTTCCACAATCTTGCTATAATGACTTTCACTTAGCTCTGCAAGTCTTACACAGTCATGCACAAAGCACTTACAGAATCTACTTGCATTTAGCATACATTCACATCACATAGATGCACCACCACTTCTATCTAGCCTAAGCATCTATTTATATATACAAAATAGGCCTAAACATGGGCAAACCCATGGGCCGACATCCCATTCCCGTTACATATTCCTACATCCCAAAAGGGACCCAAAAAGGGGTCGAGATCCCGCGATCTCTTCTTCTTGCGCTCCTCCTTCGGCAAGTTGTCGAAGTCCAAAAATAGGTCAAACTTGACCAGATATCCACAAAACCTAGTCAAGGGCCAAAAAGCATGCAAATAAACATGGTGAAATCCTCCTTCATCTCTTGGGGTTTATAATTATCGAATTCTAAATGTTAGCACATTTCTAGAACCTTGGGTACCCCTATTTCAAAGAACTTGGATGGTTTGAAATATCTAGGGTTCAACCTAAAGGAAATTAACTATAGTAAGAAGGATTGGCAGTGGCTCTGTTCCAAGATAGAAAAAAAAGTACTCCCATGGAAAAATCGTTAGTCAAATCTGTTCTGGAATCAATCCCAGTCTATTGGAATACTTTGGCTTGGGTTCCTAAGGGCCTCCTAGATAAAATCAGTCAACTATCCTTCAGATTTCTATGGGTTGGAGCAGAGGAAAAAAGACCCCTTGTGTTGGCATATAAAAAGGGTTTCTATTCCAAAATATTATGGTGGATGGGGCATAAAAAATATTCATCTTTTTTCCCAAGCTATGACCGCAAATAATGTCTAGGGGATCATCACAAACTCTAGCCTATGGGCCCGCATTGTTAAAGAAAAGTACTTTCCCCAAGATTCTATTGTCGATTGGATAGGACAAATCCAAAAAAACATCCAAAATTGGATCAATCATTTGGAAGGCCACTACAAAATCCTTCCCGTTGATTGAGAATTGTCTCATCTGGAAGAATGGAAAGGGATAAGACTTTCTCATCGACATAGGTCCCTAGATCAATTGTAAATGAAAACACATTCTTCCATATCATGTAGTTCAAGATCTCAAAAATGCAGAGTATACACACCTCCATCACATTGCTAGAAGGAACTTTTCTCTGGGTAGTACGTAGTGGCTAAATTGGGAGGAAGTGGGATTAAATGAGAAACATGCACAAATGTGGAGATAATATATTGGTTTTCTTTCCTCTTCTATGGTCAACCTCACAGACCAAATTGAATCCCTCATATATTCCTTCAACCCAGCAAGGTCCTATACCCCAAAGCAGGGCTACCTTTCTTTAATCATGGAGCACATTGAAGGGCCATCCCCGTGGTGGGGAGCCATCCTATGGAAATTTAAATGCTCGGAAAAAGAAAAACTCTTCATGTGGCTCCACCTCACAAAAAAAACACCCACCTAGGAAAATCTACAGAAGCGTGGTTTTGTGGGGCCTGGCCATTGCCCTCTCTGCTAAAAGGACTCAGAGGATATCCCCCACCTATTTCTGCATTAACCCTTCATAAGAAAATTTTGGTCCATTCTATCATCCTCTCCATCCTTTCCTAATCATTGGCATGGAACCTCTGATGAAGATGACCTCAAAACTTGGCTCTCCTCCCCATCCACCTCACAACACCAATATCTTCCTCTCATTATAGCCTAGGGTATCTAGATTGCCATAAATCATGTTATTTTTGATGATTCTTATCCCTCCCCCACCCACGCCCCTTATTCCTCCATTTCCATCCTTCACTCCTTACCCAATCACCTTCCACAAAATTGTCCCTCTCTCACCCCCCCATCCATCGACTCTATTCTACCCTGGGCCTTTTTCGACGAGGAAACCCAAGGCTCCCCCACCACATGTATTTTTGGGGAAATAATCTACATTGATTCCAACACAAAAATCTCATTTGCTTCCCATATGGGCACTACCACCAACAATCTCAATGAATTCTGGGTGGTAAAACTGCTCCTCACCCTGGAAAAAGAAAAAGGTCTAACATACATAAACATCTTTGGAGACTCCTCTATGGTGATAAATTGCATAAAAGGGAATCAATCCCTGAACACATTTTCCCTTCTGCCATTTCTGGAGGACATCATATGACTACTGTCATCTTTCTCACATGCAACTTTTTCTCATGTCTACAGGAGATGGAATCAAGAAGCAAAAAACCTCTCAAAGGTTGGATTGGACCTGGACCTCAGTTGTTGGAAAGTTTGGGAGGAGAGATGGACATTCTCCTCAAAATTTCTTCACAACATTGGGCCTTTTATCTGACTAATGCTCTCTTTTTATGTTGTTGTCATGGATATACGATTATATCTCTTTGCGTTGACAGTTTAATTACTGTTGATCCAAAAAGTTTCAATTTTCTGCTCCCATAAAGGGAAGGATTGTATACAGTTTTTTGATGGAAATATTGGAAACACTTGAGACCTATAAGGCTAGGAAGAATTTTTTTGGAATGGAGCTAACTCCAACAAACACTATGAGGCAAGACAAGACAAAACGAAATGCACCAACATTCTACTATTATAATTTTGTCTTTTTTGAATAAAATTACTTGCTTTTTTCCATGGGAAAAAAATTACATGAATACAATGGTTTGACTTATGATTTTTTCTACCATTTCTTGGTTTCATTGAATATTTTTTGTTCTTTATATTCTTTCAGTTTCAGTTGCATATTTGACTTCATATTTTTAAAATATTTTTATACCTTCTTACAGAAATCTTGTTCAACTACCTTAATCATCTTTTTATATATGATATTCAATCTTACTTCATTCACCATCACCGCCTACACTCTCGGGGAGTGAAGTTGTGCATTTGTGTACTTACACAATTTCACACCTGCACCCCCCAACATCCACCCTCTTGGGGGATGGTGTTCTGTACCAATGCACACCTTCACCCCATAACCACCTATTTTTCTAAAAGGTGAAGGGGTCTATTTGTGAAATAAAAAGTTCAATTATGATTTCACTTTTTATTTTATTTTATTTCACCCTCTCTCATTGAAAATATTTTTTTTTAATAAATTTTTTATAATATCAATTCCATATACATCTCCACAAAACTTTAGTATATCGATTTGTTCTTAAGAAATAGGTATTAGACTCTAAAGTCAAATGACAATTGATTGATGTATCTTTCTTTGATTCAACTCTAAAGCTAGAATATTGTGAGGAAATGTGTCAAATGTATTCTTCAAAATGCCTCAAATCCCTATGTAAACATTGTGAGGAAATGTGTCAAATGTATTCTTCAAAATGCCTCAAATGTATTCTTCAAAATGCCTCAAATCCCTATGTAAACATTGTGAGGAAATGTGTCAAATGTATTCTTCAAAATGCCTCAAATCCCTATGTGAAACATAATAGTTCCATGTTCTTAAAACCTTTATGCATTATTCATTATTAGTTAAATTTGAACTTTGATTGAGCAACTAAAGGAAACCTATAACATGCTAGCAAAGTAATTAAGGATAATCAAAGTAAAATTAAAGATTTTTAAAAATAAATTATTAAGAGAATCCACAAATAATGGGTTAGAGGTGGATGTTTCTATAAGGAGTATTGAATTAAATTTAGAACTTAGCTTTTGAAACTGAAAAGTAGAAGGGGATTCCAAAATCATCATCAACCTATTTCGAAATAAGAATAAAAAATGCTCATTGTATTTTCAAGGTAGAATTGAATGAATAGGATATATAACAACAATCAAGATTATAAAGTTCATGCACACCATAAGAGACGGAAATAATATAATAATAGAAAATGCGAACACGGTTTGGATAGCTAATGTGGACGCTGAAAAGAAGAGCAAGGCAAAGATAATGTATGTTATTCACGACATTGAGGAAGATAAGGGATGATAAAATTGCTTTGGTTCCTAACTCAACCCCTAAGTTATTATTCCTAAGGTGAGGATCCTAATCCTCACCTTAAGACAAACCCCACCACACATAATCCTCAATAAAAGGAGGGAAGAAAAAAGTATGACATAACACAAACTCCATTGCACATCATCCTTAATAAGATGAGGGAATAAAAGAATATAATGTATCCAAGGAATTATATTAAGGTTAAAGGAGGTAGACCATCTCATAGTAGAGAACGAAGATGTTATCGAAGACAATATGAAGAACACAATGTACCTAGTTTTATTGGCATCGAAAAATGTGTACTTGTTTGAAGGTGGAATTTTGGAGAAGAATGAGACCAACAAATCAAGGAAGTTAACTAGTCAAGAGTTATGGATGAAGCATTTATTCTCAACAATTGTCTGCATGGAATGAAATATGCTAAAATTTGGAATGGACCTTACATTAGAAAAACCCAAGGAGATATAAGAAGCATAAAAGTAGCTATCACCCACAGTGAAGAAGGTTTCTCCTCTTGCACTTGTGATACATCCAACAAGCAAATATGTCCTCAGGGAACTAATATTCCCCAATAGACCTCTAGTTTCCAAATGAGTTATAGAAAAAAATTCAAGTATTAGTAAATTTTTTGATATATTATATGTTGATTTAAAAGAGCCTAGCAGTGCAAGATGATAATGTAGTACCCTATATAGTTCATGATAGTAGTCTTTGGATAATCTTAATTTTGTTTTCTGAGTTAAAAGTATGCATTTATTTTTGGTTAGTTATAAGCATGGGTATGTTAATGCTAACTTTTTAGCTTTTAGAGGTTTTTCTTTGCTAGCAAAACTATTCCATTAATAATATTCAGTATGAATTACTAGCAATCCAAACTGTGATCTAGTTCTAAAGAAAATAGATCTATAATGAATCCAAAATAATATTAGAGTTTTTCTTTAGCATGTTTGCACCAAGATAGGCATTAAACACAACATTTACAAACCCCAAAAGAGTATCATATTTATCTAGAAAAAATCTAGACCTATCTAAGGGCTTTATCAACAAAATTAGCATCACAAAAGGTCGTGTGGATGTCTTGGAATCAATAGTGAAACTTGATGTAGGTAGGGGGGATGTATGTCCTCCTCATTGTTGATTCAAGTGGCTTCCTTAGCTTGGACTTCTGCCATGCATGTCATACCTTTCTCCTCTTCCCTTGCTATAACAACTCTCCCCACACCAAACTGGCTTCTATTGTTGATCAATGCCATGGATTATCCACACAATAAAAATTATATAGAGTTGTCAACATATATCCCTCCAACCATCACTACAATATCAATACATAGCTTATGTAGACCTACCCCATCCTCTCATGTACTATCAACACGATGATGAGGAGCCCCTAGTCAGTGTCCTGGCATACACGTGGCACTCTCTCCACCTTGCATCCCTAACACCCCATACAGGGAGGCTTTTAGAGGTATTAGGAACCGAGACTTGATGCATTTTTCATTGGACATTAATATCAATATTTTTTCTATCAAAATAAATTTTTAAATCACAAATCAAGTCGAGTTTTGATCTGGAAATTATAAAAGTTTTACTACAAGTTGTTAGCATCCTCAACAAAAGTAATTTTTTTCAAGATATCTAACTTGAAATTTAAATACATACACAAATATTATTGAAAATGGTCCAAAATTTTGATTGAATATTCTCAATTTTATTACGTTTTAAATCACTTTTAAGACACTTAATATATGTGTGTGTGTGTGTGTGTGTGTGTGTGTGTGTGTGGTCCAAAATTTTGATTGAATATTCTCAATTTTATTACGTTTTAAATCACTTTTAAGACACTTAATGTGTGTGTGTGTGTGTGTGTGTGTGTGTGTGTGTGTGTGTGTGCTAATCAAAATTTCTATACAATTAAAAATGGTGTACTATCATTAAGGTAGGGGGGATGTTCACCTCATTGTTGATTCAAGTGGCTTCCTTAGCTTGGACATATGTCATGCATGCCATACCTTGCTCCTCTTCCCTTGCTATAACAACTCTCCCCACACCAAACTGGCTTCTAGTGTTGACCAATGCCATGGATTATCCAAGCAATGGAAATTCTATAGAGCTATCAACATATCTCCCTCCAACCATCACTACAATATCAATATAGAGCTTATATAGACCTACCCCATCCTCTCTTGTACTATCAACACCATGATGAGGAGCCCTTAGTTAGTGTCCTGACATACACATGACACTCTCTCCACCATGCATCCCTAACACCTCATACGAGGAGGCTTTTAGAGGTATTAGTTACCGAGACTTGATGTATTTTTCATTGGATATTAATATCAATATTTTTTCTAGCAAAATAAATCCTTACATCCCACATCAAGTCGAGTTTTGATATGGAAATTATAAAAATTTTACTGCAAGTTGTTAGAATCCTCAACAAAAGTAATTTTTTTCAAGATATCTAACTTGAAATTTAAATATATACACAAATATTATTGAAAATGGTCCAAATTTTTGATTGAATATTCTTAATTTTATTATGTTTTAAATCACTTTTAAAACACTTAATATAGATATGCTAATCAAAATTTCTACACAATTAAAAATGGTGTCCTATCTTTTACCCAACTGCAACAATGCATTGTTGATATTGTACAAACTTTAACTCTATCGATTCCACAACAAATTTTATGAAATTTTGAAACTTAAAATATTATATTTTCAATAAATATAGCTTCACAAAATTTAGATTTTTCTTACTAAGTTATGATAAAAAAAAAATTGCATATTGATACTCATTAAGAGTGAAGTGAAAAATCAATCATATTATAATGCTTCATATTGAAAAAAACATATACTCAAAATAATAACATATTATTAATCATTCCAACACTAAACATAATATTAAAAAATATTATAAATTATGTATAAGAGAAGCATATGGCTTTTTTAAGATAGAACTCTAATCTTATACCACTTGTAATGCTTCATATTGAAAAAACATATACTCAAACTAATAATGTATTATTAATCATTCCAATAATAAAAATAATATTAAAAATACAAACAAAATATATTGAAAAAACATATACTCAAACTAATAATGTATTATTAATCATTCCAATAATAAAAATAATATTAAAAAATACAAACAAAATATTATGAATGGTGTAATATTAAAGAATACAAACAAAATATTATGAATTGTGCATAGGAGAAGCATATCGCTTTTTAAAAATAGATGCTCCATATCATTTTCCTTGAAATGATAAATTGGAACATTTTTCTACTCGAATGAAATATATAACTCCTTTTATTAGTCCCTTCCAAAGTACATGCAAAATATTATGAATTTTGTGCATAGGAGAAACATATGGCTTTTTTAAAATATAGACTTCATATATTTTTCATTGAAATGGTAAATGGGAAAATTTTGTTACTCAAATGAAATATATCATTCTTTTTATCGGTCTTTTTCAAACGACAAGAACTATAATATTTGATTCAACATTGAATATATATTAATTCATGTTTTAATTTTCATTAAAAAAAAAATTAGGATTTGATTCAACATTGAATATATATTAATTCATGTTTTAATTTTCATTAAAAAAATTTAGGATGGTTTGTAATTTTTCTTATTAAATATTTTGCGAAAATTTATTTGTTTGCAATTATATTGGTTCTCAAATTTGAAGTACTATTACGTAATTCACTTTTTCTAATGTGTTTTTCTTTTCATACATCTATTATATCCTAACATTTAGCATGGTTTACATTCTCAAATTTGAAGTACTATTACGTAATTCACTTTTTCTAATGTGTTTTTCTTTTCATACATCTATTATATCCTAACATTTAGCATGGTTTACAATTGAAAATTAATTTTTGGTCATACATCTATTATATCTTAACTTGTAACACTTCTATGTATTAACACGTCTACTGTGAAAAGTCAGTCTGCTTGCATTAACACTTCTATAGTCAAATGTTAGCCTACCTACCAAAACCTTATCTTGCACCGCCATGCCTACCTTCATCACCACCTTCCCATCTCCTAGCTATGCCACTTTCATCACTGCCTTTGTTGTCAAATATAGTGTAGAAACCATCCCAACTAACTATTTCATTATTTGTCTATTTCAATTATTGAAATATTGATGGAACAATGGAAATTGAAGATCGAAATTTAGACGCATAGCCAAGAAATCGATATAGTGCAAGTTTTCTTGCCATTTGGTACTTTGTGAACCATGTTTTTGTTTTCCATTCCAATGATGAATGCATTTTGGAGACATATTTCCTTCCGAGACATAATTCAATGTAGAACTTTGGTTGCAATTACATTTGTATGCATGAAGCTATCAGTTACATAATAGCATTTGATTGTTTCCATAGGAAAGAAAGAAAGAAAGAAAGAAGAGCTGGCCTATCTGACCGATACAATAGGTCAACATTTCACTTTCTGAACACTGCCCTCAACGGCTCGCACAAAATAGTCTTTGCCTCACCTCTAACAAGTAGTGGTGCCTTCTCATAATAGATACATGTGTTATGTTGTACGAACAATGTTAGTAAAAACTACTTGGAATGGGAGGTGAAAGGCTAGATTGTACTATGAGTGTCAAGACTCAGGGAAAGGGTTGGCCTATGTATGAAAATTGAGGGAACGAAGGCCAAGGTGTGGGAATCCAACTTGAAGGGGAAGGACTCTTTCCATCTCGAAGGGGAAGGCCAAGCGGGTTCATTATGTTATCCTTCCTTGAACTTGAAGAGGAAGGCCAAGGTTGGGAAATAATCCTTAAAAAAAATCCCACCCCTATGCTTAAGGTCTATGACCCCACTCCAGTGAAAAAAGGGGCAAATTTTGTTGAAAAAGAGAATCCCACCCCTATGTTCTTAAGGCTTGCACCCCATTACAATCAGAAAATGGGGAGCTTCTGTAAAAAAAAAAAATGCCCACCCCATGTTCTCCTTAAGGTTTGTGACCCCACTCCAATAATAAACCTTTTAATTATGATAGTAAACCAATTCTATAAATATGATGAGTTCAGGACTGATGGTTTGGAGGAATCCATATGGATTGATTTCCCTTTTCAAGGACAAAGGGGCCTTTACATCCCTTTTATCTTAAGCCACGTCATTGTATGGTACGAATTAAGCAGTCGAATCCTCCAATGTGCATTCTCTTAAAACAAAATCATTTGGTAGAACAAAACTACTTCTACCGGGAATTTGGTCATACAAATGATCATAATATAATCCATATCTTGATATTAAATATCGTAGGAATAACTAACAGATGTGGTATTATCAACATGTTATAACAAAGTTTTCCATTTCACTCTCCCTGTCCAACTCGAATGCCCTTAATCTCATGCTTGTATGTGTCTATTAATATAAATACATACACCTCTCATACTTATTTCATCCAAACAAACCTCAAAGGTTATGAGACTCCTCTGCATTGCTTCCAAGCAAATCTGATCATTTATGCTTCCCTACACTCGACTTGCATTATCTTTCTGTTTAAATGTCTTATGAGTTTTATTTGACCCTAGCATTGGCTTGTATTGATTTACAAACAAGCAAAAGCATATCACAACTTTTGTTTTAAGAATGCAAGTTCAATTGCATCATGTCCTCTAAATGACATGTAATGAAAAGACGTATCATGGTTTATTAGTTTGTGTTTTCCAATATGTTTGTAGTACCTAAAACCTGACAGCTACATTACGACGGACATTTGGGCTATGAACGTTTTGTGTCAATAGTAACACACTGTTGGAGAAATGCAACAACATTTTTTGTTGATTATTTTATCTTTCCTCGACGTGCTTCGATAAAGGGTGTAGTACATATGTGAATACATATTTGATGCAATCTAGTGTATGATCAATAGAAAGAAATGATCGATCATATCCCCTTTTATACATAATGAGCTAGCAAAAAGGGCTCCCTTGAAATAATAATAATAATAAGGGGTGCTAGTGACGAAAACAAATAAGTAGTTGAGCTTTGGATAGATACGAATTCTTTTATGTAATAGACAGAATGGGTTTCCCTTTACCTCATATAAATAGGGGTCAGAAACATAACTTAATATAAAATCACAAGTAGGTTTTGACAACTGATCGTAATAAGCTATTTCGTTTATCGAGCATGCTTGCTTTTGGGTGCTACCGCAATGAGTCTAGTGGACCTCCCTAAACCATTGATCTTTGTATTACTAATTCATATCATTTAATTCATTTCCCAACTTCTCTCGTTAGTTGCCCTGGTCTCATTAATTCGTTGATCACATGAGCCAGAGAATTCATTCGTAGTAGTTTGTAAGGTGGTTGATCCAGATTTTATGAGCAGAACAAAATGAATACAGATTATTATCAAAAGATGCTTAACACAGAACAAAATATATAGAGTAAAATCTGTTTCTATTCAATAAGGAAACAAGTTGAAACTGTAAAATGCAACGGAAAACAAGCTTTCTAGAATGGTGGCAGCTTATCTCTGAGAAGAGATGTGACGGCTACTCGCATTTGTAAGAAGATGATTGCTACAATGAGGCTTCAAAGACCTTTTAAACATAAGTAAAATCCAAAACCCTAACCCCGGAAGATGAAAATCCAAAAGGTTTGCAGGCCCCGATGGGGGTAGCTGATACGTCAACTTCCTGGGCAAACATAATTACCAACTTAATGAGAAATGTGACCTCAAAATGAGAACTCTAGCCCTTAAAACCCATATTTTTTCATAAAAAAACATGAAAATCAACCCCCAAATCAAAAAGTGGTGCTACCGGTAGCACCATTTTTTGTAACCGGGTCAAAATTACAACTTTTTTCAAGCATGGGCTTAAAGCATCAAATGGTTTCTCAAACAAACTTTAAAATCAACCCCCAAATCAAAAAGTGGTGCTACCGGTAGCACCACTTTTTGTAACCGGGTTAAAATTACAACTTTTTTCAAGCATGGGCTTAAAGGATAAAATGGTTGCTCAAAAAAACTCTAGAATCAACCCCCAAATCAAAATGTGGTGCTACCGATAGTAGTGTTCCTTCTAGTTCTTAGGCTCTATTTTTCTAACCTTTAGTGAAGGCCTTTCGACCCCTTTGGTGCAATGTTTTTGTCGTCTATCTCCTCCATTTGGTATCTTGCTCTTTGTTGGGTTTGGACATGGATTGTTCTGTGGTGATTAAGTGTTCTCCCTGTCAACACAATGGATTACAGGGAACTGAGAAAGAATAGGACCTTGAGAAATCATGAAAAAGCTATCCGTGCAAATTTTGCATCAATTTACACAAGAAACATGGAGATTCATGAGAATGAATAGAATGTAGTGTCTTAGATATCAATAATTATGGGCACACTTATATAGAAAAAGTGTCAAATGGTTGTCTTAGAAGCGAAGTGTGATATGCTGCAAACTTTGGTGATGAATATGAGCAAGGTAAATCATTCAAGGGCATCAAACCGGGTCTAATCAATGAATTCCAACTGTGGCAAGTTGAATGAGGAAGCAATAGTGCATCAACATGATGATGTAATGGAAATTGAACAACCAACTCTAGAAATAGGGAAGACATCACCTAGAAGAAGCGGTGAGTAGGCACACCTTATGTTAAGTTTTCATGCTTTGTAAGGTTAATAGATTATCAAGTTTGTTTTGTAGAATATACACCTCAAAAGTGCTCGATTATTTTGCCTGTGGACATCTTTGAATCATTTTTGGATGCAATCTTTTTACTTAATAGAAATCTTTTTAATTGAATTACAATAATTTTTCAATTATTATGATTAATTTAATTAAGTTATAATTAATTAATTTAATTTAATTACAATTACTTAAATTGTAATTACTTGTACTTAATTTAATTAAAATATTTAAATTAAATTATTGATGAGTATAAGGTTAAAATATATATTATGGTAATTTCTTATAAAAAAATTATTTAAATATTTTTTTAATTTAAGAACTAATTTCATTTTCCCCGGATGGGGTGACACGCGGCAGAGCTGAAGAGCCACCTGGACTCGCACTCAGCGCTGGTTAATTGTTGATGACCGCCACCCTCGAGCGACATTTAACGCTGATGGACGGCCATAGCAGAGGACTGCTGAAGGAGGTACTCCTCCCTCGCGCGACAATTAGCATCCCATGCGCATATGAATTCATGGCTATTATGGACGGAAGGAGGAGTAGGCAGTTTGATTATGGTTTTTATTTGGAGCCCGAGCAAAGGAGGAAGGCTCCTGGTGCGTCAACAGCAGGGTCAATTACCGCCTTCTTTCTATATTCTGGGGAGTTTTACCAAGGCTGGTGGCTTCTCTGTGGGCCTCGACAGAGCTGCCCTACCTGCGCTCGGCACCCGCAGCCGCTCTCGAGTTGGTTCTATTTTAACTCTGCTCTGAACTTAACTGGCATTTGCGTTGGGATAATGGTCAGGAGACGAGGAAAACCTCGTCGGGGTTCTGCCTGGGAAGCGCACAAGGCGCAGAGGCGCCGGGAGGAGGAGCTCGAACGGGCCTTGGCTCTGGCCTCTTCCATCCTCAGG
>ML798306.1:195468-205986 GCA_009831015.1 Picea engelmannii | reverse complement strand
ATTCAGAGATCAATGTATGAGGAGCTGGAACACTTTGGATTCCCGAATGCTGAAGTCCGAAGGGGATCGCAGCAGTTGGATGTTGGTTGCACGAGAACCGTCGATTCACGCCCCAGTTCGCGAGTTCGCAAGTTCTCCAGTTCGCGACTCGGAGTTCCCGAAAGCCGAAGTCAATAGGGAATCACAATCGTGGATGGTTAGAGGAGCGAGAACCGTCGATTCTCGAATCTCGGAACTCGGGGGTTTCAAGGAATCAGTTGCAGCTGTAGTTGAATTCGTCAAAGGAAGCAATCCCAAATCTTCATTTGGGATAAGCGCCAGCTCTAAGTCCAAGGTCGCGCTTGAGAGGGCCTTGTGGAAAGGACTCAGAGCGCCGAAATGGCAGAAGCCAAAATGCAGAAGAGATTTAATAGGTCAAATTAGCTAGATGGAATGGCTATGCAATTTTGTTATGAACAACTCTTCCTTTAGCTGGCTCAAGCGAAAGGTTGCATATCACTGTTCAAACTTTGTGTAAGCAGATAGGCGATTTGACATTAATATAAGGATCCACTTTTATTTACAATATATATATATATAGAGAGAGAAAGAGAGAGAGAGAGAGAGAGAGAGAATGGTTAAATTAGCTATTACTAGAATATATAGCTATATAGTTATTTTAGATGAGGAGGATGGTTAACATTCACACCATATAGTTTTGATGATTGAAAAGGTTAAGAAGGTTGATATTGTAATGAATATTCTGAAATTGTGATTTAATGTACAAGACAATTTCAAAGAAAAGTGTTTTTCATCTTCAACCCTCTTAGTGTCACAAAGATGACAAATTCTATCAACCCATAATGTTCCTGTTTCATTATAACGTTCGTGAGAGCTTATCTTTATTATAACAAAATTCTTTTTTTTCTTTACACTAGTGAAAACAAAAAGATACTTTTGATCTTCTAAATTAGGGTCGATCACCTCCTTATAATATCTTAATTTTCTCTTATACTCTATTTCTTAGATGCAATAATATGCTAAATATTGGTGACATCTTAGTGTACCCCAATGATTTAGCCAAGACTTGGCATTTTTATGTTAACTTCACGTGAGCCGCAAGTGGTTTTGGATGGAGTTTCAAGCAATCTTAGGAAGCCTCTTGTCTTCTATGTTGTTTACCAATCTTGTACATTAGGTACCTAGTCATAGTCGTGTCCTCAATGGGGGGTAACTTTAGATCCATTGTTTTACAATTGTTTTCAAGCCCATAAAAAGCTTTCCACCCTCCATTTGTCTTTTTCTCAATGCTATAGTTCCAGTGGAGCTTGTGATAAAGATCAATTCCAAGATAATTGTATGAAGTCATTTCCTCCAAGTTGTTGTCATACACGAAATTAGCATAAGTGATCTTTTGGATTTAATTACCATAACCTTTGTAACAATCACACCTATACTAGAGAAGTAATCCCTGAAAAATTTTAATTGCTTGTCAGTGATCTTTTGGATTTAATTACCATAACCTTTGTAACAATCACACCTATACTAGAGAAGTAATCCCTGAAAAATTTTAATTGTTTGTCAAGATCTTAGGGACTCCTCACCATGAGAACAATATCATCAACGTAAAGGATGATAATGACTATACCAGCGAGAGTCAAATCAACAACCTACGTCTTCCAAACAACCCTCTAACTTGTCAATGTATATGACAAAAAGGGTATTCTCGTACAACCTTATTGCAATAGCACTCAACTTTTAACTTTTAGTTCTTCTAGTTTATTCCAAAGGTTAATCCGAGGCACTATGTCCATGATGATCCTAAACATTACAAGATGGTCCACAATTGAATGATAGTTACTACATCCATCCTGGCCTTTAGCTTTTTTTATGTGACTTTCTAGCCATACATTGATCTTCTTTCCCAATATAATTCCCTAAAACTTAGATAAAAGAGGGCTAGTCATAATGCTCCTATAATTAGAGGGATTTTTTTAATCCCCACTTTTCGAAATAAATACAATTAGGCTTTGAGTCAAGGTTTAGGGAAGCCCTACACATAAAGATTTTTAAGGTAACAATTCCAATCTCTCAAATGAATCACATTGGTTTCTTTAGTTTTATGAGTGAGAATTTGCCTCAAAAAAAGAATTGAATCTAGCTTAGATAAGCACAAAACATCTTGTACTTCCTATTTATATATTGTCCTTTTTCCTTTTAATTAGGGCTTTGTACCTATTTATATTGTCGGATATTGAAGACTCACTAGAGACATCCCTAATAGCTTTTATAGCAACCTTCCATTCTTTAACATAAGGGTTGGTTCTATTTTTCTTTTTATACATCATGCCGATAGAAAACTTATTAATGGATGTAGAGAGGGTTGTTATGCAATTATGATAGAAGTATTCAATATTGTCCTTATTTAATAGGAAATTTAACTATTATTTAAGTCTATATAAAAGGATCAACATTATCTTTGGTGAAGATTAAGGTGCTTTGGTTATCATAATTATTTTCAATGGAGCCTTTGTGCATGACGAATTTTTAATTAGGGTTAAAAGTCTATGATCGGGCTCAAGGCTGATTAAGATGTCAAAATTTACCATTTGGTTATATAAGGGGATATCACAGAGATCACAGAATTTACCACTACTACCAAGCCCATGAATACAAATCATTTGATCGGATTTTGACCACTTCATTAGACCATTGCAAATTATTAGATCTTGAGGACTGCAGAGCTTGATGAAATATTAAATTTATTTATTTTTTAAAAACAAAGAGGAGAATAATAACAACTTACCTAGTTGATAATGTTGATCTTACAACCATAGTCTCTATTATGATTATTTGGTCACTTTTCAATCTCGATTGCTTCTCAATTTTGTATTGTGATAATGGTGAATCTTAGCCAATATTTTGGCTTTCTTGATGCAAATAAGATGTTTTGTCTTATCCAAGTATTTAATCAATGCAAACAGAGAACATAATTGTGATTAATATCAACTATGTATTCTTGTATTCTAATCTTGATGAAATAACAAATTTCACCCACATAAGGTTTTCCACGTGAGCAAAGAATCATGTAAACACATTTTTTATTCACGTGATCTGTAGAAGATTCCTTAACAAACTTGAGAGAGTTTCTAATTGTGATTGGGGGTTTGAAAGTTGCCTCAATGTTTTTCATTTTCAAAACTAAAGCAATTGTGTTCATAGTCCTTTGGATGTAGGGCTAGAATACTTTGGACACACCCTCCTTGGTGGTCTTTGTTCCTCCCTCTACTAACATTTTGAAAGACCATGATCCCATGATTTTCCTTATAACCATTTTCTTTAAAGACCTTGAGGAGATACAATTTTTTCCTCCAAATAATATTTATCTAAGATTCTGAAGGTTTTGGTTGTTAAAGTGTTGAGAATCCCATGTTTCCAAGGAAAATGGTGGTCGAACTCCACAAGAGGTCGGTTCAATATGATTTGTTTTTTTCTGAAAACATGGGGCACCATAAACCCATCTCTCTTTTACTCTAAACATCTAGAAAGGGCAAGCTACCATCAACTTCAACCTCCATGGTAGATTTTGTATGCTTGGATTCTCTATGGAGGTGGTCAACAAATTCGTCCAACATCCATTAGGGGTCTAACAACAAAGTTATCTTCAAAGAACTAATCAACATCTTGGATTGTAGAGGGAACAAGCAAGGGCTTTGCTCTCAAAATCCTACATGAACAAATTAGGGAAATTAAAAACTGTTGATTTCAGAGCTATCTCAACCAAACTTTGTTGTTCCCTAGTATAATCTTATTGATAACATCCATTGCGCCTTCGATAGGGATTTTCATGAATATAGAAACGACAACAAAACTAACTACCATCTACACTGCTAGCACATCCATTGTGATTTTCATACTTGGATAATGGAACCTCTGGTTGCACTTCACTATCAAGTCGGGTACATTGTCTAATTCCCCCACGGCATGTCTCATTCCCTATGTAATTATTCCCATCTGTGTGAGGGATCGTCATTCTATGGTTTCTGTCAAATTCCAGCCGACTTCATCCTCTTTCCTGGGCTGAGACTTCGTTCTGATTTCAACAGGGCAACATGGTCTTTCAAATACTGATTACATTATTTGCAGCTTTCATTGTCCATTTTTGGCAGACAACTAAATTTACTAATATACAGTTAAGAGACATGATGACCCCAAACCCAGTGCTAGGAGTGAAAATGTCCATACACTGAACCATCCTCTACTCCAAATAGGTCAGCAAGGCACTTAAAAGACTTGAAATGTTTTGAATCAAGCAGTCGCAATTTTAGGAAACTCACCCCTTGTGATAACATCTTAAATTCAAGGTTATAAGCTCCAGTCTTCAAAAACACATAACAGGGCAACATAGTTTTTCAAACACTGATCACATCATTTGCAGCTTTCACTGTCCATTTTTGGCATACAACTAAGGATTCCATGCCCAAAAATCCTTGAGAAAAGGGATTGTTACTTGCCAAGATACAAAAGACAGCAAACGTGGTTGGAACTTACAGAGAAAACTCAATTTCAAAGATAAAAATAAATTGATGCTTGATAAATGTGTGCTATAACACTTGCTAAAATCTTTAAGAAATTATATTTTAATCCTTAAGGGAATAGACTTGGGGTCATTTCTCTAGCCTAATGAAAGGGTTACATCCAATATATGTTCTCTCAAAAATTCCAACCATTAGAGGAGCCTTACAGACACTCTACAGTGTGGAATAAAGACAACATAGCTTTATGTTTATTTGCTCTCTTACAAGGTGACTAGCTAGATCATAAATGAACATCATAGTACTTCAAATAGAATTATGCTAATTAGGAATCCAAGCTCAAACGGTTCATGAACTCCAATTGCCTTATGGAATTAATAATTCATGGAGGAGCTGCATCCTCAAAAACCTACCAGGATCTTAAAGGTAACAGAGTGAAACCATAAATAAAATAGGAGGGTGGTTGCCCCCACACATAAGGCTAACAAGATCATAAAGGAAATGGATGCAGCCACAGATCCAAATGTAGAGGAAGAGCAAACACCCTTAGAAAATTCACTAAAGCTCAACACCTTGCAGGCTGCAGCATAAAACACAATGCAACAAAACTTTGGCATTCATTCCTTGTAAGCTAGAGGTTTGCAAATAATACAAATTTAACAATATCTGGACAATACAAGTACTTGGCCAAAGAGATTGGACAAATACACAAGCACATTTAGTCTTCAAGTCTTTGGATGACACCTATATAATTAGCAGTGTCATTACATATTTGTGACTAGAAACTTTTGCAACTGTTGGGCTGATATCATATGCAGATAGTTCATTCCTTCTGTGATGAGTATAAAGATTTCTGTTTGAAGCTCTGAACTCATGGTGCTTAAAGAATGCATTATGTCTTCCATTTTGTCATTTTTCAATATTTAACTACAATATTTATATATGAAGAGAACCACGACATTACAACAAAATTAAAAAATATTGGCAACAAAAACTCCCAAAAAAGGAATTTGATATGTTTGAAATGTAATCCTACATGCCTCCCCTGCAAATGTAAATACAGACCAAGATCTAACAATTCCAATATCCAAGTCCAGGCTTAGATTTTCAAAGTAACCTCCAATTATGGACAGCTAACTGAAGGTTCATAACACAAAATTAAGACACATCAAATCCTGCTTGAATTTCTGCAATAATCTCTAATCCATGACCACAGCCTCTTTAATCTCACTCTCAAGCATAGTAGCACTGGTATTGGACACAGATCCTACAGTGCAAAAGTACTTTCTGCCCGTATCTGAGATTATTTCCAATGGGCAAAAGATACTTCTGCATTTATTTTGACTGTAAATTTTCATGTTTGGTTACAACACAAATTCCCCACAGAGAGATTTGGACAAACATAAAATGATTTCATGGCATCATATTGGATTTCATATTTCAAGATAAAGCCCTTCATTTCTGAATATCTATAATTGCAATTGACATCCAGGGGGGGGCTCATAAAGACTGCCCTTACCTCTTATGGGAGAACACATCGCCCTTTTCTCTTCGAATTTTTCCTTGTCTGGGGATTTCTGTTCTGGCTCCTCGTGGCACCGATGGAGAAGGAGCTAAGCTCCCTTTCCCCCTCCCCTTTCTCATCCCTTCTCCCATGCAGCTGCAGCCTTCAAAGTGTTGGCTGATGAAGCAACAAGAAATCAAAGACTTCTAGAAACAGTCCTGCCATTCAAGGTTTGTCAAAAAAAGGGTAGGTTCAATGTCGCTTATTGTCAAGTTGGATGCCCCCTTGTCCAAGGCTATGTTTTTCACAGAAAACGTGTTGATTGGCAAGTTCAATGGAACATGGCTGAGTTCAAAATTAATGGAAGCTTGGATTCAAGGGAAAATGGGTTGTACCTAACTGGTCCCTGGACTTCGATCTAGAAGATGAAATCCCAAATGCAGCCATAGTTTGGATCCGTCTCCCATTTCCCCAACGTATTGGATAAGTCAACCTAGCTGAGATTGGGACCTCCTTATGAAAATACATTGACAAATCCTATGCAAGAATCTGCATTCAAGTGAATTTGGAGAAAGGCTTACCAGAATCAATAGAAATCCAAATCAAGGACTGGATTCATGTTCAAAAGTTGGATTACAAACAAATCCCCTTTATGTGCAATTTCTGCAATGAATATGACCATTTTGCCAAAGATTGCCCAAAAAAGGAACCAACAGAACCTCGAGTGCAGCCAGCTCATGAAGAATATCGACCACATTTCAAGGTGGTGTCAAACCTTAAAAAGAAAAAGATTCAGAGCCAAAAAAGAAAAGAAAAAGGATCCATTAAATATCCAAAACAAACGCGAGGCTCTTAACAATGAGAAGCAGAGGAATCAAATCTCTCAGCACTCAGAACTTGGAAGACCCAGCAGCTCAAGTCTCCGGAGTATGAGTCGAAACAGAAATTCAGGAACTGGAGGATGTAGAGATCTCGAGTTTAGTCACGCCCATCCATGTCAGGAAGCAAAGGATGATCATCTTGTTGAATTTAATGCAGCTGCAAGAGCCATTCTCCGGAGGATGGAAAAAACCCTAGCTGAGATCTAGGGCCCCCAATACACTCTCGGGGTTTCTTGGTTTGGGACCAAGCAGTTAGAGCCATGGCAAAAGACCCTAGTGAGGGCCCCCAGTGTATTGTTGGGGTTCTTGGTCAAGGACCAAACAGTAAGTCCCTAAATGTGTTCCAGGGAATCCTTGCTTAACGCTTGGGTCGATCCTTGGTCTTGTACCTTGGTGGATAAGACCCTGGATGTGTTCTAGGGCCCCCAGATGTGTTCGGGGGCAACCTAGTATGGAACCAGGTGGTTCTTGGTTGAGTACCAAGATGTGATGATGTGTGATCTTCTTCTCTCCCGGGATGGTCCGTGAGACCTAGGAGCAGCTACGAAGATGGACATAACCACATCATTGATGTTTCCTCTTATGCAGGGATGATAAAAGCTTATAAGTTATCATGAAACTTATTTGGACAGTTTGTTTGAAGAAGACCCCTTTGACTTTGTCTTGTAGCGTCCTCTTGCTTGAGCCTCGTTCCCCTTCTTGATTAATGTGGTGTTGGTCTTCTTTAGTTACTTTGACTTAATTGACTTTTAATTAATATTTTTATTAATTAATTATTAATTATCTTTTATTATTTTTATTTTTATTATTAGGTTTTTAATTGAACCTAACCCTAAACCTTCCTGTACTATAAAAGGAACCTCACCCCTCACTCTCTTATTACATTCTCACACCTACACTTCTCTTGGTCTGAAATTTTGGTACGGCCTCCTTGTTCAGTTCAGTTTTTTTTTTTTAAGGTGTGTTTAGGTGCGGCCTCCTTGAAGGCTTCTCTTCTTTTACTGTTAGGTACAGCCTCTTTGTTCATTCATTCCACACACTCATCTCTTGGTCTGATTTGCTGCGGCTACCTCAGTTTGGTCTTTTGTTTGGTGGTGGACTTGCTCTTGGATTTTAAGGGTGCGGCCTCCTTTGGGTTTTGGTATATTGCTGGTGTAGAACTCTGCTGCTTGGATGTGAGTCTCCTCTTGCTGATTTGAGGCATCCTTGTGCTGATGTAAAGTTCGACCTACTTCTGTTTGCTGGTGAAGGGTGCCGCGGCCCCTCTTTTCTCTGCTTCTAAGCTGCAGTCCTCCCTTCCTTGGCTGCCATCCTCCCTTCCTTGGCTGCTGTTCCTCTTTTCCTTGTGCCATAGTTATCTCAGCCTTCTAGGGACTGATAGGACAGCCCTAAGCTTCAATCTTAGGGTCTCTACTTAGTATATCAGCCCTCCTTGTTTTGACAGTTTTGTTTCGCTGTTTGGGGTTTGCTTCAGCAGTGAGTTTTTGGTCTTTGGGTTTTGATATCAGTCTTACTCTTGCTGATTGTTCTTGAGTTCTTCTTGGAAAACTGTTCACTTAAGATCTTTATGAGAGGGTTTAATCTATGACCTTCATAGCTTTTCTGAGCATAAAGAAAGAGGATAGCTACACATCAGGTACTCTTATTAATTGTTTTTGCTAAGGTAAAGTTCAGATCTAGTTTTGCTAATGTTTACATCTGCATCTATTTCAAGTTAAAATTCAGAAATATTTTCTTCTGTTTATGATCAGTCCTAGTTAAATATTGGTTCTCCTTAGCATGTTCAGATTTATATTTTCTGTACTTAATCTACTTCAGAATTTTTGTTTTAAGTGCTGATCTTTATTTACAGTAGTGATCAAATTTTAAAAGATATTACTGCTTTCATTTTCCCTATAATTCTAACACATCTTCAAAAAAACGGTGACCCAAAGCGGCAAATTTTAGGTGATGAAGGACCTGTACAATCTCTAGGACATTCATTCCCCTCCCACATTTGGCAATTCCCCTAGACTTGAAGCAAGAATGGTCCCCTTTGTCCATGAAAGAAGATGACACTCAGCCTAAGAAGATGGGTCATAAGCACAGAAAAGAAGAAAGCTAGAAAGAAACGGCAAAGAATAAAGCCATGGGTAAGCAATCAAGAAGGAAAAGACTGAAATGGTTCTCCATCAGGAAACTAAATTAAATCTGTCAAGTTCTGAAAAAATAAAAATAAAAACTCCATTTGGATGAGTGTAGAGTTTGTAATAAAGGAAGCTCGTTGTTTCTTGGGAGCTCTTGCCATCCTGCGTGACCTACTCAGCATAGCTATGGTGAGTTTCTTTATTGCAGATCACTTGATTAGTCTGCAGGAAAAATTACTTCAGACAGGATCTCCCTTTGAGATAATCAATGTGTACGCTCCTAATAATTTCATGGAGGAGCATTGTTGTGCCTCCCTTCACCGAGTTCTTCCAGGCTCCCCTCCTCTCGATGGAATAATTTCTAGGGAATTCAATCTAAGTCCTTATCAGCACAGAGAAAAATGGAGCCTGCAGTAGATACCCTCATATAGAGCTAGTGAATTATATCAAGGAACAAAGGGGCAATTTGGATATTAAGCCCAAATCTGGGAAATATACATGGGAAAACAAAAGAGTAGGGCCAGGTTTTATTGCAAAAAGGTTATACAGATTCCTTATTCAAGACTCCTTTCTAGATAAAGATCTGATCATCTCCTCTATCACTATTCCCTCTGCTTCCTTGATCATGCTCCCCCCTAAATCTCAGCCCCTAGCCCTTTTCATTTCAGTACAATCTGGCTGGAAGATGTCTCTCTCTTTGAGCTGGTTATAGAAAGCCAGAAGAAAATGGGTGAAATACATGTTCGTTGTGGAGCCTGATTATCTTCCTGATTCAGATGTTTGTTTCAGCCATGCTTGGACCCCATTCTCTAACGGGGGGTGTGGGAGGGTGTGGGGGGGTTTGCCCCCCCCCCACAACTGTCGCTAGAGGGGTCCAGGGGGGCGGCAACAATTTTTGTAGCCTGGCAGGGGATTCGGAGGCAGCACCCCCGAAGCGAAATTTTGGGAAAAATTGCCTTGTAAAATATTGTAATTTTATAGTCAATCTGGACCGTTCATTATAAGGTCACAAATCTGACAGTAGAAGTTATTTTAGGGATTTTTTCCCTAGAAGGCAACCCTCTTTTATGAGGGAATTGTATTGTGGTTGTGTATTATCGCGAATATTGTATTCTGAGAGAGGAGACTGTGAGAGAAAGAAGAGGAAGTTATAGCGGGTGTGTTATAGGTTGTATCCCTTCATTTTGTTGGATAATAAAAAGGAAGGACTTGCCAATTTCTCTGGGGGACGTAGCCCACACTGGGTGAACTACGTATATCTGTGTCTCTATTGTATTGTGTATCTTTTGTGTTTTATTTCCGCATTTGTTTTATTTTATTGCTCCGCGATCCTGTTTTTCTAACTATACCTAGCAGCTATCCAGGAGAAAATTGAATTAATGGAACACACTAGCAAATTAACAAGAAGAAGAGTTCTAGAGACAAGAATCCATAAGTGTCTAGTTAAAATCAGTATATATAAACACAGTTCTTCCACAAGATGCCCAACAAAA
>ML798306.1:151038-168784 GCA_009831015.1 Picea engelmannii | reverse complement strand
GCATCCCCAGTGGAGAAAAGTGTAGGAAATGCCATGTCGAATAGACCCTATGTGTTGTACTCATTGATTTGTGATAGGCCAATTGTTGGCCATTCAATTGTTTTCGGTGGATCGTCATCTGTAGTGTCAACAAATGCTCTTATTTTTTCCATTTCTCATTGTGTATTAAGCAATCTAAATGCAAAGGAAGACATTAGTTGCTCCTCTTGGAAAACAACATTGTTTTCTATCTCTGTGATATGTAACTCTTCATTGGGAGAATTGAAAGTTTTTTTAGAGACGGAATGGAGTTGAGAGGAGACATTGGTGCGAGCGGTGGGAAGTGATGCAAGTGAGTTTTGATCAATTTGGACATCATTGTAATATTTTTCGTTTTTCATCTTGTAGAGCAATGCCTTGATGACATGAGATTTTGTCACATAACAATAATAACATTTCCCCCTTCCTCGATGTCTCTTAATGACCAAGATGTCAAGATTTGAAAGGCGATGTGGCAGGTAAGTTGCTATTCGAACAATTTGTTGTGGGAAACTGATAGTGGGGCCACTATATTTCTATTGTCCACCTTGAGCATGCCTAACTTGCAAGATGGGGCTAACTCGAGCAATTAACATTTCCTCAACTTGTGTCAGTATTGACAAGATTGTGGGTTGGTCACAGGGGTCCATATTATTCCATTTGGAGAAACGATAACCATTATTTTCTCTATGACATCGAGTACAAATGTGTCCATTTGGAGATGGGCGAGTATTAATGCTAGGATATGATTCCATACATGCACTACATGTATGTGTGCTAGACAAGGCATCAATACGTTTTTAGAAAGATTGGGAAGCATGTGTATGGGGTTGATGTTCTAGAACATGTGTTGGCAAGTCCACACGAGGTTGGTTTTGGTTTATATGTGAAGTCTCTCTAAGTCTTTTCAGTTTAGTTTTTATTTTTAGCATATTTTATATGACGTTGTTCATTTTTTTGGCTCTTAGATGTGGATAAAGGAGTGATGATTGGGCTAGTAGTTTCTATATTAATAGTGTCAGTGTTCCATATGTATCTTCTTTTTTTGTTTATTTTTGTCGCTTGAATTGTATAGCCCTGGCGATTGTATAGAGTCTTGTTAGAAAGTTGAATGTGGGAATAATTTATATGTGAAGTATTTGATGTCATGCCTTGTTGAAAGAGAACAAGCCTTTCTAATGATCTTGAGAGTCCCTCACATGTGGTGTTTGTTGGTATTGTTTGGAACGTGGCGACATTTTGTGTGCGAGATGGAATTGCCTATAAGAGAAACAATGAACAATTTGTAGTTAAAACTCAAATTTCTTGATAGCACATTTTGTATTTTGTATGTTTGATATGATGTTTTTTTAAGTATATTCTCAAAATAGTTACAAAAGCAATAGATTTAATTTTTAAAATATCTTATAAGTGAATGCATAGGTTGAATTTCCTTGCATATAAATGTTATAATGAAGAAAAAAAGCTCTGAAACATAAACACTTTATATAATATGTATATGCACAAAAGTAAGGAAATTACAAGTTGGTGTTTGGAAGAAACAACAATAACACTTTGTGTTCACTATGTAGCCAACAATTTCGGGATTGGGATGTCCTCTTTCGGCTTCGACATGTGATCAATCTTATCACATGAAATCACAATGCATTTGATTTTTTTTTATTGGAAAATGTTTTTTCATGCACTACTAGTTTGAACAAGTAATTATGAAAGAACAACTTTCCAAATATGTATGTGATTTTTTTGGTATTTGCCTCATATTCATATTCATATAACTTCTTAGCAGATATTGATCCAGGTGGATATTGGTGGCCATCCGCCTATTCCACTTGGACGTCCACCATTGTTTCTTTCAGTTTTTCAGTTTCCTTAATTGTAGCACAATTTACTATTTTTGGCAGTTTTTCGGGTCCTGAACTTTCAGATCCGTTTTGAGGCCCTAAACGACGTTTTTTGGGTATATACCGATCGAAAAATATCATCATGATATTTTGTTCCGATAGTTGTATTCCTTGGATAGATCTTTCTAACGATGTATCATATGCGTCAAACAAAGATAGTATGCCAAAGTTACGACCCCGGGAAATTGATGTACCAATTTACCCTGATGTTAGGTTTTTTGGATGTTTAGGGTTTCCATTGTTTCTCAATAATATATAGGCCTTCGAGCCTCATTGTAACACAGAGTTCAGCGGCTTGTAGCCGCCACATCTCTTCTTAGAGATAAGCTACCAACGCCCTAACTAGTTTATTTCTATTATGTCTGTAAACAAATTTCAATTCTTTGATATTAATGAAATGAAGTGTTATTTCCGCTGCATCTTTGTATTCATGGTTATTTGTGTATTCTGTTGCGTTCCTGCATAAATCCGGATTAGTGGTATCAAAGTGGTATGCTCTTTCTCGGTCCTTCTTTGCATGTCCCCAACGAGGTCGGGGTATAAGGAGTTATGGCTCGATATGGTTGAACCTTTGCAAGATCATCCTCGCAAACCTTGACGACCGCTCATGGGGGAAAAAAGAAAGATGAGGGAGCAGGAGATCCTATCAAAATATTGCTCGAGGAGGCCCTTGAAAATAAAGGAACACGATGATGGATAACTTCGCCCAGATCCTTCAACGATTGCCCACTAGCGGTGCATCTGCATCCAACAACCACTCTGGAGGCGCAACCCCTTTTAAGGTACAAGTAAACTTTGGCATTCCCATATTTGATGGTCAAATAGACGCAAACGACGTAGATAGATGGTTGGATCTATTAGAAGGATATTTCTTGGTTCATGAATTTTTTGACTCGGAGAAGATTATTTTTTCACTGCTCAAAGTCGCCCCCCACGTCAAGGACTGGTGGGAAACCTACTGTGAGAAAAAGGATGAGGAGGAACCCTCCCTGTTCTCAGTCGTACCCACTTGGAATTCTTTCTGAGACGCCATCGAATATTATCCCGTGGGGAACTATGAGGACAAGTACATACAATGGACTACGCTGCGACAACAAAGGGATCAAGATGTGCATGAGCTGACGAATCTATTCCATACCCTGCACACAAAGTTGGGTATCAAAGATTCAGAGAAAAATTTGGTGTTGAAGTACCATAGTTGTCTACACAAATACATTCAGGAGGAAATGGAGTTCCTCGACATCTCCTCACTTGGTATGACATATCGGTATGCTGCCAAGATTGAGCAGAAATTCAAACAGAAGAAGCGAGACTTTGGATTTGCAAATCAAAAGCAAGCGAAAGGTGCCCCCAAACCGCAGAACAAAGGACAAAGCCAAGGCATGGCAGCTCAAGACAAACTACCAAAGCCACAAGCAAAGAACAACACCGTGAAGTCGAAGAAGGACATGGGAAAGTGGTGTGAGTTCCATAAGAGCTCCACTCACAACACAAGTGAGTGTCAGGCCAAACAGTCACTGGTGGCTGAGATGACGGCTTCTGAATCAGATGCATGCTCTGACACTGAATCAAAACCCGAGAAGGGGAATGACAGTGGGAAGCAGATTATCCATGCGGAGCCCAACACCATCATTGCCACCACGAAGATCCAAAAGGAAGAACCAGAAGATCCAAAGGAGGAAGAGCATCTCTTCCACTCCGAGATGTGGGTAAAGGGTTCCCCGCTACAGTTCATCGTCGACAGCGTGAGGCAAAAGAACCTCATTTCAGCAGAGGTTGTGAAGCGATTGGGCTTGCCGACCACATCACACCCACAGCCGTACACCATCATGTGGCTTCACCAAGGACAGGATCTTTGCGTCAGCCAACAATGTTGCCTTCCCTACAGCATCAAGCCCTTCATCGATGAGGTATTATGTGACATTTCTCCTCTTGATGTTTGTGATGTATTATTAGGCCAACCATACTTGTGGAAGTGACATGATGTGTATGAGTCTCGGCCTCACGTTGTTATTGTTACCTTGGGAAATAAGTTGTACAAGATACTAGAGGTACCACCGCATGTTGCTATCTCTTTGGTTACTGCAAAACAATGCAGTAAGCTGATTTCCAAAATCGGGAAATTTGTTTTCCTGATGATCTGCCCTAAGGGAAAGAAGAATATTGTGGCCATGACCTCCAGATAAGGCTCCTCTGCATGACAACAACGAATGGACAAGGTCGTGGAGGAGTATCAGGACATCTTCACCTCACCTGCAGGGGTGCCTCTGCACTGTCAGATCAAGCACGCCATCGATCTAACCCCAAGTGCGTCGCTGCCCAATGGACCAATCTATCGACGCTATGTTCTGGAGAACAATGAAATCAAACGACAGATTCAGGAGCTGTTGCAGAAAGGTCACATCTAGCCAAGTTCATCGCCCTGTGGGAGCCCGATCGTGTTGGTGCAGAAGAAGGATGGGACTTGGAGACTACGTATTGACTATTGGGCGCTAAACAAGATCATCGTCTGGAATAGGTACCCGATCCCACAGATTGATGACCTTATGGACCAACTTAAAGGGGTGAAATATTTCAGCAAGATCGACTTGAAGTCCAGGTATCACCAGGTACCAATCGAACCATTCGATGTGTGGAAGACTGCCTTCAAAGCCAAGGAGGGCCTTTTCAAATGGCTGGTCATGCCTTTCGGGTTGACGAATGCTCCCGCAACCTTCATGAGGCTGATGGATGACATCTTGTAGCCATTCACCAACTCATTTGTAGTAGTGTACTTGGATGACATCCTGATCTTTAGCTAGACTTGGGAAGATCACCTCCACCACATTCGACAAGTCCTCCAAACACTGCGGAAACACAAGTTGTGTGCCAATTTGGAGAAGTGCACTTTTGGCATGACCCGGGTTCACTATCTAGGATACATTATTGATGAGCGTGGGGTGCATGTGGATCCAACCAAGATCCAAGTCATCCGGGATTGGTCGGCCCCGACCACTCTAACAAAGCTTTGAAACTTTCTGGGTCTTGCTAATTTCCACCACAGGTTCGTATTGGGATTCTCTCATATCACTTGGCCCTTGAGTCAAGTCACCAAGGGAGGAGTGAAAGAAAAATTCTTTTGGTCGGAATCTCAACAGAAGGCGTTCGCATAATTGAAACATTGCCTCTATTGCGCCCAGTGCTCACATTACCGGATTTGCAAGAACCATTTGAGATCGAAACAAATGCCTCTTACTATGCTATTGGGGCAGTTCTTACTCAACATGGGTATCCAATGGCATATCACAATACGACATTGTCCGAAAGTATCCCACTTATGACAAATAAATGTATTCCATTGTGCAAGCTTGTTGATAGTGGAAGCATTACATTTTGGGGAAGGAAACGATCATCCACACAGACCACCGACCCCTGCATTTCATACAGACACAAGGGAAGTTGCAGAACGATCGCCATCAGAAGTGGTCCACATATCTACAACAATTTCATTTGAACATTAAGTACAAGAAGGGCAGCACCAATAATGTTGCATACTTCCTCAGCCGACCATCGATCGTGGTGATAACCATCGTGCTCAACTCTTGTGGGCACGAGACTTTTGATTGGTCGCTTCTCTACAAGAGCAATCCAGATTTCAGCCACACATACAAGACGCTCTTGGAGGGTAACCGAGTTCCAAATTTTCACCTCTAGGATGCACTACTATGTCACTTGGGACACCTTTGTGTTCCTTTAAGCGAACATGCCAAGATGATTTGGGAAGCGCACTATAGTCAGGTCGCTGGGCATTTCAGGGTCGAGAAAATAGTGGCAGTACTGCAAAAGTATTTCTATTGGCCAAACCTTCGACATGATGTCGGGAATTACATTAGATCCTGCACTGCCTGTGCCATTGCCAAACCGACCATCAAGAAGCAAGGCCTCTATACTCCACAGCCTACCCCTAGTCAACCTTGGGAATCCATTTCCATGGATTACATGTCGGGCCTTCCTTCTACTAAGAATGCCAACGACTATGTTTTCGTGGTCATCGACAGATTCTCGAAGATGGCCATTATGGCGGCCTGGAAGAAGAATATCACAGCAGAAGCCACTGTTAAACTCTTCTTTGAACGAGTGCGGGTACACTTAGGGATGCCACAGTCTATCATCTTAGATCGGGACAGCAGGTTTCTTAGTACATTTTGGTCTAGCCTCTGGTCAATGTTGGATACCAACTCACTAAGTCCACAGCTTTCCATCCCCAAACTGATGGCCAGAAAGAGGTCGTCAACAGGATGATCGTACACATTTTGTGCATGTACAACTCAAAGCATCCATGCACATGGGATGAGAGACTCCCCTATGTACAACATAGCTTTAACTGGGCCCTCCACATCTCCACCGACCACAACCCCTTTCAGGTGGGCTTGGGATTCCAACCACTATGTCCCATTGACGTAGCTATACCATTTGCAACTACTCAGGCTGATTAGGCTCATGTCCAGTCTGAAGCTGCCAAGGCGAACAACTTCATTGAGCGCATTCAACACATTCTCCAACAAGTTCATGACATATTGGACAGATCCAATGCTAAGTACAAGCAATGACATGATCAACATCGGGTGCAACACAACTTCCAGGTGGGCGACAAAGTGTGGCTACATTTGCAAAAGGAGCGCCTCGCTAGACCCCACCGCAAGCTTCGCCCGCTCCGATATGGGCCATACACCATCACCAAGGCTACAGGGGACAATTCCTTTGAGCTTAGTGTCCCACCATTCCTTGGTCTGCACACAATGTTCAATGTGGACCGCCTTCGACCTTACTTTCCACCTCTACTGGACACATCTGACATGGCAGAACAACTCACACCAACAGAGTTAAACCCATATTGCATTGAACAAGCCACAACTGATCAGATTATGGACAAACAAATCAAGAACACTTGCCAGAAGAGGATCCATCTATATCGAGTTTTCAAAGCAGGCCAACTCCTTCACCAGGGCAAGTGGCTCACCAGGGACCAAGTTCAACAGAAGTTTCCTCATCTCACGGCGGAACTCAATGCAATGGGGACCATTGCTTCCTAAGAGGGGAGGAATGATCCAGGTGGATATTGGTGGCCACTCACCTATTCCACTTGGACCCCCACCATTGTTTCTTTCAGTTTTTCAGTTTCCTTAATTGTAGCACAATTTACTATTTTTGGCAGTTTTTCGAGTCCTGAACTTCTGGAGTCGTTTTGAGGCCCTAAAAGACGTTTTTTGGGCATATACCAATCAAAAACATTCATAATGATGTTTTTGGCCAATAGTTGTAGTCCTCGGATAGATCTTTCTAACGATGTATCATATGCTTCAAACGAAGATAGTATGCCAAAGTTACGACCCCGGGAAATTGATGTACTAATTTACCTCGACGGGGCCCATATTCTGGCATTTCATCTCCTAGGGTTAGGTTTTTTTGGATGTTTAGGGTTTCCATTGTTTCTCAATAATATATAGGCCTTTGAGCCTCATTGTAACACAGATTTTAGAGGCATGTATCCACCACATCTCTTCTCATAGATAAGCTACCAGAGCCCAAGCTAGTTTATTTCTATTATGTCTGTAAACAAATTGCAGTTATTTGATATTAATGAAATGAAGTGTTATTTCCGCTGCATCTTTGCATTCATGGTTATTTGTGTATTTTGTTGCGTTCTTGCATAAATCCAGATCACATATGCCTATAAGTTGTTATGTGGCTTCTTGGAATGCAGTAACATTGATTTTGCTTGTTTGGTCTTCAATGTTGAATTGGAAAATGTACCTATATTCACATTCAAAAACATGTTGATTGCACCTTTGGCAATTCCAAACACCATCCTCAGTAGGTGTGAGTTTTTTTTTGCACTTTCGGTCTTTAAATGCAAGTGGGCATCCAACATACCAGCAATTGTCTACATTTAAAGAAGCAATAGTTGCATCTACCAAAATCAATGTAGGGTTTGGACCTTTGTCAATTCCCTCATTTTCTATGTCAACTAAGTGTTTTTGAATGGAAGGGTGCCCGCCTGAAGCTCCACATGTAGATAATGAGTGACAAGCTATATCTGTTAAAGAGTTATCAAACCAGGTTCTCAAATCCTGGGCTTCTTTGAGAAGACGATTGATGAAAAGTTGGGATGAGAAAGTTATAGTAATTGATATCCTATTAAAGACATTTACATTTCCATCTTTGAGAGCGATTATTGGAAATGTATTTGAGATAGAATATTGGTCTATATTATGTTTACTACAGAATACCCCCCATAATGTGACCTCTATACTATACCCTACCATGTCCTTTAGTTGGAGGGTTCTCTTATGCATCTTTGTTCCATTCTTTCTCGTGATGGTTTCTAAAGAGCTAATGGAGATAACAACTCCAATAATATCAACTATACAATTGTTGACTAAAGTTGGTACCATATTAATAGGAGTGAACACAAAGTTGTGGTTTTCTATTGAATGATCATCCTCTAAACAAGCTTCAATGGTCGAGGTAATATCTAAAGTTATTTCCCAAACATTTTTTAAATGATTGAATTCTTTGTTTGCAAGCTTGATGTACCCTTTTGAGATGACGTAAACTTTTCCAATGTGTATGGAAGGATGGAAGTTTGTCGCTTGGATGTTGAAGCATGTAATGCATATTTCACCATTTTTTGCATCACCAACATCGAAGCTAAATACATGGCCAAGTCCCTTATCATTGGTGAATGTGCGTAGATCAATTTTTGAAAGTACTATGACTTTTAGAGTTCATACCTTTAGGGATGAATGCAAAGATGTAATAGGTGTAATTTTTGGGGGTGTATTAGTAGGTTCTAATTGTCGTTTTGTAGAAGAAATTACATATTCTATCAATGTTGGGGGACCAACAATGTCTACTTTACAAGTATGTACTTGGATTTCACGCACAATTAGAACCCTGCAAAAAAAAAACAATGTACACTTAGTACTTGCACTATTGGTCACATAGTAAGCAATGTAAAATGTGGTTGGTGTGTGTGATACATGTGAAAATTAAATGAATGTATAGAGGGAAAATCAAAATAATAGTTGTATAAATTATAACTAAGTTTGAGCCATGTAAAAAAGGTAGAGTGAAGACATACTTGTTGTCTTGGATAGATCTACAAGTGAAGCCTTGTAGTTCAACCAAGGACCCTTTTTCTATTTGAGATGAAGTGAAATAGTGACCAAGTGTTGAGGCAAATAAGCTTCTCAATGTATTGTATCCATCAGATAGGACTACTGAGTAACGATCTTCTAATGTTACTTTGAAGTCCATAATTTGTATAACATGATTGCAAATAATCTATCCACTTCCAATCCTTGTAAGCAAGTTTGTTGTTAACACAGATGCCATACCTTGGATATTTTGTGTAAAAAGTGGAAGTACAAGGGCACTGAAAGACCACATATAGGGGAAAAACAAGGAGGAAATGTATTAATTAAAATATAATGGACACAAATGGAATTAAAGGAGAATACATATGTGAGTATAGGAAAAAAAAAGTGTTAAAGTATCACTATATTTGTTGATGTATGGCTGTAACTATTTGAACAACAACAATATTTTATGTACTTGTGTAGAGTTTAAGAAGGAATAAACATGAGATGATAGGAAAATAAAAGCATGATATAGTAGGGGAGGAAATGTAAAACCTAAAACTTTAAATATATTCTATTTTGTATGTTGATGATATGAAAAATATTTGCACCAGGGTAAGATAACAAAACTTTAAAAGTTTATGTTAATGATATGTTGTATAAAGGAAAGAAAGAGAGACATACACATTGAAAATGTTTATTTAGTTGGATTATAGAGATATACGTATATATTTGTTTTAGTTTACTCCAATATAAAACTCAATATTTATGTTTTAAATATTAAAACATGTGTTACAATTAACAAGTGATTTGTTTCAAAGAGAAATTATAGATGCAAATGAAAAATATTTTATCGCTATTGCAAAAATGTAAATGTCAATCAATATGTTAAATTATTTGCATGAAATTCAGTTATTTACATTACACATTAAAGATAAGCATTGTCAGCAACATATACGATATATATAAAATTGTAGTTTACATGAGAAAAGATGGAATTACATTTCACTTTAATATATAGATGGGAAGGATATATACATACTTACAAGTAGGAATATCATGTTATAAAAAAACAAAGTAAAGTAATAGAACATGATTATGTTCAAAATTTAGAAAGTGTCATCGCCTTTAACTATGCCTTCACTGAATAATGATGATGAGGAGGAGAGTTCTGAAGAAAACTGAGCTGAAAACTCACCGACACTGACAGGGTTAGCAGGGTTTGAGCTCTACAGGACAGGCCCGAGCCCAGGGTTCACGTGCATGGAGGGGTTGGGCACCCCCCAGGTGTTCCCTTCGCCTCCTCCGTCGATCTCGCCTGTTGAGGCCTTCAATAGGCTCCTGGAGGGTCTCCCATAGAAGAGAAACACGGAAGCTGCGAAATTTGTGAAAAAACTGGATGATATTTCGGTGATCTCCCTCACTCTAGAAACCCCGATCCAGGTTGCTCTGTCGCTGGCTGATCGGGCTCTCATTGGCCAGTTCACGGGGCTATGCCCGTCCCTAAAATCCACCGAAAGATGGGTCAACAGAAACTGGGCGCCGTTGATCAAAGAAAGCGTCACTTCTTACTTTCTGGGGAGAGGATACTTCCTCTTCGAATTCACATCAAAGGACGACAAAGACCCGATCTTCCAAAATGGCCCCTACTTCATGGGCCCTCAGGGTCTGTACTTGAAAAAATGGACCCCGAACTTCGATCCGACAGTAGATGTGCCCAAAGCAGTCCCGGTGTGGGTCAGACTCCCAAATCTCCCAGTACACTGTTGGAATGGGGACTCCCTAAGCCACATTGGAAATGCCCTGGGAAAATTTATATATCGAGCGAACAACAAGGATCAATATGACTGTGCCAGGATCTGTGTAGAGGTATATCTGGAGGTGGGTCTACCAGAGGCCATCACATTAAAGGTCGGAAGCTGGACGCATCTACAGAAACTGGACTATGAGCAGCTACCCTTCAAATGCCGAAAATGCCATGTTTATGGCCACTTCGCCAGAGGCTGCCCGACCATCAAAGAGGCTATGCAGGGAAAGGAGGATGGATGGAACCAAGTCAAGCGAGCCAAACCCAATCTCAAGAACCATAAGTCGGGAGGCCCTAATGGCAAGGGACCCCATCAAGCCATTGCCCAACAGATCCCTCTCAATCTTCTTCCAGGAAATAAGTTCGGCCCTCTAAGCTCACAACCAGAGAACACACAGGAGGTCGGGGTCCAAGAGGAGACAGAAGCTTCCCTGGAGATCGAGACCCAAAAAGCAGATCCTTCAAGTAAAGGCACGTCCTCAGCCACCCACAAAGGAACAAGTACTGAAGATCCTCAAGGTATGACTATAGAAGTCGAGGAAGAAGAGCAGGAAACAGACGAATCAGAAGAGGAAGGAGAAATAGGAGAGTCCCAAATCTCGATAAGGAGATCTCTAAGAGGTCGGAAAACTGACAGGGAGAAAAGGGAGCAAGAGACCTACAAAGAAAAACTCCAGGGCAACCAACCAACTTTGGAAAAATTGCTAGCCCCAAAGACTAAGATGCTGAAAAACCAGCCCCAAGGCTCCAAGGGAGCCCACCAGAAACAAAAATAATGAAGGTCATCTCCTGGAATTGTAGAGGTATGGGGTCCAAAGTAAAGGAAGAATCCATTAGAAGCTTAATCAGAATAGAAACCCCAGACATACTTCTCGTCCAGGAGACAAAGATGGAAGACATAGCCTTCCTTCAAGCAAGCAAGAAACTTTAGATGAAAAGTGAAGCAAGAGCCATCCCTGCCCAGGGGGCCTCAGGAGGGATCGACACTCTTTGGAATGTCAACAAATTTACAGCTCTATTGGAGGTTTGGAACACTCATTGGCTGCTATTGAAAACGCAGAATCTGGACACTAAGGAAACCTTTTGTCTTTTCAATGTCTACTCTCTAGTCAATGTCGGGGAAAAAAAATACTGTTGGGACTCTATTCGGCGCCAAGCAGAGCTGACAAAACTGGAAAATATAATTATTGCTGGAGACCTCAACCTTACTCTTCATCCCTCTGAAAAAAGGGGAGGCATCGTAGTTCGAGATTCAACAAGGGATTGGGTGGAGGAAATTATGCAGGATTGGGACTTGCTGGATACCAAACCCTCTTCTAGTAAGTACTCTTGGTCTAATAAAAGAGTGGGCCCTGGACATATTGCTGCCAGGCTAGATAGATTTTTTATTCAAAGCTCCTATTTGCTGCTAGGTTTAGAGCCTAGAATGCATATCCTTGCCAGTAGCGTCTCGGACCATAAGCCCATAAAGCTATAACTTCTAGCTCATCATGATTTGGGCCCCATCCCCTTTAGATTTAGCCCTCTATGGGTAAAGGAGCCAGACTTTATGCAAACTATCAAGGATTGCTGGAATCAGCCTGTCAACGGATCGCCTTTCTATATATGGGAGGAAAAGCTTAGAAGGGTAAAAAGAGTTCTAAAAAGATGGGTCAAAACTCTGCCCAATCCGGCCACAGAAAGGAAATCGATTAAAGTCGCTCTTGCCTCCCACCAATCGTGTATGGAGACTACTATCCTCACAAAGGAGTTAATAGATCAAGAAGCTCAGCTGCAACAATGCTATCACAAGGTCTGCTTAGCGGAAGAAGAGTATTGGAGATTAAAATCTCGCAATCTCTGGCTCAAAGCAGGCGACATGAACACTGCCTTTTTCCATAAACAAGCCCAGGTAAGGAAATGCTTCAACACCATTTCAGAGATTAAAGTGGATAGCGTTACTCATAAGGACTTTGATCACATAAAGAAAGCTGCCTTTTCACATTTTCAAGACTTGTATAGAGAGGACAAAGATCCAAACCATTATCCAGATCCATTAGACATTATACCCACTATACTCTCTCAATGTATGAAGGAGAATCTTGAGGCCAAAGTCACTAAAGATGAAGTCAAAAAGGCTCTATTTGATATGGATCTTGATAAGGCCCTGGGTCGGATGGATTCTCTGCCAGATTCCTTCAATCCTGCTGGACGATCGTTGAAAAGGACCTTCTCAAAATGGTACAGAAGTCTCAAAACACTCAAAAAATAGGCGATAGCACAAACTCTGCTTATTTAGCCCTCATACCTAAGGAAAAAGGTGCCAACAACTTCAGCAGATTCCGTCTGATTTCCCTATGCAACATTGAATATAAAATAATCACTAGAGTAATTGCAAACAGGCTGAAGCGCATTCTTCCTAAAATAATCCCTGAGAATCAAGGAGGTTTCATTCAAGGCATGCAGATCGTGGACAATTACTTCCTTGTTCAAGAGGCAGTTCACTCAAGCCTTCTCCGAAAAGAGAAAGGTATGGTGGTTAAACTAGATTTAGCAAACGCTTTTGATCGAGTAAATCACAGTTTTCTTTTAAATGTTATGCGCAAATTCGGTTTTGGAGAAAATTTCATTAAATGGATCCGAGCATGTATCTCAGAGCCATGGATTGCCCCGCTTGTAAATGGAAGAGCCACTGATTTTTTCAAAGCTTCGAGAGGACTTAGGCAGGGGTGCCCTCTATCCCCTCTATTTTTTGTCATCCAAGCCTCTGTCCTCAGCTTCCTGCTAGACAAAAAAATGCAAGATCAAGACATAAATGGATTGTGTATCGCCAGAGGGGTCAAAAACATTAATCACGCCTTGTTTGCGGATGACACTCTGCTTTTGGGTCCTTCCTCTCTCTCCTCTGCCTTAAAATTCAAAGCGGTTTTGGATGAATTCAGTGAGGCTTCAGGCAACGTTATTAACAAGAGCAAATGCCACATCTACAGCTGGAATATTATGCCTAGAGTGCTTTCTGCCATCTCTAGATGCTTGGGGTTTGCAGCCTCATCTTCTTGGTCCTCCTTTAAATGCCTGGGCCTCCTTGTAACTTATAAGAGACCTGCAAGTAGAGACTGGCTCCCTCAGCTGGAAAAATTCAAGTCCAAGATTCAAGCCTGGGGTTACTCCTAGCTTAATTCTGCTGGCAAAATAGTCTTAATTAAATCTGTCCTTACCAGCCTCCCTCTATTCCAATTTGCTGGACTCCTCGCTCCGGCAATCATTTTAAAAAAAATGGAAGAGTACATACGGAGGTTCTTTTGGAAGGGAGGAAAACAGAACGAAAACAAGATCCCCCTCATCAGTTGGGAAACCATCTCTAAGCCGGTGTGCGAGGGTGGTCTAAACTTCAAAAATCTATGTCAGCAGAATGTGGCAGTGGCGGCAAAGATTATTTGGAAGATCATTGCGCCCAAGCCTGGCTGGGCCCAATTGGCTCTCTGGAAAAAATATTTCAGAGGACCCCGAACCAGATGTTTAGAAAACGTGATTCAAATGCCCAACTCGACATTTCTCAATCTGTATGCTAAAGCCGCCCCTCTAATTACCGCACACTCCTACTGGATCCCAGGTAACGGAAAAAGAATCAACATTTGGATAGACAAAATCATGAATAAGGATCCAATTGAAGACAGATCCTCCATCAGATCGTTGCGTTGCTGGATGGACAGAGAGGGACTGTGATCGCTGTGGAATATTTCATGCTGGACCAACTCTGAATGGGCAGGATGGAAACCCATTAAAGTGCCGGATCATTTGACCACAGAATGGACCACGCTGCTCGATCTTCTACACGGTTTGGCACCCACGCACATGAGGAAAAAAGACTGGAAAGGATGGGGGGCGAATGCTAGAGGTTACGCCGTCTCCCTGGGATACACCAAGCTGAACGAGAGACCATACGTCCCCCCCGACCCAGCTCCTTGGCAAGGGGTTTGGCGTTTTCCTTCTTGGCCCAAAGTCGACTTTTTTGCTTGGCTCTTTTTCCATGGAAAAATCTTAACATATGATTATTTGCAGAAGAAAGGTTTCTACGGTCCCTCCATCTGCTCACTGTGCAACGAAAATGCAGAGACAACAGTCCACCTAATTCTCGAATGCAGATTCTCCAAGCAGATTTGGTCTTTCTTTGTCCAAGATTTGAACCCTAATTTCGTCCTTCCTTGCTCCACTGCCGAACTCTTCTCGAAATGGGAAATTAGATACCCTGGCCCTCCCCCTAAAAACCAAATAATCAAAGCGGCATGGGCGGTCCTCCCAGAGGTTATCTATTGGCAGATATGGCTAGAATGTAACAGAAGAGTCTTCAGAAATATAAAGCAGAATCCCAAGGCCTTAGAAATCAAGATTAAGGGTCAATTAAAGGAATGCTTGACTAACATAAAAGATGACTCCAGTCTCAGCCAACAGGACATGGCATGGGGATCAACTCTAGATATTCGATTTCCTCCAATACTCAGAAAAGCCCCTACTATTAAAGAGTGGCAAATAAGGAAATCTGAAACCGACTTTCAAGAATGGATCAAAACGCAAGCAAGACATTCTCTCTTTTTTTATGGAGCAGCAAAGGGAAATCCGAGCAAAGCTGGTGCAGGAGGTGTTGTTGTAAATCCATTTGGGGAAAAAATCCATTCCTATGCTTGGGGACTTGGTTATTCTTCCAGCATTCAAGCTGAGGCCTTGGCCCTCTTCCAAGGTCTCAAGATCCTCAAAGATTTAAACATAATTGAAGCCAATGTTATAGGCGACTCCCAGATCATTATAAATGCAATGGTTTCCAATTCCCCAGCTTTGGATCTTAAACTATCAAGGCTGATAATTAGAATCAAAGGCTTGGGAAACTATTTCCAGAACTTGAAGTACTATCATGTGTTGCGACTTCATAATAAAGAGGCGGACATCGAAGCCAACAAAGCTGCCCTCCTCTCTGTCGGGGTCAAGATGAAAGACGAAGAAGAATCATGGGAACCCATTCCTTAAGCTGTTTGCTGCCATGTTTTACTGTATACTTTTAAACAAATTTGTTTGTATCTCCAAGTGGGGGAAAATTACTGAAATAGAGTCTTTGAGTTCCTTTTCAAGGAAGAAATCTGTAAGCTTCAGTTGCATCCTCATCCTTAACAGTGAGATGCATCAGGGCAAAGAAACCACCAATGTAATCAGATTTTCGGCATTCAGGCCAAGATGAATATAAACATCCCATAACCGTTACTGTAAAAAAAAAAAAAACTATGCCTTCACTGGGTATTCGTTGAGATTTTTTTAATCCCTCGATTTTTTTTGCTCTACTTGAACTCGCTTTGGTAGACTTATCAACATGAGATTTAGGACCATTTTGAGTTAAGCGATGTTTTGGTTCATATTGCAATGCGTCTTTCACATTATCATATAATATTCCAAAGCCTTTAGAGAATGGACCAGATGTATGAAAATAAGAGATGAATATTGTTTGGGTATTAGAAATATTAAATTTCCTAGCAAGTTCTTCTTTTATCTCTGGCCTTGAAAGATTTTCCTTTCCAAGATGGATAACATGGATTTGAAATTGTATTCTATGTAGTTGGAGGTCATCAAGAAGATGTCGAATGCAAATTGTGTGTCGTGTTAGCGGGTCCTTCATTGCTAAGTACGTCAATAGTTTTGCAATGTGAAGATGTGCATCTGAAATATGCTCAAAACAATGTAAACATCATAGTTAGTTTTTTTTTGTGTGTGGAAATGCATAAAATGTGTTTTTAAAAGCTACAATTAAAGAAGAATATATAGAATACTCAAGCAAAACAATAAAGAATATGGACAAGAATTAATGTGTAAAAATAAATATGGTTGATTGAACTTGAGATGGAGTGGAATAAATATTCATAGATTTCGTAAAAGAACAAAAAAAAACTAATAATGTTGATTATGTTTATCAATATTGAGTAGGATTTCATGTTAATTTTATTTTAGAGATATTGAAGAGTTTAATATATATATATATATATATATATATATATATATATATATATATATATATATATATAAAGTTAATATAAGAAATTTATATATTGTAAAAATAAAGTAAAAATTATAAAATAAAAGTAAATTAAAATTAAAAATTAAACAATTTCATTATAAAACATTATATAAATTTTAGGAGAATAATTTTTTTTAATAATAAAAAATAAAATTAACTTTTAAATCAATATAAATTTTTTTTTTACTATAAATACGAAATATAACTAAATATCCATAATATTTCCATAAAATAAAATTCTAAAATCTAAATCTGAAAATTCAAATATCAAAGTATTAATTTTTTTTAGTACCTTTTTTTAAATGGTTAAATAGATCCCGAACTTAAGTTTTTTTTAAAAACTATCAAATCAATTAAAACTTTCTTTACCCAAATTTTGATGATTGTTAAATAGATAAAAAAATAATAATGTTTTTTAAGAAAACTATCCAATCAATTAAAACTTAAACCTTTTGTTTTACTTATTTTTTTAAAAAAAATTAGTTATTCCATAACATTCATTCATTGGACATACATCAATCAATAAAAAAAACATGAAAAGCATCCAAGATTAGCACAATCACAGGAATGAATATTTTGCAGATCAATCCAGAACAATTAAAATACAATACATTATAAAGTGGAAAGTAAAATTCAGCACCAAGTGAATAAGAATAACAAGGATGAAGAACCCGCAACTTTGGAATGTTTTTGCGCTTTTTTGTGTTTTTCTGCCATTGTATTTTTTTTTTTTTTGTAAGTAAGAAAATTGTATTACGTAAGGTACCTGCAATGGCTAAAACAGGGTTCCAAAATTACAAAAAAGATCACCTGGAGTTGCTGGACTGCCCCAACATAGGGGAAACCAGTCCAGGCAGCCTCC
>ML798306.1:108618-148251 GCA_009831015.1 Picea engelmannii | reverse complement strand
GATAATTTTGCCACCCTCAGTCTGGTCTGTAACTATGTTGACATGTGGAAAGGGAGGTCCAGCTGCCCTGGTTTCCTGCAAAGGCGGGGCAGCTGGCATCCCCGACAGTGTTATCTTTGTCTATGGTAATATAAAAGGTTCCAACTCTTTTTTATTTAAAAAAAAATATATGAGTATCGTGAATAATTCATTGTTACTTTGATAGTAGTGAGGTGCTTTACTTAATATGAATATCTAGAGATGTTGTGAGCACAAGGAAAAGGATTTAGAGAAATATGGAAATGGTTTGTCAATTTTGGGATAACAATATGTAAGTGGCCTCAATCATATCATCTACTCAAGGATGATTAAATATAAATATAACAAAAGGAATATGTCAAAAATATTATTGAGGCATGATTATCCATTGGATCCATGCTAGTGGTGATTCCAATGTTATGTTTTGGACATCAATGGGACAATTTAGTTCCACTAAATGTGTACGAGAAATTGAAAATGTCGAGGCCGAGAGTGCAGGTGCGAAAGTAGAGGTTCGCAGGTCCCTGCTCTAGTAGGGTGCGAACCTCTATTACTCACCCTTACGCGAGTTCTCGGAAGCAAATATTTTTGCAGGCTACTTTCCATTAGGGCGCGAACTACCTTCTCCGTCCAGATTCCGAGAAGAGCCGAATTGAGGCCGCAGATCGCTGGAGAGGGATCGAACTGTGTGTGGAAGAGATCGTTGTTTGCTTCTACGCATTCTAGAAGGGTGATTTCCAAATAAGAGAGGCGCGTGCTCATCTTGTGCTATTGTGGAGTAGCAAGCTTGCTGGGGAGGCAGATCGCTTGCCGGAGTGTGGGTCGCTCGCTGGTGAAGAGGACTGTTGAGCACTACCTGTGGAACGTGGAGCGGGCGTGGAGTATCTGGTCTGCGCCTTTGAGCAGTGATCGTTGGGAATCGTTGCATGCATAATCGTTGCATGCATGCTACTTAATCGTTCCATTTTTGCATAAAGTTTGCATGCGCTGGAAGTCCTATCCATTCTCACATTGAAAGCGTGAGTTTATAGGATTGTAAGTTAGGAGTTTCAAGCTGGAGCTAAAAAGGCAGGCCAACTGCTTCATTCAAGTTAGCAGGGTCTGAGCTCTACGGGACAGGCCCGAGCCCAGGGTTCGCGTCCATGGAGGGGCTGGGCACCCCACAGGCGTCCCCTACGCCTCCTCCATCGATTTCGCCTGCTGAGGCTTTCAATAGGCTCCTGGCTGGACTCCCACAGAAGAGAAACACGGAAGCTGCGAAATTTGTGAAAAAACTGGATGATATCCCTGTGATCTCCCTCCCTCCAGAAACCTCGATCCAGGTTGCTCTGTCGTTGGCCGATCGGGCTCTCATTGGCCAGTTCACGGGGCTATGGTCGTCCCCAAAATCCACCGAAAGTTGGGTCAACAGAAACTGGGCGCCGTTGATCAAAGAAAGCGTCACTTCTTACTTTCTAGGGAGAGGATACTTCCTCTTCGAGTTCACTTCAAAGGACGACAAAGACCTGATCTTCCAAAATGGCCCCTACTTCATGGGCCCTCAGGGTCTGTACTTGAACAAATGGACTCCGGACTTCGATCCGGAAGTAGATGTGCCCAAAGCCGTCCTGGTGTGGGTCAGACTCCCAAATCTCCCAGTACACTGTTGGAATGGGGACTCCCTGAGATACATTGGAAATGCTCTGGGAAAATTTATAGACCGAGCGAATAACAAGGATCAATATGATTGTGCCAGGATCTGTGTAGAAGTAGATCTGGAGGTAGGTCTACCAGAGGCCATCACATTAAAGGTCGGAAGCTGGACGCATCTACAGAAACTGGACTATGAGCAGCTACCCTTCAAATGTCGGAAATGCCATGTTTATGGCCACTTCGCCAGAGGATGCCCGACCAACAAAGAGGCTATGCAGGGAAAGGAGGATGGATGGAACCAAGTCAAGCGATCCAAATTCAATCTCAAGAATCAGAAGCCGGGAGGCCCTAATGGCAAGGGACCCAATCGGGCCATTGCCTAGTAGATCCCTCTCAATCATGGTCCAGGAAATAAGTTCGGCCCTCTAAGCTCACAACCAGAGAACACACAAGAGGTCGGGGTCCAAGAGGAGACATAAGCTACCATGGAGACCGAGACCCAAAAAGCAGCTCCTTCCAGTAAAGGTATGTCCTCGGCCACCCACAAAGGAACAAGTGCTAAGGATCCTCAAGGTAAGGCTATAGAAGTCGAGGGAGAAGAGCAGGAAACAGACGAATCAGAAGAGGAAGGAGAAATAGGTGAGTCCCAAACCTCAGTGAGGAGATCTCTAAGAGGCCGGAAAACTGACAGGGAAAAAAGGGAGCAGGAGACCTACAAAGAAAAACTTCAGGGCAGCCAGCCAACGCTAGAAAAAGTGCTAGCCCCAAAGACTAAGATACTGAAAAACCAGCCCCAAGGCTCCAAGGGAGCCCTCCAGAAACAAAAATAATGAAGGCCATCTCCTGGAATTGTAGAGGTATGGGGTCCAAAGTAAAGGAAGAAGCCATCAAAAGCTTAATCAGAACAGAAACCCCAGACATACTTCTCGTCCAGGAGACAAAGCTGGAAGACATAGCCTTCCTTCAAGCAAGCAAGAAACTTTGGATGAAAAGTGAAGCAAGAGCCATCCCTGCCCAGGGGGCCTCAGGAGGGATCAACACTCTTTGGAATGATAACAAATTTACAGTTCTATTGGAGGTTCGGAACACTCATTGGCTGTTACTGAAAATGCAGAATTTGGACACTAAGGAAACCTTCTGTCTTTTCAATGTCTACTCTCCAGTCAATGTCGGGGGAAAAAAAGACTGTTGGGACTCTATACGGCGCCAAGCAGATTTGACAAAACTGGAAAATATAATTATTGCTGGAGACCTCATCTGAAAAAAGGGGAGGCAGCGTAGTTCGAGATCCGGCAAGGGAATGGGTGGAGGACATTATGCAGGACTGGGACCTGCTGGATACCAAACCCTCATCTGGTAAGTACTCTTGGTCTAATAAAAGAGTGGGTCCTGGACATATTGTTGCCAGGCTAGATAGATTTTTATTCAAAGCTCCTTTTGCTGCTAGGTTTAGAGCCTAGAATGCACATCCTTGCAAGTAGCGTTTCGGACCATAAGCCCATAAAGCTAGAACTTCTAGCTCACCATGACCTGGGCCCCATCCCCTTTAGATTTAGCCCACTATGGGTAAAGGAGCCAGACTTTACGCAAACTGTCAAGGATTACTGGAATAAGCCTGTCAATGGTTCACCTTTCTATATATGGGAGGAAAAACTTAGAAGGGTAAAAGGAGTTCTAAAAAGATGGGCCAAAACTCTGCCCAATCCGGCCACAGAAAGGAAATCCATTAACGCCGCCCTTGTCTCCCATCAAGCCTGTATGGAGAATGCTTCCCTCACAAAGGAGTTAATGGACAGAAAGGGACTGCGATCACTGCGTTGTTGGATGGACAGAAAGGGACTGCGATCATTGTGGGATATTTCATGCTGGAACAACTCTGATTGGGCAGGATGGAAGCCCATTGAAGTGCCAGATCATTTGACCACCGAATGGACCACGCTGCTCGAGCTTCTACATGGTCTGGTGCCCACGCACACGAGGAAAAAAGACTGGAAAGGCTGGGGGCCGAATGCCAGAGGTTATGTCGTCTCTCTGGGATACGCTAAGCTGAATGAGAGGCCATACGCCCCCCCCTGACCCAGCTCCTTGGCAAGGGGTCTGGCGTTTTCCTTCATGGCCCAAAATAGACTTTTTTGCCTGGCTCTTCTGCCATGGCAAAATCCTAACTTATGATTATTTGCAGAAGAAAGGTTTCTACGGTCCCTCCATCTGCTCACTGTGCAACGATAATGCCGAGACAACAGTCCATCTAATAGTAGAATGCAGTTTCTCCAAGCAGATTTGGTCTTTCTTTGTCCAAGATGTAGATCCAAATTTCGTGCTTCCTCGCTCCACTGGCAAACTCTTTTCGAAATGGGCAATCAGATATCCTGGTCGCCCCCCAAAGAATCAGATAATCAAAGCGGCATGGGCGGTCCTCCCAAAGGTTATTTGTTGGCAGATATGGCTAGAACGCAACATAAGAGTCTTCAGGAATGTAAAGCAGAATCCCAAGGCCTTAGAAATCAGGATTAAAGATCAATTAAAGGAATGCCTGACTGACATAAAGGACAACTCCAATCTCAGTCAACAGGACATTGCATGGGGATCAACTCTAGATATTAGATTCCCCCCAACAGTCAGAAAAGCCCCTACTATTAAAGAGTGGAAAATAAGAAAATCTGAAACCGACTTTCAAGATTGGCTCAAAACGCAAGCAAGACATTCCCTCTTTTTTGATGGAGCAACAAAGGGAAATCCGGGCAAAGCTGGTGCACGAGGTGTTGTTGTAAATCCTTTTGGGGATAAAATCCATTCCTATGCCTGGGGACTCGGTTATTCTTCCAGCATTCAAGCTGAGGCCTTGGCCCTCTTCCAAGGTCTCAAGATCCTCAAAGACTTAAACATAAAAGAAGCCGATGTTATAGGTGACTCCCAAATCATTATAAACGCAATGGTTTCCAACTCCCCAGCTTCGGATCTTAAACTTTCAAGGCTGGTAATTAGAATCAAAGGCTTGGGAAACTATTTTCAGAATTTGAGGTACTATCATGTGTTGAGAATTCATAATAAAGAGGCCGACATCGAAGCCAACAAAGCTACCCTCCTCTCTGCCGGGGTCAAGATGAAAGACGAAGAAGAATCATGGGAACCCATTCCTTAAGTTGTTTGCTGCCATGTTTTACTGTTTACTCTTAAACAAATTTGTCTGTATCTCCAAGTGGGGGAAAATCACTGAAATCAAGTATTTGTGCTCCTTATCAAGGAGGAAATCAGAAAGCTTCAGCTGCACCCTCATTCTTAGCAGTGAGATGCAACAGAACAAAGAAATCATCAATGTAATCAGATTTTCGACATTCAGGCCAAGATGAATATAAACACCCCATAACCATTTCTGTTAAAAAAAAAAAAAAAAATATTATTGATATGGATGAAACCAAGATGTCCAAATTCTAATGGTTCAAAAAGACCATTCTCTAAATTTTTTATTAAAATGACAATAGGAAAAAATAACAATGAACCTTGTTTTAGATGACATTATTATATTTTTCTTATAACACCTTGATTAACACAAAACCTTCAAAAATATATTTTGTAAAATTGTTAAAAAGAACATATATTTTTAACTTGTAAAAACTATACCACTTTAATATATCTTAGAAAAATTAACTAAAATAATATTTTTTAAAATAATAAACAACATTAAATGTCTAAAAAAGTACCATAATTATCTTAAACCACATTTAAAATAACACTTAATATCGTCGCCAATTAATTTTGCTATAAAATTTTACAATAAAAAAATGACTTTTACTTTAATTATTTTCAACTTTAAAATCTTAAACTGCATGACAAAATATATTATTAGTATTTTCAAAGCAATCTATAACCACATCAAAATCTTAAACTTTATAACAAGATTTATTATTATTATTTTCAAAGTATCCCTGCAATGTGGATTTCTATGAGGGCAATAAACATTTCACTTTATAAGTCTTCTCAGTTTACACAGAGAGACGACTCCCCCATCATCACATAAGAGGGAGTTTTATCCGGCAGGTCTCTCCGGTAGCTGACGGCGACTGTGGAAACCAGTTAAAACACACAGAAAGATGGTTTTGGGGTCAGATGTGGGGCTCGAACAAGCGGCTATATTGGCATTATGCGGTCTTGTTGGTAGGGTATCCTATCGTTATCTCTTCAATGTCACTTTATAGGATTGGGTTAATAGTTAGTGGGTTCCCCTTTTAGGTTACCTGCCATAAATCTTACACTTAACCAACGGATGGTTAGGTTTTGTCTACAAGTCCCCGGAAGACTTGTCCATTCTGTTGGAATGCAGGTGGGTTATGGGGGGCAACAACCTCATGTTAAAGCGTTGACGCGTTACTTTCAACCCAAATTCCGAGTTCTTTCAGTTGCACCATCAATGGGTGCTTCTGTCGGGCTTACCCATTCACCTATGGAACGAAGCAACACTCATGGTAGTCAGTAACTCTCTTGGCTCCTTTATCTTTGTGGATAGTCATAACCTTTCCGCTTCAGTTAGAAAGGTGGCGTGGGTCTTGGTCGAAATTGACATACATAGTGAGCTTCTGAAAGTCTTAGAGATCGAATGGCAGGATCGTAAGACTCTACAAAGACTTGATTACCTAGGCATTCCTTTTAGGTGTAGCATTTTCCATTGCACCGGTCACCTTCGACAAGACTGTAAAGAATGGGTTTTCGTGGACGATACTGAGGACACGAAGTTGCAAAAGAATTTGTATAACTCTTCACTCGAGGCTACCACAAGCGACTTCGGGGCCTTCCTCTTCCTGACAGAGGTCACCAACCCATCCTCGCCACCGGAGAGTCTCTCAGGTAAGTTAAGATCATACTGCCCTATGTTTTTTTCTACTTTAACTTGTTTGGAAAAAGAGACTCTGGACACTTCTGGGTGGTTAAAATGAAATACTTCTTTTGAGGGGAGGCCCATGGTGTCAGCTTTGATGTCTGTTGGGCCCGATGTCGGAGGTTCTTTCCGATAGGTGGAAAGGAGCCCTTGTTTGTACCTCTGTCGGATGACATCATCCAGGAAAATTCCAAGAGTCCCGATCCTTTAGTGGTCTTAGGTCATGTTACTACACCCCCAACTACTCCAGTGGAACCCTACCATCTTTGTTCCACATCCAAGTTTCCCTTTAACCCTTGCGGGAACCCTGCTACACTACCCGGTTATCGTGAATCAGAGGAAATTGATTCCTCATTAAACGAGGTATTAGACTCCCTGATACTTTACCTTCGAGACCCCTCTAGTACTGTCCTTCTGCCTGTCTTTTTGGGGAACTCTGTGTATACAGTCTTGTCTTGGGATGGGGAAGCCAGTACTTCATGACCAATTGGTGAAGGTAATGGAAAGGAATTTGCTTGGTCACGTGGCCTGTGTATTGAGTACTCACCCATAAAAATGCGTAGCGCTAGAAAAAAGTGTTCAACCTCCTCCTCCCAACAACCTGTTTCAGTTTCTCCTTCCACTAATAGTGGATCACTTAGAGCGGTGAAAGCCATTGAACGGGCAAAGTAATGATTTACCTATCCCTAAATCTTTGAGGGGTAGGGGGCTCCCTAAAAACTGCCTCTGTTTGATGGCTTTTGGATAAAACTTGCCTGGATATCTTATTTTTGTAGGAAACACTAGTCCCTGAACAAAGAGATAGAACTTTCATGTGTGGCTTGCACCCCTCATGGGTCACTTGCATTGTTAACTTGGTGGGGACCTCGGGAGGTCTTTTGGTTTCTTGGGATCCAAGCAAATTTGAATTGGTACCTTACCTCTCTGTTGGTGGCATTTTATTGACAAGAATCTGCACTGCTAGCAAGAGGAAGCTTACATTATTAAACACCTATGGCCCTTGCGTGGAGAGAAATAAATTATGGAACATTGTGGCGGACAATAGTCTTCTCTCACACAAAAATTTGATCATTGCGGGAGATTTAAATTTTATAGTCTCACCTGGCGGAGTTTGGAGAGGATCTACACATGCGAGTCCTTTGTCATAATTTTTCAAAGCACTTTTTCAGAACAATCAGTTAATTGATGTCCAACCAGACAGAGTTGTCCCCACATGGAGGAATGGGCGCATAGGGACCAACTTTATAGCCAAACGACTGGATAGATTCTATGTATCTAAAGAGCTCCTATCTAGAGTTGGTTTATATGGTTCCTGGGTGGAATACCCCTATGTTTTCGATCATGCTCCGATCCTATTACAACTAGAGATCGGGCCGACTTAAAAACCTTATCCGTTTAAACTCAATTCTCAATGGCTGTAGGAAAATGATTTCATATCCCTTGTACACAAGATCTGGACATACCCACTATACCTTTTAGAAGGAGGTTGGCAACATAGAATCATTTGGAAGCTAAAGGATCTAAAGAAATAGACAAAGCATTAGATCAGGGTAAAAAAATAGAAAAAACAATATGAGGCTAGAGAATTTGGAATCAGAGATTAATGAATATCTCGTGCATCAGGCCAATGGAGATTTTTCTCGGGACATAGAGAAGAAATTATGTATTATGGAACAGGAAAGAAACACATTACTAAAAGCAAAGGAAGATATGTGGAGGCAGTGAAGCAGGGCTATATGGATTAAAGGAGGAGATTAGAAGACACAGTTCTTCCATCAATACGCTTGTTATAGAAGAAACCACAAACACTTATGGGAGATTATATATTCCACTGGATTTTGTTATACAGGTTAGGAGGATATAAAAGCAGAGGCTGTGAAATATTACAATAATTTCTTCAAGGCTCAGGAACTTCAAACAACAAATGAACAATGTATATTAGTTGGGATTTTCTCTAGTATGGTAAATGTTGAAGAAGCAAGCTCCCTATTTCGGCCTGTTAAATTAGAAGAATCAAGGGAGTTTTTATTCATGTTTAAGAAAGATAAGAGTCCTGGGCTCAATGGCTGGACAATAGATTTTTTCACCTTTTTTTTTATCTAGTGGGAGCTGACCTGTTAGATATGGTTGAGGAATCTAGGATGAAGGGGCAGATAGCTGGAGGCTTCAATTCAACTTTTATAACCCTCATCCCAAAATCAAATAAGTTGACTACTTTCAATGACTACAGACCCATTTATGTTTGCAATCTTTGTTACAAATTAATTTCTAAGATCATAGCAAACCGTATTAGACCTATCCTATCCAGATCCCTCTCTGTTGAACAACTCGGCTTTCTGAAGGACCAACAAATACAGGACGTCATTGGCACTGCACATGAATGCCTTCACAACATTAAAAAGAAGAAATATAAGTCATTGATTCTGAATATGGATCTACAAAAAGCGTATGATTGTATTGACTGGGATCTACTGAGAATGATCTTAATACAAATTGGCTTTGGGTTACATTTCACCAACTGGATTATGAGTTGTGTCTCTTCATCTTCCTTTGTTGTTTTAGTAAATGGTGAAGCTACAAATTTCTTCAGGAGCGGCCGCGGATTACGTCAGGGATGCCCTTTATCCCCTTTGCTATTTATTTTGGTATTGGAGGGTCTTAGCTTACTACTTAAAGAAAGCAAAGCGATATGGAAGATTGCGGGCATAAGAGTTTCTAGAATGATTAAGATCCTTCATATTTTATTTGTTGATGACATTTTAATCATGACAAACGCTTCTATTAATGAATGGATAGAAATCGTTGATATCATCAATTTTTTCTGCAAAGCATCAGGCTTAAAGGTAAATGAACAAAAATCAAATGTACTACATGCAGGATTATCAGAGGCACACTTGACACTGTACATGATTGTTCTTCCATATAATTTTTCAATGCTAGCCACAGGTTTTAGATATTTGGGTTTTTAATTGACTACTGGGCTACAAAAAGTGTTGATTGGAACTGGTTGTTGTCCAAGATGGAGAAAAAAATAGACCTCTGGTGTAATAGATGGTTATCATTGGGTGGACGCTTTATTTTGGTTAAATCGACTCTTGGAAGTTTGCATGTTTACTGGATGTCGTTGGAAACCATCCCATGCACTATTTTAAATAAGTTCATGATTATAATGTTTAATTTCCTCTGGAGAGGAAACAAGCACTCATCTGATTTCCATCTAAGCAGATGGGACACTCTGGCAAAACCAAAAATCTATAGAGGTTGGGGGTTCCTCAATATCTTTCATTTCAGTAATCCTTAGCAGCAAATACTCTCTGGAGGGTTCTAATGGGTGTCAACATATGGCATGAAGTTATAAAAGATAAATATTTACCATCTACCACTATTATAAATTGGCTTAGATCGCCTACTTTCAACACGACTGTAGTCTCAAAAAATTGGGGCGGGCTCTTAAAATCCATACACCTGATCACGTAGTGGCTTAGTTGGGTTCCTGGTTCGGGACACCTTGTGGCTCTTAGTAGAGACAAGATCCTGGGATTGGATGACAGATCCATTCTCTTCCCATAACTCATTTCTTCTTTAAGGCAGAATAAAATATTTTTTCTCTCACAAGTGAGGAACCTTGTTGAACAAGTCGGACCCTTGACCAACTGGTACAGGTATGTGGACCTTGGCCTATTGGGATCGCTAGTAGTTGAATGGGAACATTACCACATGGCTCTCATCAGCGCAAGATCATCCATACATGATGGCGATGACACTTTAATGTGGACAAGAGGTGACCATTCAGGGTACCTCTCTGCAAAAAATGTTTACTTGGCTCTTATCTCCACACAAGGTTGCTCGGATATTGATGGATGGAGGCATTGAAACACCCTTTTTCCCCCAGTTTGTAAATATAACTACATTGTTCAAGGAACTATGGCAAACTTAAAAGTGTGAATGTTTGATTTGATGGACATTTGTATAAAAGGTCGATGAATGTAAATTTTGTTATTTTAATAGAAAATGGTTACGTGTTGCATAACTACTGAAAGAGGGGATGTGTTAAGAGAAGACCACGAATGATATGAAAAGGTGGTGGAGGGGACTAGAAATGGTTGTGTTAACCTCCACCGAACCAGTACCATGCTGGAATTAATTGCTCAGATCAGAACAACCCTCTGACCCAGGAATGAATTACAGTCAGGCTGGTAGGTGGGAAGACCTCCTCAAGAGTTAATGAGGAGATGGGGCAGACCGCCCATTCGTAAGGCTTCTAGACCTGACCACAAATTGGGAATTCGAGCCACACACAATCTTGCTGAGGAAGGCAAGAAAGGAAGTGTGGTGGGTAGAGGAATATCTGTGAAGAGTGCAGAGACGAGAGCCTAAGCTCTCGGGTCCGAGGAAGGACTGAGAAAATATTGGTGTGAGTTCTAATCACAAAAAATAGAGACTGAGCCAGGAGAAGGAGAGTAACCTCCATCCCTGTCTATTTATGTATCAGGAGAAGGAGAGTAACCTTTGTCCCTGTCTATTTTTGTATCGAGAGAAGGAGAGTAACCTTTGTCCCTATCTATTTTTGCATTGGGAGAAGGAGAGTAACCTTCATCTCTAACTTTCGTTGAGCTGGAAGAAAGAGATTGAATCTCAAAGCATCGTGGTATAAGCTCGAGGGTGGCCAGTGGTAAAGATATTAGAAGTGACTGACCCTATGGTTGGGTGGAAACGAGCACCCCTTTAAGTAGTAACATCACGCTCTACGGTTCTGATAAGTGTTTTCTTGCCTTATGCTTTGAATTGGAAATAATGGATGCATGCGAGTATTTATATGTCTATAAATGGTTTATGTATTAAATGATTAAGTTATGAGTATGCGTTCTCTCCCTTGAGAACCTATACTTCTGCTTGATTTTCCATATGCTACAGTCTAATCACTCGAAGGTGCCTTCCCAGGGAGTTACAACACCGTTCCAGAGTCAGAGCAAGCCTCTTGGTATTCCTACCGTTTTGATAACCTCACGAGTTTACCTTGCCCTGATTCAGAGCTTAAAGTTATGTGAGTTAGGGAGGAGTTCCCTTCAGACCAATAGTCTGAGAGACTTGAACTTGTGCCTAAGTCATTAACCAAAAACCCGGTTAAGAGTGGGGATTATAGCCCAAGATTCAACTGAAGGTCCATGTAACCTGAGTCTAGGAGTCCTACGCTAAAAGGAGTTAGCTCATGAAGGTTTCAGAACCTTTGGAGCTCGAAGCTTTGAGATGTCAAATTGCACGTTAATCAAGTGACCCGAACCATCGATGACTTAAGAATCTGACAACGGAGATGGAGGTGAGTCATTTAACAGGAAGAGAGGCCATCCCGATCATCAGATCGATTCGAACACCCATTATAACGAATCAAATGCCAGCTGCTCAATCAAATTGATGGTTGTGAATCATTGCGGAGTATAAAGGTGAAATTATCGGACATGCTAGTTCATGACCCGTAATCAACCCACTTCATTGATCCCGTCGGGGATGGAATATCAACGACTAGGATTAGATTAGAGTCAAGCGAGAACTTCCCAGATTGCGAAGGTTGGACCTCGAAATCACTATGAACCATCGATCTATGAACGAAGATCGAGGGCGGGGAATCATTGCGGAGCACGAAGGTGAAAGTAGCAGACGCGCTAGTTTGCAACCCGCAATTCACCAACGTCATTGATCTCGTTAGCTAGAAGATCAACGACATTAGTTGGACCAATTTGGGTGAGTACTTTCCAGATTGCGGAGGTTGAGCTCTCTAATGAAGAGCACGCATGTTGGGGCCCCACAATTACTATGAACCATTGATCGACGGACACCTCGATATTGGTCGGGTCATGACTGCCAGAACTTGAACAAATGCGAGATGGATGGTCATGAGCCCCTTTGGAAATCCATGGAGTAATAGATTCCTTTGGTACCGTCGGTCTGAGAAAATCGAAAAGCTCAGAAGAGATAACGTTTTCAAGAGCGAAGGTGAGATCCATGCTAGTAGGGCTTGCAGGAGGAACGAAGGTTGAGGCCTTTGAACATCTACAAATCTCTTCCAAGTCAGAAGAAGTCAAAAGCTCAGGAGGAGGAGCGACAACAACTGTTAGATTAGTTATGGGGAGAAGCCTAGACCATTAGACCAACGTCCAAGGAAGCAAGGGAGACGCACTGAGAAGGAACAAATCCTAACTCTCAGATCTAAGCGCAAAGGGACGATAGTTGTCCAATCTAAGGTAAAGTGCATGAGTTTTAACCTTTGTGTGCACAGGAGGGTTGACTTGCCAAAGTCCCGAAGTCCCAAAGCGAATTGGGGTCGTTCATCGCCAAGAGGGACAGGTGGTGCAAGATCTACAACTCCTGAGCGAGAGCTTGTGGTCAAGGAGAGAGCGGAATCTCCAAAGTAGATCCTGTCTGTTAGCCAGCAGGAGATACGTGTCAATAGATCATAGTCTCTAGGTGAATGAACTTCGGAAGGAATGAGTGCTTAGAAGATTGAAACTTCCGAAGCCCAAAGAGCCGAAGAGACGAAGTAGATCTTGTTTATTAACTGACAGGAGATACATGTCAATAGATTAGAGACTTTGGGGAAAATCACTTTGGAGGTTTCCAAGTGAGGAGTGAGACAAACTCACGAAGCCCCAAAAGCCAAAGAGAATATGGATAGTAAGATCCAGAAGGGCACGTGGTGATAGATCGTGAACTTCGGGTGGAAGTACTCCGAGAGAACGTGAAGGAGAAGAGTTTTGAAATCACCGAAGCTCGAACAACCAAAGTAGTCGGGAGTTGTCAATATGCTGGAGGACACATGTCATCGGATCGCGGACTTCGGGTAAAATGTTCCAGGAGAAATGGAGCGTGAGGAAAACTGAGATTTGATATCCCCAAAGACTCGAAGTCTCGAAGCAGCTAGAGTCGTTGATTGAAGACGACGCGTGGCGAAAGATATGTCATTTCGGAGAAATCGCTTTAGAAGAAATGAAGGTTTGAGAATTGAATTTCTCGAAGATCGAAGGGAAAAATCAATCACAGTCATTGATTGAAAGGGACAAATGTCAGCAGATCTTCCACTTCGGAAGATTTCCATGTGGAGAAAAGCGAAGGGTGAGAACTGAAACTCCCGAAGGCCGATCCCACAGAGAAGATTGTGGTCGTAGACCAAAGGGAGACAAGTGGTAGCAGATCCGAAGGTCCGAAGGTTTGAACTTCGGAAGATTTATGAGAAGGAAAAAGTTGAGAGTTGAAACTCTCAAAACCCAAAGTCTAAAATAAATCTAGACCATCAGATCTAGAGGGATACATGGCGATGGATCGCGAGTTTCAGATAGATGCATTTGGGTTTCAGTTGAGAATTGAGAAATCTGAAGTCCGAAGACCCAAAGGGATCGCATTCGTTGATCTGGGGAAGACACGTGTCAATGGACTATCTCTTCGGATAAAATCCATTGGGGAAAAACGAGAATTGAGGTTTGAGAGTTGAAAACTCTGAAACCAAAATCGTGAAACAAATCATGTCCGTTGATTTGAAAGCGGTCAGATCTGATCCGTAGGTTCAAAAGGGACACATCTGAGCTGTTAGTTCAAAAGTATCGTCAAGATCGTGAGATCAAAGGTCACATCGCATTGCAGAGACAGAAGGTGCTCGAACTTTAAAAAGTTGAGGGCAACCCGCAATTGAGACCATGGTATTGACAAAAGGACACGTGGCGACTCGTGGTGAATTGTGGGGCGAAAAGCAGTTTGGTTCCAAACCACTCTTGGTCGCGCCCACAATTAAGAAATTGTCGTTTGGTCGTAACCCGTGGTCATATACGATGGTCGTCAAAGAAAAGGGGCTAGGCCCCCAATTTCCAAATTAGAGACCCCGAATAGAGGTTTTGTCCTTTAAGGAAAACGATTTTTTTTTTATGGCCCACCGTGGGTGTGTTACAAATTGGTATCAGAGCATGGTTACAACACTTGGCCTGCTTGGGCTCATGGACAAATCGTTCAAAAACCATATTTAGAGTACTTTTAAGAGTGATGCCCTATCTTGCCTCCTTCTTAAAGAGTCTGGTGAAATTTTTTATTGAGGAAAAGAATGAAACTTTCTACTGTGTGGATGCATTTAAGAAATTTGAACCGTGAATTGTTCATAAACTAATAGATTATTAGCTAACGATAAGTGTTTTTGTCAGTACTCAAGTAGTCAGTAAATCACGAGAAAACTTCAAGACAAAATTATGGTGATGTGTCATGAAGTGGGGGATGGCTCCCACAATAGAGATGAAGAATCTGACAAAAGGAGGGTAATGGAAACCCCTCCGGATCTGGCTAAAACTGTAAGGAGCCTCAGGGCCGAACTATAGAATTGCAAGGCTGACAATGAGAGATTGATAAAGGAGCAAGAAAAACAAATAGAAATTAACACAGTCTTGTTGCTGAGCTTATCTGACATACAGAGGCAACTGCAACTTGAACCCGCAACCAATCATGTGGACCGACGACATGAGAAGAGAAGTCAAAGTCCACCTGAGATCCAAAAACATGACCCCATAAGTGACCACACTAGGAAAAGTACCTAGAAGAAGGCCCAACCTAGAGGCAAGGGACACTCATCAGCAGAGTCCTCTGGAAAGGAAGCTGGCAACTCTAAGGGATCTTCTAGTAGCGGAGCTAGCTCACATTCTCAAAGGAAAGGAAAGAAGCGGAAGTGTTCCAAAAATCATGATCCTGAAGAGTTTAAGAAAGACAAACCACCCTCTTTCGATGGAGAGATTAAGAAGGGAGAAGAGGTTGAAGCTTGGATGCTTGGTTTAAAAAATTACTTCAGATTCCATGACTACTCTGGAAAGTTGAAGGCTCGAATAACCATCTTCAACCTGAATGGAAAGGATTCCATTTGGTGGGAAGACCTTAGCAATGTGAAAGTAGTCCATGAGAAGGACTTGTCATGGAAACAATTTGATAAATACTTCAGGAAGCAGTATCTGTTAGAGAAATACATGGATGGGAAAGCTAAGGAATTCTATGGACTCCGACTGGGGCAACTCACCATAGATGAATATGTCAATAAATTCCTTGAACTAATGAGGTATGTACCCTACATAAAAGATGAAAAGGTAAAAATGCAGTGATTCATTAGTGGGTTACCTCAGACCTATTGGGACAGGATTGAGTTTGACGAACAAAATACCTTAGAAGAAACCATCCGGAAGGCGAGGAGTTGTTATGAACAGTTTGGGAATAAGACAAGACCTCATGAGGACTGGAAGAAGAGGAGTAGTTCAGGATTCAAGAAGAAGGGGTTTAAATCCTCAAGATTTAAGAACTATGGAAAGGATTCTAGAATGAGCTTTCCTACTAGAAGTGTGCATCAACAAAATTTCCCCTCTCAAAGTGGAAATAAACCTTTTAAGACAGTCCCAACAAAGACTGATAACCTAAAGAAGGAACCCTTAAAATGTTGGGGTTGTGGAGAAGATCATCGATTGAGGGACTGTCCACAGAGACAACAAAACAGTAAGAGAGTCTACAATATCCAAGAAGCTACCACTGTCAATGATGTGGCTAGGAGCATGCCACGAATCTATGTAGCCTTGGACAATAATCAAGCCGACCACCAAGCTTCAATAGTGGAGCTGGAAGGTATGATCGCCAACCATCTAGTTTCTATTTTAATTGACCTTGGTTCTAATTTGAGTTATATGGCCCCTCAGACTGTTGATAAGTGTAAATTGCAACCAGTTAGACATGTTAATCCGTGGTTGGTACGACTAGCCACTGGAACCAAAATAAAAGTGGCAGAGGTCATACCAACCTGTCAATTAATCATGGGTGGATTCCCCACCCGAACGACCCTTAACAAACTGCCCCTGGGATCTTATGACTCGTTGATTGGTATGGACTGGTTGGCTGCTTATAAAACTAAGTTGGACTGTTACCATATAGCTTTAGAATGTGTGAATGAGGAAGGGGGAAAGATAAACCTCCAAGGGATTCATAAGCCTGTCTCAGTGAGACAAATATCATCTCTTCAAATAAATAAATATTGCAGAAAGGGGTGTCCTCTATATGCAATACAGGTGTTGGAATCTATTGAGGATGACAAACCAAACCTAGCAGACCATCCCATATTAAGAGAATATAAGGACGTGTTCCCAAAAGAGGTACCAGGTCTACCTCCGAGAAGGGATATTGACTTCTCGATAGAACTTGCACTAGAAGCGGTGCCAACATCTAGAACGCCATATAGTATGAGTACGCCAGAGTTGGTTGAGATCAAGCTACAACTAAAGGAGATGATGGAAAAAGGCTACATCCAACCTAGTGTATCTCCGTGGGGAGCACAAGTCTTGTTTGTGAAAAAGAAAGATGGCACACTCCGACTGTGCATAGATTACATACAACTCAATAAGACAACCATAAAGAACAAGTACCCCTTACCAAGAATCGATGACTTGTTCGACCAATTGGGAGGTGCTTCCATCTTCTCGAAGATCAACTTAAGGTCTCGATACCATCAAATCCAGATTAAGGATGAAGACATCCACAAAACAAACTTCAGAACGAGGTATGGTCACTATGAATTTGTGGTGGTGCCATTTGGGTTAACCAATGCCCCACCACTTTTATGTGCTTGATGAATAATGTACTCAACAAATTTCTGGACAAATTTGTATTGGTTTTCATTGATCATATCCTAATCTACTCCAAGAAAAGAGAGGAGCATGAAGAACATCTTAGACTCGTACTTCAAGTACTAAGAGAGCATCATCTCTAAGCTAAGTTTAGCAAGTGTGACTTCTTTCAGAAGCAAGTCCATTACTTAGGCCGTGTCATTTCTAAGGAAGGGGTGGCAGTGGACCCTGACAAGATCAGATCTTTTATGGAATGGCCTACCCCAAAGGATGTATCCGATATCAGATCCTTCATGGTCTTAGCAAGATACTATAGAAGGTTCATAAAAGGGTTTTCCAAGATTGGTTGTCCAATCACTGCCCTTCAGAAAAAGGGGATTAAATTCATTTGGACATCAAAATGTGAAGAAATATTTCAAGAACTGAAATACCTCCTGACCCATGCACCTGTGCTAAAGATTGCAGACCCAAATAATTATTTCCTCGTGTGTACAAATTCCTGCAAGGAAGGACTCGGAAGAGTCCTTATGCAAGAGGGGCGTGTAATTTGCAACGCGTCCAGGAAATTAAATGAGAATGAGATCAATTATGTGACCCATGACCTAGAGTTGGATGCCATAGTACATGCTTTAAAAATGTGGAGGCACTACCTCCTCAGTAAGAGATTTGTGCTTATGACAGACCATTGTGGTTTGAGGCACCTGTTTGATCAACCAAAACTCAATGCTAGACAAGCTAGGCGGATGGCTCTCCTTAGTGAGTTTGATTTCAAAATCAAACACATCAAAGGAAAGGAAAATAGGGTGGTCTATGCCCTTAACAGAAGTATAAAAATGATTCATCTGGTAGCTGTAAGCACCTGTGAAACGGATGTTAGGGAAAGAGTCAGAAATTCACAAGAAAGATATGCATTCTTCAAGACCGTGACCTCATACCTAAGGCAAGAGCCTACAGGGCTAAAGTATGAAGGCTACCAGATGCTCGAGGAAGGCCTGGTGACTTACAGAAACATATTGTATATTCCAAACTGTGACGACTTGACGACTTGAAGAGGTTCATAATGTATGAACTACACAAGAGACCATATACTGGTCACCCAGGATATCAGAAAATGATCACGACCACTAGAAAACAATTCTATTGGCCTAGATTGAAGAAAGACATAGCTAACTATGTAGCTAAGTGCCTAGAATGCCAACAAGTTAAGGCATAACACTGACATCCAACAATATTGTTACGTCCCCTACCGATCCCAAAATGGAAATGGGAAACCATCTCCATGGATTTCATCATTGGATTACCAAAGTCGACCAAGCAAAATGATGCCATCATGGTCCTGGTGGAAAAATTGAGTAAGTCTGCTCATTTGGATCTTGTCAAATCAACTTGCAAGGAAATAGATATTTCCAACATCTTTATAAAGGAGATATTTAGACTACATGGCATGCCGAAGGAAATTGTATCTGACAGAGACACCAAATTTACTTAAATCTTTTGGAAATCCCTAATGGCTGGTTTTGAGACTAAATTGTTGTCCACCACAACCTATGACCCTCAAACTAATGGACAGATAGAAAGAGTGAACCAAATAGTAGAAGACATGCTAAGGATGCATGTAAAGCATCAACCTAAGAAGTGGGAAGACTACCTACCATTGGTAGAGTTTTCCTACAACAACGATTATCAAGAAGCCTTGAAAATGAGCCCTTTTGAAGCCCTCTATGGTAGACATTGCAAGATTCCAATCAGCTGGAGTAATCCAGTGGACAAAATTACAATCGGACCTGACATGCTGAAAGAAATGGAACAACAAGTAATTTGGATAAAGCAAAATCTGAAGATTGCTCAGGATAGACAAAAAAATTATGCTAACAGAAAAAGAACTCCCAGAGAGTTCAAGGCAGGAGACCATGTCTATCTTAGAGTTAGACCCAGGAAGAGTTCCCTGAGAATGGGAGCCCATGCCAAGTTGTCATCTCGGTATTGTGGACCCTTTTAAGTCTTAGATAGAGTGGGACCTGTAGCCTATAGGCTAGCACTTCCCCCCACAGTAAAGGCACATAATGTTTTCCATGTTTCATTATTGAAGAAATATGTACATGATGCTAATCATATAATTGATTGGTCTGTGATCCAGGTGGAGCCGGAGGGAGAATTCCTGCTAGAACCCCAATTCATATTAGACCGGAAGGAAACCTCACTCAGGAACCGAACCATTGCACAGGTCAAGGTGTAGTGGAAACACTTTGGCCCAGATGAGGCTATGTGGGAAATGGAGGATGCCATGAGACATGCATATCCAATTTTTTTTACTCTGTACATACATATCATGTTGACAGATAGAACATCGAGGACGATGATCCTTTAAGGGGGAGGGAATTATAACACCCTGTTTCCCCCAGTTTGTAAATATAACTATATTGGCCAAGGAACTATGGCAAACTTAAAAGTGTGAATCTTTGATTTGATGAACCTTTGTATCAAAGGTCGATGAATGTAAATTTTGTTATTTTAATAGAAAATGGTTATGTGTTGCATGACTGCTGAAAGAGGGGATGTGCTAAGAGACGACCACGAATACTATGAAAAGGTGGTGGAGGGGACCATGAATGGTTGCGTTAACCTCCACCGAATCAGTACCATGCTGGAATTAATTGCTCATATCAGAACAACCCTCTGACCCAGGAATGAATTACAGTCGGGCTGGTAGGTGGGAAGACCTCCTCAAGAGTTAATGAGGAGATGGGGCAAACTGCTCATTTGTAAGGCTTCCAGACTTGACCACGGACTGGGAATTCGAGCCACACACAATCTTGCTGAGGAAGGAAAGAAAGGAAGCATGGTGGGTAGAGGAAGATCTGCGAAGAGTGTAGAGACGAGAGCCTAAGCTCTCGGGTATGAGGAAGGACTGAGAAAAGATTGGAGTGACTTATGATCACTGAAAATAGAGAATGAGCCGAGAGAAGGAGAGTAACCTTCGTCCCTGTCTATTTATGTATCAGGAGAAGGGGAGTAACCTTCATCCTTGTCTATTTCTTTATCAGGAGAAGGAGAGTAATCTTCGTCCCTATCTATTTTTGCATTGGGAGAGGGAGAGTAACCTTCGTCCCTAACTTCCATTGAGATGGAAGAAAGAGATTGAATCTCAAATCATCATGGTATAATCTCAGGGGTGGCCAGTGGTAAATCCATTAGGAGTGACTGAGCCTATGGTTGGGTGGAAACGAGCACCCCTTTCAGCAATCGCATCACGCTCTACGGTTCTGATAAGTGTTTTCTTGCCTTGTGCTTTGAATTGAAAATAATGGATGCATGTGAGTATTTATATGTCTATAAATGGTTTCTGTAATACATGATTAAATTATGAGTATGCGTTCGCTCCCTTGAGAACCTATACTTCTGCTTGATTTTCCATATGCTACAGTCTAATCACTCGAAGGTGGCTTCCCAGAGAGTTACATCACCATTCCAGAGTCAGAGCAAGCCTCTTAGTATTTCTATCATTTTGATAACCTCATGAGATTATCTTGCCCTGATTCAGAGCTTAAAGTTCTGCGAGTTAGGGAGGAGTTCCCTTCAGACCAGTGGTCTAAGAGACTTGAAATCGCACCTAAGTCATTAACCAAAAACCCAGTTAAGAGTGGGGATTATAGCCCAAGAGTCAACTAAAGGTCCATGTGACCTAATTCTAGGAGTCCTGCGCTAAAAGGAGTCAGCTCATGAAGGTTTCAGAACCTTTGGAGTTTGAAGCTTTGAGATGTCGAATTGCACGATAGTCAAGTGACCCAAACCACCAATGACTTAAGAATCTGCCAGTGAAGATGAAGGCGAGTCGTTTAACGAGAGGAGAGGCCATCCCAGTTGTCAGATCGATTCAAACACCCACTGGGGTTAGCGAATCAAATACCAACCACTCGATCAAATCGATGGTTGTGAATCATTGCGGAGTACAAAGGTGAAATTAGTGGACATGCTAGTTCACGACCCGCAATCAACCCAGGTCATTGATCCCGTCGGGGATGGAATATCAACGACTAGGATTAGATTAGAGTCGAGCAAGCACTTCCCAGATTATGAAGGTTGGACCCCGAAATCATCGCGAACCGTCGATCTATGAATGAAGATTGAGGGTGGGGAATCATTGCGGAGCGCGAAGGTGAAAGTATCAGATGCGCTAGTTCGCGGCTCGTAATTCACCAATGTTGTTGATATCGTCGAGATATAAGATCAACGACTCTGGTCAGACCAAGTTGGGCGAGTACTTTCCATATTGCGGAGGTTGAGCTCTCTGATGAAGAGCACGCACGTTGGGGCCCCACAATTACTATGAACTGTCGATCGACGGACACCTCGGCATTGGTCGGGTCATGACCGCCAGACCTTGAACAATTGCGAGATGGATGGTCATGAACCCCTTTTGAAATCCGTGGAGTAACAAATTCGTTTGGTACCGTCAGTCTCAAAGAATCGAAAAGCTTAGAAGAGATAACGTTTTCAAGAGTGAAGCCGAGACTTAGGATAGTCGGGCTTGTAGGAGGAACGAAGGCTGAGGCCTTTGAACATCTACAAATCTCGTCCAAGTCGGAAGAAGTCGAAATCTTAGGAGGATGAGCGACAACAACCGTTAGATCGGTTATGGGGAGAATTCTAGACCATTAGACCAACGTCCAGGGAAGCAGGGGGGACGCACAGAGAAGGAAAAAATCCTAAATGTTGGATCTGAGCGCAAAGGGATGATAGTTGTCCTCTCTAAGGTAAAGTGCACAAGTTTTAACCTTTGTGTGCATGGGAGGGTTAACTTGCCAAAGTCCTGAAGTCCTGAAGTGAATTGGAACAGTTCATCACCAAGAGGGACAGGTGGTGCAAGATCCACAACTCCTGAGTGAGAGCTTGTGGTCAAGGAGAGAGTGGAATCACTGAAGAGTTGAAGTAGATCCTGTCCGTTAGCTGGCAGGAGATACGTGTCAATAGATCAAAGTCTCCGGGTGAATGCACTTCAGAAGGAATGAGTGCTTAGAAGCTTGAAACTTCCGAAGCCCGAAGAGCCGAAGAGACGAAGTAGATCCTGTCCGTTAACCGGCAGGAGATACATGTCAATAGATCGAAGACTTCGGGGAAAATCACTTCGGAGGTTTCCAAGTGAGGAGTGAGACAAACTCCCGAAGCCCCGAAAGTCGAAGAGAATCTAGACCGTAAGATCTAGAAGGGCACGTGGCAATAGATCGTGAACTTCGGGAGAACGCGAAGGAGAAGATTTTTGAAATCGTAGAAGCCCGAACAATCGAAGTAGTCGGGAGTCATCGATCTGCGGGAGGACACATGTCATCAGATCGCGGACTTCGGGTAAACTATTATGAAAGAAACGAAGCGTGAGGAAAACTAAGATTTGAGATCCCCGAAGAGCCGAAGTCCCTAAGTGGCTAGAGCCGTTGATTGAGGAGGATGCATAGCAGAAGATCTGTCATTTCGGAGAAATCGCTCCGGAAGAAACAAAGGTTTGAGAATTGAATTTCCCGAAGCCTGAAGGGAGAAATCGATCACAGCCGTTGATTGAAAGGGACAAGTGTCAGCAGATCTTCCACTTCAGAAGATTGCCATGTGAAGAAAAGCGAGGGGTAAGAACTGAAACTCCCAAAGGCCAATCCCACGGAGAAGATCCTGGTCGTAGATCGAAGGGAGACAGGTGGCAGAAGATCCGAAGGTCTGAAGGTTCAGACTTTGGAAGATTTATGAGAAGGAAAAAGTTGAGAGTTGAAACTCCCAAAACCCAAAGTCTGAAATAAATCTGGACCGTCAGATCCAGAGGGATACGTGGCGACGGATCGCGAGTTTCAGATAGATGCATTTGGGTTTCAGTTGAGAATTGAGAAATCTAAAGTCCGAAGACCTGAAGGGATCACAACCGTCAATCTACGGAAGACACATGTCGGTGGATTATTAGCTTCAGATAAAATCCATTGGGGAAAAACGAGTGTTGAGGTTTGAGAGTTGAAAACTCCGAAACTAGAATCGTGAAACAAATCATGTCTGTTGATTTGAAATGGGTCAGATCTGATCCGCAGGTTTGAAAGGGACAGATCTGAGCCGTTAGTTTAGAAGTACTATCAAGATCGTGAGATCAAAGGTCACATCACATTGCAGAGACAAAAGTTGCTCAAACTTTAAGAAGTTGAGGGCGGGCTGCAATCGAGATCACGATATTGACAAAGTGACATGTGGTGGCTCGTAGTGAATTGCGGGGCGAAAAGTAGTTTGGTTCCAAACCACTCCTGGTTGTGCCCACAATCACAAAATTGGCATTCGGTCGTAACCCTCGATCATATGTGATGGTCGTCAAATAAAAGGGGCTAGGCCCCCAATTTCCAAATTAGAGACCCGGAATAGAGGATTTGTCCTCTAAGGAAAACAATTTTTTTTTTTACGCCCCACTGTGAGTGTGTTACAGGCGTGGCTTATAGAAATGGGATATCCAACTTAAAATAAAATTATTCACTTGGTTGGCAGCAGAGGGAAAGATACTTACATGGGATAGACTCCAAAAAAGGGGTTGGGATGGGATGGCCCTAGTCAGTGTCCATTATGTAACAACAATGCCAGAGACATAAACCATCTCTTCATTAGTTTCATTTTCACAAAATAAATCTGGGAAAGATTAAACACTTTTCTGAGTTTTAAAAGTGCATGGACATGTTCATCATTGTCGGATTGTTATATATCTTGGAAAAAGGAGAAAGTGAATATTTCATATCTCACGACCGTTATCTGTTGGTATATATGGTTGGAGAGAAACTTTGCTACATTCGAGAATATCTCTCCCGCTGCAATTTCAGTAACCATAAAAACTATTGGTGCCCTCAAAGGAAAGCATTTTATATAGAAGCCTTTACAAACCTGTACATGTTCCTTTTCTCACCAGGCGAGATACACTCTAGCATGTTTTGATGGTGCAGCTCAGGCTGATGGCAAACAATGTGGTGCCGGGGGTGTCCTAAAAACACCCAAGTCTATTGTTATTAGATGGATGGTGAATTGCAGTGAATGCACTAATACCAAAGCAGAACTTATGGGAGTTTGGGCAACATTGACTCTTGCACACCACCTATCCATAAAAAAACCACAGATCCTGGGGGAATTCAAAGATGGTCATAGATTAGCTAAATAAAAAAGGTAGTTTACAAGCATGTGCAATTGAGGGTTGGGAGATCAAAGTGCTGGAATTAATTAAAGTTTTTTTAGGAATTAAGATTTCAACATATATATAGGGTACACAACAAGGAGGTAGACACTTTATCCAAGCAATCATCTCTGGAACATGAAGGAAAAATCACCTTTTACCACTGGATAATTGGTGCAGAAGGTCCCATAACATACATTCATATGTTCTAGTGCTGATTTCACTATTTGACAAAGTTTTTTTTTGGGCTTGCTGGTATTTTCCATTGATCGGATGTAGAATGTACAACCAATCGTTATTTTGGTTTAGCCTTGGTTGCACTCACATTTTTGAGTTTTGGAACTCTGAACATATATCTCTCTTATAATATCTGAAATATCTTCTTGGACAATATTACAGTTTTTATATCCCAAGTGGATCTGTTGATGTAAAAAATTATATATCTAATATAATTGAGCAATTGTCTTTTTGGAAAAATATCTTCTCTAGGTTTTCTAGTTATTTCGTCATTTTCAACCAAAAAAAGATGAAAGGACATTACAACTATGTAACTCTAGTTGTACATGAATCCATAATACTTTACCAATTCTTATTATTCTTTTTAATATAGTCATTTTATTTTTATTACCTATATTTTGTTAATAATTAATATTATTGTATTTTTTATATGATTAAATTTATTATTATTTTTAGGTATAAAAATATTTTAATTTAATCTTTGGAATTTTGAAATCTTAATTTGTTGAAGTTATATTGAAAACATAATGCACACCTTCCATTCAAAGTTAGGCCCTACCACAACGAATATGAATAGTCAGGAAAGCCCTGCTGCAATAAATATGAAATGGGACTGGGGCTTGCAGGTAAAAATGGTGTCACAAGTCACCTCTATGTAGGGCGGTCAGGTTTATTGGGTGAGAAGTCACTCTGGTTCAGTTGCTCATTTTTATGAAATTTTAAGGTTCTTTGGTTCGAATTTGCAATTCTATTAGGTTGAGGTCCAAGAGGAGGAGGACCTAGAACCTATTATGTACTCTATCATTGATTTTGGCACTGCTTGGAATGAACTCCCTATTAGTTTGATGACATTAGTTGATCAAGTACGTTAATCAAACCCATAACAAAGTTATAGACACTATGGGTGGGTCTTGTGGTCTTCACCATATTGCTCGAGGTAGGAAAATAAGAACCTTAGATTGTAAATAAAGCTTTTGGAACTCATGACCATGAATGAAACCTCAAATCACTATACAAGTGTTATAGAGGAAATCTTTATTCTACACGTGAAATATGGACACCATGTCTTGAACCATTAACCATGATTCAGAAAGCAAAAATATCTTAAATAATTTTTTTAAACTAAAGTAATATAAATATAAATATATAAATATAGCCTCAAATCATCACAAATACTATATAGATAGGATTTATAGCTTTCTAGTAAAATACAGAGACCATTCAATAGTTGTATACATTATTCATAAATGCGACCTCAACCATTTTTTTTTCCAGAAAAAAATTAACGCAGATTTATATTAAGTATAATTTTTTTTACAGCAACACAGAGACAAGTAAACAGTCCCCATAACAGTCCAATAAAGATGATGACAGAAGGATAACACCAGAAGGTTGAGATACTAGTAATAGGCTGAAAGGAAAATGCACAGTGCCGGCTGAAATAACGAGATGACTGCTGAAAATGATAATCTGCTCAGAAGAATGTTGATTTCTGTTCTAAAATCACAGTCTGAGGCTGCACTCGGAGATCTTTACCCTTCACCATCCCTTGGCAATTCAAAGATATTGATGCTGGAGGGCTGACTGTCCAGACCACTGTCCGAGTGATAAACCGATAGTCTTCCTTCAATTTATGTCAGATCTCTTTTGGAGGGAGCATCGGCTTCTTTATTATGCACTCTATAAATGTGGTGGACACTGAGATCTTTGATATTTTTAGACAAATCCAAAGTTTTTTGTTTCCAGCACTCGATATTTACAGTATTGAGATTGCACTTATGGTTTATCCAATCAACGATGACCCGCGAATCACCAAGGATTTGAAGTTGGTTAATTGACCAATAGGTTGCCAGAGTGAGAGTTGCCCACAACCCCAATAGTTCCGCTTTAGTATTTGATCCCGCTCTGCAGTTTATGAACCATTTGGTAACTCTCGAAGAATGGAATCTGAAAATGCCTCTTGCCCCACAACAAAGACCACTGGAGTGAGCAGCTCCATCAAAGCAGGCTAAGGTGAACCCTTGCTTCAGATTAATATCACAGACTTGTAATGGCAGAGCCTTAACAGTGGACGGCTGCCAGGAGAATGACGACAAGATTCTACGTGTAACTGAGTGAACGGATGGAGTGCGATCATCAAAAACTGCCTTGTTTCTTTCAATCCAGATCTGCCAGCATGCATGTGCATCCAAACTGATAGCGACAGACTTCTCCTTTGTCCAAAGCAAAAAAAATCTAAGACAGAGGCATCTTCCAAATGAAGGTTAAGAGAAAAATGGGTCAGTATGCGCTGCCAGACAGCCCTCGAAAAATGACAGTGAATGAGGATATGGTGAATATCTTCTTCAGAATGGTTGCATAATTTTCAAATACATGGGCCTTCCCAACCTCTCTTTTGCAGCAAATCCCAGGTAAGTGTCTTTTCTTTTGCTGAGAGCCAAATAAAGATTTTTATCTTGAGTGGAATTGGCCACTTCCACAACTGTTGGAACCATCGCAGATCAGCATGGTAATTCAGCTGTTGTAAAAGGGCTGAGTAGATATTTTTAACTGTAGTGCCCCCCGTAGCATCTCCCCCCGCCCAAATGATTGTATCAAGAGTATTGGAGAGAGAGATTCCTACACTCCTAAGTGCTTGAGTGAAGGCATCCCAGTTTGAAGCATCAGCACCACCAAGATTAAGTTGATCACTTTTGTACCACATATCCGGCAGAGGGGTGACAATGGAAGCCACACGCGCTTGTGCTAAACTCACAATATTGCAGGAATCTAGATGTGATCTAAGCGAGGAAGGGAGAATCGAACGATTCTCCAAGCCAAGAATATTATCTCTTCCAAGAGAGATATCAGAACCTGAGTCGGGCCTCCATCTAAGCCAGTGCAATATAACATTTGAGGATAAGATTAGACCCTTCCAAAAAGGAGACACCCTTTGCTGAAAATGTGATGGTTTTCTGATCCAATCTAAAAGAGACAAATTTCCCAGGTATTTGTCTATAATGACATGATGCCAGAGGCTGTTATGGGTTAGCGCCCTCCAGAAAGAGTTCGCTAGGAGAGCTGTGTTAAAAATAGCTAAGTTTTTTAGTCCCCATCCCCCTGCTTGTATGGGTTTGGAAATGGTCTCCCAACTGCAAAGGTGGAATCGTTTAGTGTCATTCTGACCATTCCAGAGAAAATTGAAGGACAACCTACGCAGAAGATTCAGAATCGAAGAGGGAATTTTCTCCAATGACATCCAGAAGACAACCATACTTTGTAGCACTGAACTAACAAGGATAAGATGACCTCCGATGGACAACCACTTGTTGCACCAAAAGCTTATTTTCCTTTCAAATTTAGCCACCAGCCAGCGCCAATCTTCAAAGTTTTTTTCTCCTGGCTTTAAAACATATCCCAGGTAATTGAATCCTTGGCTTAATTCAATGAAAGAGAAGGGAAGAGATGCTTTTAAAGAACAGAGTTCTGTTTCTGATAACCCCCAATAACGAGCAGTAGATTTTGTATAATTGATGCAGAGCCCTGAAGCAATACAAAAAATCTGAAGCAGCTTCAGGATCACATTCCATTCCGAAGGAGTGGCCTTTGACATCAAGAGTACATCGTCAACAAAAATTAGATGAAGCAGATTTATAAATTTTGAAACCTTTATACCTGAGATTTGTTGATCAGAGACGTTTTTTGTTAGCAGCAGACTGAGGCCTTCCATAATCATGATGAAAAGATATGGTGATAGTGGGCAGCCTTGACGGAGACCCTTCTCACTTTTGAAAATTGAGGTCGCCTCTCCATTAATTAATACGACAAAAGTTGCTCTAGTAACACAGGACATAATCCAATCTATTATCTTTATGCCAAAACCAGCTGTGAGTAAAATCAGCCTTAAGAATCCCCAGTCGATGTTGTCGAAATCTTTTTTGAGGTCGAGCTTCAGTACTAGGACCTTTGAGTTTTTCCTTTTGATGCTGTGGAGACCTTCATGAGCCGCTCCTATAGCATCCTGGATTCTTCTGCCTTTAAGAAATCCCATCTGTTCGACAGAAAGACATCTTTCCAGTATTGGCTTGATTCTGTTCGAGAGGAATTTTGAAATAATTTTGTAGATAAGATTGCAAAGGTTGATAGGGCGATAGTCGTTGAAGGAGACAGGGTTATTTTCCTTAGGGATCAAAGCTAGAAATGTAGAATTTATGCTGCCAATAACTTTGCCATTTTATCGCGAATGCTCCACCATTTGCAGGATGTCTTCTCCTACTAGATCAAAGAAATGGATGAAGAACTCAGACATCTATCCGTCAGGTCCGAGGCTTCTTTCTTTTTTGAAATGGTTCAGGATATCTTTCAGCTCCAACAGTGTGACAGGTTTGTAAAGGACATCTGCTTCCTCCTTGGTAACTATGAAAGGATAAAGGTTTGCAATGGAGGAGCATTTAGATAGGAAAGGGCTGTCACGGGCCTTGAAAAACTGTGTGAAATGTTAAACTGCCTCCTCTTTAATAGATTGTTGTCCACAATGTGTACCACCAAACTCACTAGAAATGGACCAAATGTATTTTTTATTCCTGTTCGAACTGTCAACCTTGTGAAAATAAGAAGTGTCGGCGTCACCACTTCTAAGCCAGGTGGCTCTGCTCCGCAGCCTCCAAACGTTTTCCTCCTCAATAAGTATGGAATTCCTGTTAAATTCCAGCGCTGTCAAATGCTCACTGTCCTCCGCAGATAAGGCGCCTCTGATGGATTTTTTTATGAGCTCTGTTATCTCAATCTCTAGATTTTTTAAATTGCGGTTGTCTTTTTCCTTTTTTGATTTATACCCGGCTTTTATATGGGCTTTGATGACCTTCAATTTCCATACCAATCGTTGCTGGGGATTGGCTTCCTGCAAGAAACACAGGTTCTTCCAAACGTTATGAGCTAAAAGAGAAAAATCCAGATCCGTCATCCAGTGCTAGTTGAACTTGAACGAATACGATTTGTGCACATTTGTGGCTTGCAATTGCAATAAGATAGGAGCATGGTCAGATATAAAGGGCAGTTCCACCCACGCTTTTGATCGTTTTTCCTGGGTAAGTAATCGCTCAGATACTAAGAATCTATCCAAGCGTTTGGCAATCGCGTCAGAGCCCGAGCGACCATTTCTCTAGGTGGGGGTCAGACAGATCGGTAAGACATCAATAAGATTGTTTGTTGCAAAAAGGTCACGGTAAAAAGCACTATTCAACCATGTGGGAGATGCCCCCCGCCCAATGTTCGTCTTCCGAGAGAAGAATGTTCAGGTCGCCGCCAAGAATGAGATTAGGAGTGGAGAGCAAATCACTGTTAGCAACAGAAGTCTAGAACTGCTTTTTTTCAACACAGGGCCCATACACGTTGAGAAAAACCACCACCTGGTTGGATTCCAGATGACGGCCAACCAACATAATCCCTCCAGTCGTCAAGAAGGGATACAGTTCAAAGACAAATGGGTCCCAAGCGACCAGGAGGCCACCAAAATTACCAATTGAATTAACAGCTGAGGAGAACCAAGAAGGACGGAATTGATGAATAAAATCTCTCGCCTTTTGATCTTCCGAGAGGGTCTCTTGTAGAAAAATTAAGTCCAGAGAAGTACCTGCAAGCAATCTTCTAAAAGAGGCAGCTTTGAGGGTGCCTCTGATCCCTCGTATATTCAGAGTGAGTACCAACATCACTTGGAGCGGGCTATGGCCTTCAACGCTCTAAGGTCCTTTCCATCCATGGAAGGGGTGGCAGTAATTGTTGGGTGGTTGCTTGTGTTTTCCTTTTTTTTTTTGGAGCTCCTTGTCTGAAGTGGGGAGAGTTCAGTACCCAAGCCTCTAGCCCAAGCAAAACCTTTCCTATCATTGTCTGAAGGAAGGGTGTTGGAATTACCAGCCTTCAAGGAGGGGTCAATTAGCTCTTTGCCTCGAAAGATTGGAAGCTGGGAGGAGCTACTGGGGAAGTGAGACCGGGAAGGGGAAGTGTTTGATAAGTTGGAAAGGAAAGATTCATCTTCCTTCGCTTCTCTATAGCCTGGTAAAACCTGGAGAGAATCTTCTAATACTAGAGGGGTGGAAGATTGACTAGGGAGTCTAATCGGAGAGGTAGAAGGTGGGTGGTTCAGAAGGGAGGGCTGATCCAAGGTAGGGGAAGCTTCAACAATAAAGGGGGGAAGTCGGTAATCAGTGGGGAGGAGGAAGTGTTAGCTAAGGGATCAGTAAGGCAAGGGGCTGAAGAAGTAGGCTTTGATTCCGAGGAGGGAGGCTTTGCACCGGTGGAAGATGAGAGCCAGGGGGACTTGTTTAGTGCATCTATCTCTGCATCAGAAAGGGACAAGAAAAGATGGGGGCAGTGCTGTTTGAGTTTGTCTGAAAGGGAGAGGGGCTGGTTTAAGGGGGTTGGGGGAAGAGGAGGGGAGGAGGCTACCAAAAAACTCAGAGAGGGGTCTTCGTCCATGTAATTGGGAGGGTTTAAAAGAAGGTCTTTAGCTTCCAAAGAATCGTTTGAAACCTTACCAGGGCAGGAGCGACGGAGGTGTCCAGTTTTTCGACAGTGGTTACAACGGAAAGGGAGCCCTAGATAGTCCAGAGGCTGGACTAACTTTCTTCCTCTCCATTCTATTTCTAGGGTTTCTGGTAGACCCACACAAATGTCCATAGCTACCAGCACTCTGCCCATTTTTCTCACCGGTCCTAAGAGTGACTGTGGATCGACAACAATGAAAGTGCCCAAAGAAGCACCAATAGCTTTAAGAGCTCCTTCATTCCAGAGGAATAGTGGTAGACCCGGAAGAAGGACCCACAGGTGCCTGTGCTGAAAATAATCTGTATCTGGGTTGAAAGCCAACCTCTAGCGCTTGAGCATGAGACTAGAACCCCCAGCCACCCAAAGCTTACTTAAAAGTAAGGAGGCATCTTCAGGAGACTTGCAGATAAAGCCTTACCAGCCTTTTTTGAGGTAGATGACCTACGGGGAATAACCAAGAAGTGGAATCTAGTGTAGGAAAATCCAGTCTCCAAGGTGGATTTTGCTAAGGTGTTTATAGGAGAAGTGCCCCACTAAGCCACAAAGAGACATCTGACAGAGATCTTCTAGTCCCATTCCATCACCCATGACCAGTCTTCTAGCTCTTATGTTGGATTTCCAGGCCTTTCTGCCACAATGGGCTGACTGTGTCGAGCTAGAAGGAGCTTTTTGTAAACCCTGAACGGGAGGAAGAAAAGAACAACCAGATTGAGTAGAAAGACGAGATGTAGTACAGGGGTTACCAGAGAGAGAAGCAACATCCCCTGGAACTCTGTCTGTCGTCTATGAAGTCAAACAATGTCCTTCTGGTGCCTCGGCGGGAAGAGGAAGTTTGTGCAGCGAGGAAGAAACTTTGTTTAGTAGGGGCTTATGAGCGTCAGAGCTATCAAAAAGTCCTGCTTGTCTCCAGACCTCCTCATCGGACGGTAGCATGAGATTGTTTAAAAGAGAATCCATCCCGCAAAAAGAGGCCCGGTAGAAGACAAATCTGGAGGAAAAACTCAGTGGGGGATAGCGACCGAGATTGTCACCTATCCCTATGCAGCTGCCAGAGAATAGAAAACAGGACCGGGTCCCAGAAAGGCCAGAAACGCACAGTGAACGATAGCAAAAGGTAGAGGCAGGTCCGAGCTGGAAAAACGAAAAGGTAACTAAAGTTTAAGTCAAGAGAGTGACAACAGAAGAACCTCGAGGAAGTAAACAAAAGGCCCCAGGTCTTACGAACTAGTCTGGGCCCCAGGGAGGACAAAAGGAGCAGAGAGGAGCTTTAACTAATGAACAAAGGCAGTTCATTTCTCGACCGGAGAAAGACAGAGCTTAAATAAAATACAGACAACTGACTCCACTTAGAGGAAGCTGATCTACCGCAGATTGACTTCTGTGTTAATGAGAGCCTCGAAGATAATACCTATACTAGAAAGGATGAACACTGACAAAGGCAGTAAAAAAGTCCTGGAAGAAGAAGACATGTTCCCGGAAAGTGCCTGAGAAATAAACTCCAGTTAAAATAGTAGCTAGTGTGATAAAAAACTCAGAGAGGCTCGCAGATTAGGATAAAAGGCTCCAGAGAGGTTCGTCAGTAGCATTTGGTCCTCCATGAAAGAACTTTGATGTTTCGCGCCCAGCTACAGGTTCAAAAAATCGCTGCTCCTCCATTCCATTGACTGGTCATCCTTTACTTCTAAACTTCAATGCGACCTCAACCATAATATGAAGAGGAACACAAAGGTACGGTGATACTAATGTATTTACATCGTGTAAGCTTCAAAATGGAAATTCTTATTCACAATAATGAATCTTAAAAAAGGAAAAGATTATTCTAAGATAGAAAAATCCTTGTTGATTTTTTGAAGTGACGAGTAAGATAGGGTAATATCATATACATCATTAACATAATCACAATCTAGTCTTATTATTACTAAATTTAAATTACATGGTTACAACGTGCTACCCTTAGTTAAGACTTCGAAAAGTTCAAAATAAAGTTTTTACTTTTCTTGTGTAAATAGTATGTTCACGGGGAAGTCCCTGAGTTTTATAAATAAAAAATAAAAATAAATAAATAAATAATAATGTGATGGTGGTTGTAGAAAATAAAAATAAATAAATAAATAATAATGCGATGGTGGTTGTTGAATGTAAAATTTTGAATATTTTAATATTTTAAAATTGATTAAAACTTTTAAAAATATTTAAATATAAATATTCAAAATCCCCCACAGTAAAATGAAATTTTATTTTTTCAATTTTGATTATTTTAATCATTTTAAAATTAACCAAACCTTTAAAAAACAAATAGTAAATATTCCCGCAGAGGATAATGTCTTCTGATTAAAAAGAGAACGCCCTTATCCCACGTCCCTGAAATTTCTGTATATTCTGTACGTATTTAGCTAGTAGCATAATGGGCATTTAATTCCATGGAAATAACAGAAAATGTTCACGCGATAAAATTGTCAATTGTATTGCCAATTTGGATGATGGAGACACATGGATAAATTTGACACAAAATTCACATCATCATCATGCTCATATGCATATAAAACGAAACGAAAACCTTAGATAAGCACCAAGCAGAAACGTCATAGTGTAAAAATGGTACCCTTTTACCATGAACATGAGAGAAATTAGTTTCTACCAAATTAGTTTCTCATCCCCATCGAAGGAGTTATGAAATGTTGGTTTATTGATAGAAAGATGCTATGGTTTTTTTCATGAGGGTTATGAAGAAAGGTTGAATAGCTTAATTTGTTCAAGTAAAAAGTTTTTGTTCATGAAATGAGTTGTACATTGTATATTAAAAGAAATTCATAATAGTTTCGTTTTGTTGGAGTTTCATTTTGATGAATTGAATTATTATTGTCTTTGATGGGCATTGCTGGACTAAATCGATAATCTGGATGCTAATAATAGTAATTCAGAAGAAACACATGCTCCCAATGAGCTTGACGTCAGGGAGATCAAGCTTAATGGGGTTATAGAGTCCCTAAAAGATGAAATTGGGTTGCAGTTACAAACATAAAATAAAATTAAGTTCATTGATGAGAAGGGCAATGTTGATCAGATCGGTACATTGAAGCAAGGCATTTTAATTGAAGATGGATCAAATTCTGAAACGACCTCAGCGTGTGATATAGNTGAAATTGGGTTGCAGTTACAAACATAAAATAAAATTAAGTTCATTGATGAGAAGGGCAATGTTGATCAGATCGGTACATTGAAGCAAGGCATTTTAATTGAAGATGGATCAAATTCTGAAACGACCTCAGCGTGTGATATAGAAGACTCGACATATTACGACGATGTTCACGCAGAGCTCGACTACTTTGTACTACAAGACAAGCTTGGGATCATCATTAACAACTGTATATATGGAGATTCAATGGCCAATATTATGTATTGAGATGTCGTTCACGATTATGCTGAGACTACGAAGGATTTCTATGGGTCTCTGTGGGGCCATGATATTTGGAAGTTGAATGAACATCCAATCATTGAAAATGATTTTGAATCGCCACAAAAAGAAGTTGGAATGGTAGTCAATGGAGCTGAGTTCCCTGATGTTTGGAACGATATTAGACCAGTCCAATGTTTGAGCGATGATGAGAAAGGACTGTAATGTGTTGAGAAAAAACTGTGTAACTAAGATTTGTTGTAAAACATTGATGTATATTAAGAGCAGTTTAAAATTTCCATCGAAGCATATGTTGTAGACTGATATATTTAGTTTGTTACCAAGAGTGGCACTGGCATATCAGAGTCAAGTTCTATTTTAGGTAAATCATTATCTGATAGTGCATCGAATTAAATGGTTGTTATTGCCATAGCATACGTTTTCCTTAAGATTTTGGAATTTGAATCATTGAATCCTTGTAATTGAGACATGTTCTAAATAATTTTGTGTCTTAACAACAATTTGATTACAGCGTGGAACAATAAGCTTTTGCTTCTCCCAGAGGTTAAGATACCAACAATGACGTTCATTTTTATTTGAATAATAAATTAACCACAATAACACTCAATTGACAACAATATCATTGAAGTGTATATGAGAGATTGATTTGAATTCTACGATCGAGTATCGAGCATCATTTCCTTGTCAATGGCATAATTCATTTATCGAGTATCGAGTATCGAGTATCGAGCTTCATTACTTAACCATTTATGAAGCTGAATGAAAGAGGATGAATTTAATGAAGAAACATAGCAGCCATAAGACAATATACAAATCTTAAATGAAGCAATAAGGATAGCAAACCATAACAAGAGAAGTGATAATGGAGTTCGACACAAAATTGCCTACGTTTCCGGGCCTTTGTCTCAGTGGGGGAGGCTTCTTTATTAATTCTTCAATGCTTTCAAAGTAAAACAAAAGTACATCAAATGGATCTCATACTAGTCTTACTGTGTTCTTCTCGACCTCATAAATCTGACACAACTGACAGCACTGAAAAAAACTGAGTGTAGCTCCCAGAAATGGCCCGCAAGCGTCTGCTCCTCAACAACTTCCCTACATAAAAATGGCTTTGGCTTAGCTTTGCTTCAGCATAACTTTGATATGACTGTCCCTCATGGCCTCAAACATGCCTGGTTTTTATAGATCTAAAGTTGGTTATCCATCCCCAACTTCCTCCCAAAATCTGGCCTCAAAAAAAGCCCAATATCTCCCAATAATGACCAAATCCTCCATTAACAGGCGAAAATCAATAAAAATCCAAAACTATACAATAAAATCCACTTTATGTTAATAATAAAGGGCTAATCTTCCTAGGCTGGCCCGTGCCCCCAATTCTTGGTCACATGCACCTAAGTTTGGCCAAGCGCTAGCCCATTCTTGGTGCTAGCTCCTAAATCTATGGCGTGTTCCATGGGACCTGTGGGTTATGGTTATACCACCGCGCAAATATGTGGATAGCTCCCGGTTCTTGGGGCGCAGAACATGTAACCATGGGATGCAATTAAAGGGCGGTTATACCAAGCCCACACCCCTTTTGCATCGTGGTCATACACCATAATATACCCATGGGTTGGGGCCCTTTTCCGCCCACATATCAATATATTGCAATGTTAAATAAATTTAATATGGTACGAGATAATAGGTAACAAAAAGTGGCGCTTTAGTATTTGGGTGCTTTCCCAAGTCTTTGGTATGCCGAAAGGTCATGGGATCGAACCCCATGAGCTTTAAACTTTTGGACCAACCACCAATGATGGGGTGCCACGTGGCACCAAACAATTTGCCGAGAATGCACCACTTGTCTACTTCTGATTGGATTTGTCATCTACCCAGTCAATTTGTTGCCACGTGTCTCTATGCTACATCAACAAGCTGATGTCAGCATTGATTTTCTTTTCTAGTTTGACTGTTGACTTTTTAGCTGTTTGGGAAAACGGTCATAGTGTGATAACTCTCACATCCAACGTCTGTTTGAGAAAGTAAATATATGGTCGGAATTAGTGCGACGAGCCGATCACAATGGAATTGGTTTAATTCGATTCCGATAACTTTCATTTTTGAGCCTTTTCTAGACCTGGGAAGCCTCCTGGATCCGATTCTGGATCATTAAATAAAACCTAATTTAAACACGATGTCCTTAAAAGTGAACACGTTGTTAACTGCATGAATTATGGCTACTCTGTTTCTGTCTAATGGAGTTAAGTTTCCTATGGTCTATGAGGTGGCCATTGAATCTTCATTACAATACATGCCCAATCTTTCCAAGAAGATGGGCATCAAGAGGTTGTTGAAATGGGAGGATTTGAACCCTGCGAGCCTTTTTTATTTTGACTGGGGTGCCTTTTATTGGTGGGGATGACCATCTTATTATTCCCATAAGAAAAGTACAAGGTTCTGGCAGTGGAGATCATGTTTTTTATTAACAGAGCCACAACCACATACCAGGCCGTCTTTATCATTGCAATGCAATGGAGATGCAGCGTGCAAGAGGCGTAGGGATCAATACCCTGCATTTCCATGGATCAAGGTCTTAAATCCATAGAACTTGATCATCTAAGCCCATTTTTGTTTTTATTTTTTCTCAAATGGGCTTGTCAAACGTTTCTGAACTCTAATGTTGGTTGTTAAATGTCTCCATGTAATTTATTATGACAAGAGGGGAATTGAATTCATTGATTTGAATGCCAACAAGATGACGTCATCAATTTTGTTAGTTGGTGGGTCTGTTTTGTTTTAGGTTTGGTATATGTTGCAAGTTGTTCAATTTGTTTCGATAAGATATTGTGCTTTGAATTCTCGTTTAATGAATGCATAATAGTGTAATTTTAAGTTTTTTCCTATTTTCTATGAAAAACGTAAAATCCATGCCCTGTTTGGAGATTCTTAGAATTACAACTTCTAGAATAAGAAACTCTTTGTCATAGTTCATCATGTGCATTTATTGTCATAATTTCCTATGATTTCATAAATTCTTAAATTTCAAACTATGGGAGAGTTGTTTGTAGTTGTTAAGCTCTAAACTGAGCTGAAATTTAAGTGACAAATTCAAAGAATTTCATGTTGAACAACAACATTACAGACTCCGTTTTCAGAATCTTTAATTGTTGAATAAATTTTTTGGTCAATCCAAAATTGTTGCAATTCTTTAAAAATTACTAGTTTTTTTTATTTTTTATCGTGATCAATTGTTTTAGATACCATAGGTTGAATTTAAGAGGATATTGAAGGTATTTAACATTGTCTCATTACATATTTAAGTGCATTGAGAGTTGCTCACCGAGGAATACCCATGTGGAGGTTATTTCCATTGAAATTGCACTCTGCATCCAAGAATATAATTATACTAATACTAATAGTCATAACAACATTAGCCTTCAAATTTTATATTGTCTTTAGGAGTTTATATTGTCCTTCATAAAAAAATATGTAGGCCTTCACGGATTTACAAGAGTCACAATAGGCCTTCAAATTTTATATTGTCCTTTCAAAGTGAATTGCCCAAAAACTCTTCTCTAACAGTCTTTTGTTTTTAATTTTTAATTTGGCACTGTGTGGTTTGCTACGAGGGGGCTATTTCACAAGTGGGATTAATTTATTTTATGGCGAAATGGAGTAAATCATGAGGGAAAGAATCTCTGCGCTTAGTTTAACCTGGGGTCTGTTCATAATGCTAGAAAGGTTGGGTCTATGGGCGTTTTATAAGGAGATTAACTAAAGTAAAGTATATTAGACAATATGTTGTAAGATAAGATTGCTAAGTAATGTCTCTTCATAATGCTAGAAAGGTTGGGTCTATGGGCGTTTTATAAGGAGATTAACTAAAGTAAAGTATATTAGACAATATATTGTAAGATAAGATTTTTAAGTAATGTCAGTGATTTGCATCCTTTATTCAAGGTTCAAGGTTAGGGTTGCTTCGCACTAATCCAATAGGATGCTATAAAAATAAGTCTATAAATTATCTTAAGAAGCCTTTCCTAGTGGTCCATAGTCAAATGAACAATTATTTGGAAGCTTAACTAAAAGTGGTGTGGAAGGATTCTCTCGGGTTTAACCATAATCATTTTTCCCCTGAGAAGAGGCCGTGCAACAGGTAAGCAGCCTAAAAAAAAATCCATCCATAATCATTGTATGTAATAATGAGTACCCTATCCTTTTTTGTTGATGACATATTGTTTACTACGACAGTTTTCATGAGTCTTGGAAGTCTGAAATATTTTGATGGCATTCTACAAACGTCAAGGCATTAGACACTGGGATGAGAAACCCACAATTTTTATTTTGTTGGTAGTTGGATTTCCTATAATTCTCTTAGCCTTCCAGGCCAAACACTATTGTAGATTGTTGATGATCATATTATTTGGCCTGATTAATTAGGGTGGCATTAGTCTCATGATAGGATTTCTTTAAACATGATAGACTGAAAGAGGATTTACAAGCAAATTTAGGAGCAAAGAAGAGAAATCTGATCAGTCGTTCGTACATAAGAACAATTATGAATATAAAATAAGGCAAACACTTATTATGAATAGAAAATAAGGCAAACACTTATTATGAATAGAAAAGAAGGAAAACAATGTGAGGTGCATACTTTTACAAATATGTGAAAATGAGAGGAAAATGTCATTAAAGGAAAATAAGATTACACGACACACATATATATATAAAGGAAAAATGTCATTAAAGGAAAATAAGATTACACGACACACACACACATATATATATATATATATAAAGAAAAAATGTCATTAAAGGAAAATAAGATTACAAATTTATATATGCAAAATTTGTTGGCCTACCTGATATACGTAGGCATGTTTGCAAATGAACAAATGAAACCGAGCGGAACTCATCTTCAAATATATCAAGAGACGAATGGAAAATAATGCAGACATAGCAAAGGTTTTATAATGTAAATGGAAATTGTCCATTCAAGAGGCTTTATATAGAAAAATGAAGAAGATCACACAACCAACTTACCAACGGTTGCTTAAACCGACTTCTTGATTGTGTGCAGTAGTTACACTTCTTAGCTGCTGTGGGGTTGAGATTTGATTGCCGTCCTCAATTGCCTTAGGTAGTTTTAAATGTGATGACA